>CM035113.1:6974295-7519409 GCA_020205505.1 Panax japonicus
TACCTTACTTATTGAGAAGGGGTATTCTATTAGAAAGGTAGCACACAAGCATCCCAATTCAATAGATTTGGGCCCATCTGTGTAGATTAGTCCTACTCCCTTTCTTTATTTTTCCGATTGGGTACTTTATACCACACACGTGTATCCTAATATTTGGAACAATTATGTTATATATGTGATCCCACCTTCCGAACATAAGCTTGCTTTTGACAACTTGATGTTGCATTGAGAAAGAACGACCAATCTAGATCACCAGGTTGTCATCAAAATATGTATGGCCTGGAAGCATTAAGCAAAACGTGAAATAAGCAATCTACTTTTCCTTAGACACCTACTATCAGTTCTAGGGAACCTGTTTGGATATTTTATTTGACTCAAGATGATTTGGAGGAGAATGAAATAGGTCAATGCTGATAGATGAGGCCTTTTATAAGGTTGTAAAATTAAAGCTATAGTTTCAGTAACCAAGAGTTGCTAATTGAAGCTTGAATGTCCTTGTTAGTTCTTAGTAGGCACAAGTTATCTAGAAAAGGGGGGTTGAATAGATATTTGAAAATCTTTTCTATTTTAAACTTGTTCTTAGATAGTGATTAAAACTTAGCGGAATTAGTATTTGTTTTAATCTTCTTAACCAAGCAATGGAGTTATGAGCGAGTAATCCAGTTATAGTAGATATAACAGTTATAGCAGATATAGATGACATAATTGTTTTTAAGTGGTTCAGAGCACTCAAAGCTCCTAGTCCACTCTTCTACTCAACGAGTAGGATATCCACTAAGGATGTCTTTTACAATCTTCTGAATCATATAGATTCCTTCTAGACCAGCAGTCTAGGAACTTCTCTAGTTCACTCTTGAACTCTTCAAGTCCAGCAGACTTGGCTTTCTTACAGTTCACTACGAACTCTTCAAGTCCAGCAGACTTGGTACTCTTCTTCAGTTGATTGATGGTTGTTGTTGTTGCGTTCTGAAGGTTGCTACTCAGTTTGCTGTGTAAGCACTTGTTCGTTAAGAACTGAGTAGCTGAGCAAGCTTTTCAATATCTCAGATCGTAGAGTTGAGCCTTAAAGAATTCTTCACGTTGAATGTTTGATTGCTTGCTTGTTTTTCTCTCTCATCTGTCTGATCTGTATATATGTGATGTTGAAAACTATCCGTTGGATCCATCCGTTGTGGCATTAAATGCTTCTGAACTTTCTGTGCTGCGATGGAGACATTTCTGCACATCTCTGAATTCTGCATTCTGGCTTACTGACACTGCAGGCTGCTTTCTCACCTACCACCTGAAAAGGTGTTTTGTCCCTCTTATCCATAGTACTATCCTTAGCTTCTTCAATACGCTTCTTTGTTGCATACTAAGGATATTTCATATATTCTGGGATTGATGAGCACTGCAGCATCTGGGATCCATTCCTCGTATGTTGAATTAACAACTCATGAGGCTTGACGTTTTCTGACATGAGACAGATGATGCTCTACGATTGGATCGAAATGTTCTATGGTTAAGATCGTAGTGGCTTTGACTTGCATACTACGATGCTATCAGTCGAGAACACTACGATTTTTCTTAAACTTTCATGCACTACGATCTTCTCTTGCTCGTGTTGTTGACTCTACGTTCCCGAGACCACACTACGATCGTTGACTTATAAACTTCACGTTTCCTTCAGCACACTACGATCGTGGAGTTAGCTTGGTGAACGTTGGGACCACTCTACGATTTCCGAAGAGTCCCCTTTCAAGGCAGGCACACTACGATCTTCAGGCTCTACGTTTTCTGCCTTGACTTCTGCAATGTTGATCAGATTGATGCACTACGATTTCTTCAAGACTAATCTATTACATCTCAAGATCAACCTAACAGTTTTGATCTTTCTATCTATACATTCTAGAACAGAATGATACACGTTGAAAGCTTAGATCAACCTAACAATTTTGATCTATCACTAAGTCCTTGTACATATATTCTTTAAAGGTCCTTACAAATAATCATGAACACATGCATTAAAACATCAAATCATAATATGCATTCTCCCAACAGTCTTGTCTATAAGTTTGACCTCATTTTGGATTGCAGATTAGTTAACTACAATAGTTCCAATCCTACTACTGATACATGCCTTTCCCCACCTATAAAAGAAACATTATATAAAAATAGAATAAACCTGTGAACCCCTAGGATTGCTGACTATGAGATATACAAATAACTCTGAATAGTAGTAAGATGAATGGTAACAAATAATGATTTTACACAAACTTTTCTCCAAGGAATTTCTTTAATTATGCAACACAGGCTTAAATTTAAAGATTGTGTCGTCTTTTTAGAAAACAAATGATTATGTACTATTGATTTTTTCATCATCAAATCAACCTTCATCCCATTATTTTTTGACCATGATCTTTTATTTGGTTTACGCTATGGCCAAAACAGATGTCACCAGTCCTTTTCTTTATCTGCAGATACTTGAGAGGCTTCTTAAACTCCCAGGAAATAGGGAATGCGCGGACTGCAAAAGCAAGTAGGCATCTTAGACAATATGCATGTTTGATAGTGAAGATATGAAAATTTTAAGAAGATAATCTTCAATAATTAAGCACTCCTGAATATCTCAATCTGGATATACTTGTAATGCAGAGCTCCGAGATGGGCTAGCGTGAACATTGGGATCTTCATATGTATGCAATGTTCTGGGATTCACAGAAGCCTTGGAGTACACATATCAAAGGTTTACAGCTTTCCTTCCCTCTCCTCTACATGAACACATTGTTCATACTTCATACTAAAGAATATTTTTATGATTTTTGCGCATATTATTATGCTGTTTTGCCAAAGCTGCGTTGTTCTTGTAGCACAAACTTAAAGTGCTTCTTTTGCATTTTGTTTATCCATTCAAAAATATTAACTTCAGACATACCGCATAAATTGTTAATGACAAATGCGTATACAAATTCATGGTATTGCTGCAGGTGAGATCGGCTACACTGGACACATGGCTTCCAGATCAGGTTGTGTTGATTCAATGTAAGACTTTATTTTATGTTAGGTGACTTTTAAGAAAGCTTTAGCAGAACATGAAATTTGATGACCATGTGATTTGTGCTTTCTTGCAGCCATAGGAAATAAGAAATCAAATAGCTACTGGGAAGCTGAGTTACCTCCTAACTATGATAGAGTTGGTATCGAGAATTTCATTCGTGCCAAGTATGATTTAGTTGATTAATCACTATTAAATAACATCATATTCAGCTGATTTCGCCTAATAGTAAGACTTCATCATTCGTACTAACCAATGCGAGTTACTTAGGTATAACGACAAGAGATGGATTCCAAGAGATGGAAAAGTAAAACCTCCTTCAGGTGTAAGAGGGGATAAAATAACAGTTCAAAACAGTGGACTAGGGATTAGTAGCAGCATTGGACATACCAACAGTATTGAGCAGTTTTCTGAGGGCAGGAAAGCCCCTCAGCTGCACATTATAAATACAAAAACTCTTTCAAATAGTAGTAATCCTATTCCTCCTAAAGTATCGGAGCAGGTAAAAATTTATTATCTAGTCCTACAACTTCTTCAATATCTGCAGTTTTTATTTGTTTTTAATTGGCTGCTATTCCTCTCTCAAATACAGTTTATTAAAGTTTTCTTTTTTTAACTAATCCATTAATTAAGTACATATAATTTCTCTCAATTTTTATGGGAATATGATAACTTTTGGTTTCTAACTTTTCTTACCAAATTAAATGATAAAAAAGAGTTGCTGATTTTAGGAAGCGACTTATACTTGACTTGATGTATATAGGTAACTCTGGATCCAAAACCTAAGGAATTACATAAGGAATCAGAGCATGAAGCCTCAAAAAAGGAATTTGGAAAAAAGGAATCTAATTCCATCCCAGTTGTCTCAGCATCTGAGGTTGATTATGCTACTGATCTTTTTAACTTGCTCTCGACGAACAATTCAATAGAAAATGACTCCAAAATACTTGTTTCTAATGGTAATGCTGCTGATGATAATACAAGGATGGAAATCCAGTGTAGGTTTTTCACCCTGGTGGTTTCATGAGTGACCTGAGGGCCCTCGAAATCCCCCATTAATAGTAAATTTCTTGTGTGGAGTTGTGAATTTCATTAACTTTATTCCACTATTACCATTGATTTTCTATTCAATAATTGCAGCTTACAAAGCAACAACAAAAGAAGAGGCAAGTGTTACTCCAAAAGGAATTGAAACAATGATCCACTCTGACTCCGGATTTGAGGATCTATTTCAAGGGTTGCAGTGGGTCACACAGCCCATTTCTCAGGAACCCCCAAAAGAAGTGAAGAATGAGATAACGAATCATTTTGAGAAGGTAAATTCTACGATATACTTACAGTTAAGTTTTAGATAGAATTTGTAAAGGCCGTTATGCTTGAACAGGCAAAATCATTACTACCCAACAGATCATAAAATTTTAGTATATGTCTCTCTTCTAGTCTGTTACAACATTGTCTAATTCCTTAAGTCAATCGCAGAGATATTATGATTAGTTTAGCATCGATAAGAATCAGCTTAATCTATAGCTTTGCTAATTTACTTATTATTTTCTTTTTCAATATGTGCAGCCCAGTATGGAGTCACCATTATCTGCCCCTCAACAACAACTAGCAATACAAGCTCAACAACAGACTTCTCTCACAGTTAACACAGAAAAGTCTAACGGGGTTACCCAAACATGTACTGGAAATATATATCAACAGAATTCCAACAGCATTCACAGACCTGCTCAGAATTGGGGAAGCATTAGCAACCAAGTTCCTAGAAGAACAATGCAAGTGGCTGAGAAACAGAAATTTCGGCAGGTTGAGCTCATGAAGACTTTGTTGAATCTTAATTAATCAAATTTCCATCTCTTATTTTTTACTTTTTTATACTCTTGTAACAGATGGGAAATGCCAGACCTTCACATCCTGTGGGGAATTTAGTGCCTTATTCAACATCGAGGTACAATATATATTTAGATTAGAAGTATTTGTAATGGAAACTATTCGTCAAAGTTCAAACATAATACTAGCAACAACCTTATTCACATATGGCCATTGTTCTAAAAATCGCTAGGCAGTCTCATTTTCTTTTTATTGTATATACTTGTTAAACTGTACAAAACATATAGTATATATTATTTAAAATTTTACTTGAAAAATTAGCAAAAAACAATCTTCTAAGACTTAACAAATTCATTTCAAGGATTGTAGAGTTTCAAAACCTTTATTAAATGGATGTGGTAGAGGTATGATTCCACCTAGGCAGGGGCCCAGACGCCCAACCAAATCTAGGCAGTAGAGGACTGCCTAACGTCTAGGCAGAGATTAAGCGGACTTAGACGGGAATTTTTAGAACACTATACGGCACCTCTGCTAGCTTGTCGCAAGTCTAGAGAGCTTGTGCCATCTGTATGTGTGATGCCTTCAGAAAAATCATTTAGCACCAAAAGAAAAAATCATTTTGCACCAAAAGAACCGATAACACAGTGCAAGCCATTATGCATCCATGATTCCTGACCTCAATTCCTAATTGCAATTCATTGTTAGCTCCTACATTTATAGTTATTAGGATCAAAAAGTTTGGAAATGAGGTCAATGATGGTCGGACCAAAACTCTATGATTGTTTGCAGAAATGATAGGTGGCATAGTACTATTTGCACTAATTTATTATCAGTACGGACTATTTTATCCCATGATTAGTTCATTATTCAATCCCAGACTATTAGTCTAATTATGGGAGTGATGATTCTGAAAAGGATCAAGAAAGTAGATTAAGTGGGAGCACAATGTACGAATATGTTACTGCATGGTATTTTAATAACTCGGTATTTGAAAAGGAGTGAGCAAGAAAGTAGATTAAGTGGGAACGAAAAAATTTCTAAATGATACTTTTTATGTGGAATAGAGGGACTAACATTCTTTACAAGTACATATTCTAGTTTGATAAATAGTGCACTTTTAAGCAACTGATTATTACTACTTCCGTCCCATAATAAGTGCTTTTTTAGCTTAAATCACACATACCAATACACAAGCTAAAATGGCAAAAATATCCTTAATATATTTTTTTTGAAGTTAAAGAGTTAATGAGTGCATTTAATTGTAGTGATGGTAAGATGCAATAAATACAATTGAATGCATAAGGGCATATATGAGAAAATATTGCAAAAATTGTATTGGAGTTCTAACACATCACTTATTTTGGGAAAAAATATTAAGCCTAAGAAAGCACTTATTGTGGGACGGAGGTAGTATTAACAACTCTGTCAAAGAAGAATTTAGTCAGTGATATCCTTAGTCATGTAACTCTCATTATAACATAATGTTAGGCAGGTACTATACGCACAACTTATGCTTTATATTGCCCATGAAATCTGTTGCAGTATGCATAATTCTATCGGATCAGCACTTCCAAGTAGCAGAAAAACATCGGGAACAATTAGGAGTCCCTCAACATCAGCAGCATCGCCCATCATTCCAACGCAGTTAGGGGGGGATTATGACTTCTCATCATTAGTGAAAGGGTTGTTTGATAAATGTTGATCATCGATTCTTTTTTTCTTTTTTTTCATTTTTATGGTGATTTCATTTGTACAAGTGCAATAAAATTTGGTTTGAGTTGCTTCATTTTATGGTGTTTTGTTTCTTTCTTCTAGGGGATTAATACTTGCGGTGTTCTTATTTCCTGCCAAGGGAATTGCTTAGAAAAAGTAAAATAGACCAGAACAGAAAAGAAAATTATATGTGCAAGTAAAATTTTTGATCATGTATATACATATGGTTTGAATACTAGGTGAACTATTTTTTATTTTATTTTTTATATGTGGAGTATCCCGACTTGTGTCGGACTAATCTCCCCACCCGCCACGAACAAGCCTTCCGAAACAGGTTTGCGCCTAATATCCGCTTCGAGTGGGAGTTGAACTCAAGAGTATTGAGTTAAATTATTCAAGTTTGGACTTCATTTTGAAGTAGTTAGAATTTATTAGGGCTGAAAGTGAAAGTAATAAAAACCCATTTGACTAACTGGGATTCTCAAGCTTGAGGTCTACCATGCATGCTTTCTTCCCTATAATAAATGTGTAGCCTTCTCTTCTCCCGTTAAATGAAACCATCACCTGCCATAAATATATTGGAAAAAAATATATAAAAAATACTCAATTGGTCCTTAAAGTGAGAGTATTATTTAAACTAGTAAAATTTTGGTCACCTATTTTAGAGTATAGTATTATTAATTTCGTTAGAGCAAATATGTATTTAACACATTTTTGTACTTAATTATTTCTGCACATTTGTGCACTTCCATCTATATCCGTTAGTGTTGCTCAGACAGTATGAATAGTATTCTGGCATTTTAGTAACCAAAAACTCTTGAGAATGACCTTAACATAAAATGGTCAGCATAATCATAATTCCCTTATATTGGTTAGCATGGAAACATGAGAATGGAATATCCTCCCCTCCACCCACCCCACCCACCCCACCCCATCCCATCCCATCCCATGCAAAGAGCTGAGATTGAACATATGCCAATCATCCAACTCTCTCTCTCTCCCCCCCGCTCCCAGTGGCGAAACCAGGATTTTTGGTCAATGGGGTCGAAATTATTACTGAGTTACAAATAATTTGGCGGGGGTTCGGGGGCAGCGCCCTCGAGTCAATTTTTTTTTAATACTTTATATTTTCGAGTATATATATATTACAATAAAAATATAATGAGTAATAATATATGGTATATATACACTATATTGACTCATACTAGACTTTTTTAATCACAACTATTCATGAGTAAGTAATTCATTATTTATTTTTAAAAATAATATAAATTAGATTATTATTTAGTTTAAAATATTATAGAGAGATACATATATTAAGAGGATATGAGTCATATGTGATTAAAATTTGATTGACAAAGTTATAAATTTTTAATTTTACCCTGTATAATAGAAAATTTATAAAATTTTAGTGGGGTCAATTTATATATAATACTTATAAAATTTAAAATTTATCTTATATTATAAAACAATTTTTCCACTCCAACCCCCACCCCCAATACATGCAAAGAGCTTAGATTGAAATTTGAACATATGGCAATCATCCAAGAGTTGGACGGTGAATAATAGTAAATATAAATACCTATATATTATAGAGTTTGACTTTTAGGTAATTTTATAAAAGTAGAAAGTACCAAACTCATTCCTTTCATTTACTCCCTCCTCCCAAATTAACTGCTCAGTTTTGACTTTTTAAAATTAAATTGACAATTTTTAAAACTAATCTTTTTACTATTTTTGCTAAAATATAGGTGAAGAGATTATAACCAAAAGAAAGTATATACAATTTATTACTAATCCTAATTTTTATAATTTTAGAAATATATTTATATATGCTTAATTATTAATTCTAAAAATAGTCAATTTGACTTAAAAAAAATCAAAACTGAGCAGTTAATTTGGGACGGAGGGAGTAACTTGTAAATTCTAGTAATTATTACCTCAAAAGTCCATATCTATTTTAAATATTCACCCTTTTTTGACTTCGATGCATGGGAAAAAGATCACCTCGATCATTTCTTAAACCACACGGGAACAAATTGTCTTACCCGATTGAAAAAATTAATAATTAATGTCTTTTAGTAAAAAAATTATCTAAAAATAATTTATTCATGAACTTTACATTGTTAGAAAAGTAAATAAAATTATATTGATCAAGATCATGAAATAATTTAGTCAAAAATATAGTCATGTAACGCTCTTACTTTGACATTACTTTTTATTATTATTATTATTATTATTATTATTATTATTATTATTATTATGTCTAACACCACACGCTATCACTAATAAATTATACTCTTTTCGTTCCAAATTAAATACTAATTTTTGACTTTTTAATTAAAATTAAATTGATCATTTTTAAAATTAAATATCGTACTATTTTTGTCAAAATATAGGCCAAAAGATTATAACCAAAAAAAGTATATATATATATATATATATATTATTACTAATTATAACCCCAATTTTTATAACTTTAAAAATATATTTATATATGCTTAATTATTAATTATAAAAATAAATCAAAAATATGTATTTAATTTGGGACAGAGAGATTAACTAACTAATACCAAGATACATTTAAGAATTTAAAATTATTTTTGTAAAATTATCTCTAATTTTAAAACATAAAAAATAACGAATAAATAAAAAGAATTCTTGCAATGACAGATTTATGTTATGAAATTAATTTATATTTAATTAAACGATTTATATTAAGAGATAAAAATATTTTTTAAAAAAATTTATATTAAAGACTTGATGGTATTTGGTAGGGTGGTTGTCCTTTTTTTCTTCACCCACAAGTTTGGGGTTCAGATTAAATACACTTTTTAAGGATCTGTTGCTTTCAAATCTCATGCCCAATCAGAAAGTGGCATCTGGTCAGCACACTATCTAGAAAGTAACTCCATAATAAAATTAATTAAGAAGGATATTTATCATATAATAATATATAAAATAAGAATTTGACTACCCTCTACCAAATATGCATGGCAGAGGAATGTTGCACCAAATTTTGATGATACAAGTCTATTCAAAATTTTATATTAAAAATTTATAATGGGTTCTCTTTATTTTAATAAATATAATTGTGACTTTAGAACGAAGGAGATTTATATTGCCATAAAAATATATCGATATTTATTGTGAACAGATTTATTAATTAATTATTCATAAATATGTTTTTGTTGTAATATAAAACTAAGACTCAAATTGGAATTATTTTTTTATATAAAATAAGTAATAAAAAAATTAAGCCAAATTTGTTTGACCGTACTTTAGGCCGGATTAAATTAAGTTAAAAAATAAAAATTATTTCAATCGGAACAAAACATAAAAGTAAACTTTGAATAATATAACTCTTTATTACTTAAAAATTTAAAAAAAAATACATAAATTAAGAAGAAAAAATGATGCAAATATATTAATAGAATTATTGAAATTTAATAAACCAAAATACACTGGAAGGGGTAATTTAAATTTTCTTCAGCCACCTCAGTTCTATATATATATATATAGAGAGAGAGAGTCGTTAGCGTGAAATGAACATAGTAAGTTCACTTCATGTCCAATGCAGTGCTGACACATAGGCGTGAGAGTGATTTCAACGCCTCATGAAGTTCCATGAAGTTCAACCGAATCCATATATATATATATGCGTGTACGGTGTACCTTCAGCACGTTGCATCCTCCATCAGCTGCCTGCACCCCAAAATCCAGACACTATCCGATCCCCTTTGTATCTCACTCCCTAACACTAACACTAACACTGACACAAACAAATTAATTAATGGGGTCTTCTTGTTCAAGTACTTGGCTTGTGTCAGTAAAAGCTCTGTTAATTTCAATGGGACTAATTGTATCTATGCCTATTTTTCTCAAATTATCTGTTCCATCCCTCATGGAAATCTATCAACTCCCTCTCATGATTTGCTCATGCCTCAAACCTCCATATCTCTACCTTCTCATCAACGCCATCATCCTCACCATCGCCGCCTCCTCTCGCTTCCACCACTCCAATCCTCCTGATATTCAATTCAACCCTCCGCCGATTCCGGATTTTGAAGCTCAGTTCGTGGATGTCGATGGCTTAGAAGTTGACAGAGCATTAGAAAGTGATGATGAGATTAAGCTCGTCGTATCCAGTTCTACGTGGAATCCGCTACAGAGGATCAATTCTCTTGAGTTTCTTTTGCCATCATCTGATAAACCTCTGGTCTCTACGATGTTCGGTCACCGGAAACCTCTAAAAGCCAGTTCAGAAGGTATATATATATAATTTTCCTATAACTGAATAAACGATTGAAGGATAATTTAGGAAATTGACTTTTATTTTTATTAAATTGTTTTTCAGGAATGAATACAAGGGGATTGCGGGTGGCGAAGACTAAAAGCCGGAGACGCTGGAGAGCACGTGGAAGAGGATAACGGACGGCCGTCATGTGCCACTTACGAGGAAATCCGACATGTGGGAGAATCACGGTCTCCACGTGGACGTGGCGGATTACCGTCGGAGCGTGACGTTGAGGGACCGTACGAACTACGAGCCGGCGGCGGCGGCAGTAGTGAGCTCGTCTACTGGGTCGGGAGGGAAGCTGAGAAAAGAGGCGTCACTGAGTAAGGACGAGTTGAATCGGAGAGTGGAAGCGTTCATTAACAAGTTTAACGAGGAGATGAGGTTGCAGAGGAAGGAATCAGTGGAACAGTATACAGAGATGGTAAACCGTGGAGGGGGCCCATTAAAGTTCAATTGAAATTGTGGGTTGATTCCTGATTCTATATATATATATAAAGGTTAATAGGTTGGTCAATTAATGGAATAGAAATTAAAGTTTCTTATATGTAGTAATAAAATAGTATGGGTTTTGATTGTTTGTTTGCTTGTTTTTGCCTACAAGGGGTTGGGATAGAAAATTTAGTTTTGTGTTATTTTTACTAATAATAATACTCCCTCCATCCCATGATAAAAATTCTTATTACTACTTTGGGTTGTCCCAGGTTAAATGTTCACTTTCTTTTAATAACCAAATTTTTATATATTTTTTCCTATTATTCCCGTAACATTAAATATCTCATACTTTTCTTATTCTAATTCTCTCTATATATTTAATGACATATTATTGTGGGTAATTTTGTCATTTTATTTCTCTTTTTAATATGCGTGAAAAATCCACCAGAACTTTTATCCTGGGACGGAGGGAGTAATTGTTTTGCCATTGAGATGTGGTCGGTGGTTGAGTTCCATATAGAGATGGAAGTCATTGTAAATATGATGATGATGGGTTTGTTCTTTTAATATTTACTTGAATGAGATGACTATTTGTATTTATATCATAATATTTTTTGATATTTTCATATATAGATAAGACCTACATGTTAGTTAATAAAAATTCGATACCCTTCACAACAAATTTGACTTCCAAAAATTTAAGTCCAAGTTTATCCAAATGAACACAATTATTTTATAATTTGCTGATGTGATATACTCTAACTCAATTTTTTTGTGAGACCGAAGATTATATTAAAATAATTTGTTTATCAATATATAAAAATAGAGTATATGACATCAATAAATTATAAAATAATTATAAAATAAATTGTATCTCTAGTATTACTCTTATAACAATATTTGGTGCAACGGGCAACTATAGACCATTATTATTATAAAAACTGTCATGGGCCGCTTCAATATAGTGAGATTAAAACACTTTTCTTTTTCTTTTTTTTGTGTGAATAAAACAAAAGTTGATGGATGGTTGGTTGGATAAAGTGTTTTGATGATGGTTGTCTCATCATATGTCTATTCTTCTAGCTTTTTCCCTTGAGGGGATTAGTAATCTCTTCACCTCACAATGTTAAATTACATATTACATATTACAATATTTTATAAAAATAAATATATTAAATATAATTAACAATGTTAAATTTTACTAGTTAAAAAATTATTCATATAAATAAATATATTTAATATATTTAACAATTTTCAATTTTATTAATTAACAAATTATTTATAAAAAATAATTACATTATATATAGTTGACAATAGGTTAAATTTTATTACTTAATTTTTTTTATATACATTCAAATTATTTAAATCTAACTAGAGTTACAGCCAATTTCTCTTTGGATCTCTAAATCAACGGTGTAAATAAACACTTGCTATGAAGCATTCCCCATATACATATATATGTTTAATTACATCCTAAATGATTATACTTGGGAGCTGCAAAGTAAGCATCTACAAGCAAAATGAAGCAGCTTCTAAGTTCTACCCACCATCCACAGCAGTTGCACATTTAAATCATTTTCTTTTCTTTTTGCACTAGATACATCCCACCAAAATTACTAATTTTGTAACCTTACTACTACCTCCACATCCTACATCTCTTCATGTACAAATCTAAAGCAGAATGTTCCCGAGGATAAATGTACATCGTCCACTATTTTTGTCTTTCAAAAAAGTATTGTAGTACTTTTTAACTCTTGGTTCCTGATAAAGCCAGAGGATGGTCCGAGTCGCCATTCTTACTGCTATCAAGAGGGATAACATTGCTGAAATTCCCTACTCCGACTCCAGTAGGATGCATCTGACTGCCTGCTGAAGTTGTGTTTCCAGCAGAGCTTGAAAATTTTTCCAGCTTGTTGAAATATCTCTTAGCGGCATATTGGAGCACCCTCTGAATGTCCCCAGAATCTGAAACAGGTGACAAATCTTCATCTCGTTCCGGCTGTATGTTAAGGTCAATTTGACCTTTAAAAGGTGAAGCGGATGGTTTCATATTAATTGGGTCGTCGACACAACTCTCATTGATCACCATTTTATGGCTCGGACTACTATTTCCAGCGTCACTACAGGGCTGGATTTTCTCATCAGCCAATTGCTCAGGCAGCTGTAGCTTTTGGCGTGCAGCTTCAGCTTCTTTCTCTGATTGTTTCTTCTCACGTCGTAATGTCAGGGTCTGGAAACGACGCTTCACTGTTAAGCAGACATTACACGTACATGTTGGTTTGTGCTTAGGACCCTTCCCGCTTGGGGGCTGAATGCAAACTATGCATGAACAACCAGGTCTATGGCGGGGGTGTTTTGTTGTGGCCAGGGATGATGATGGTAGAGTATCTCCCTCTTCCTGGATAGCTAGGCAGGCAAGCGCATCCAGCCCCTCTAAAGCCTCGAGCGAATCTAGCTCCTCGTTATCGGCTTCTATTTTCTTAGCTCCAGCTGCATGACGATCGTGTTACCAGTTGCAATATCATAAAACCAGGTTTGAATGTGTGTTTCTAAATAACTACTAATCATCACCAAGGATGTAATAGAACAGGGGGTAGGTAAAAAATGAACCGAAATGAGGAACAATGCTATAAGCATCTTGTAATGCCTTTATGCTCCTCACGTAGGCACATATTCACCAACTAAAACTCAGATAAGAAGAATATCGTGCTCAGGCAATTCATACCCTGATTACTCGTGGATAGCAGATCTTTGAGCTCTTCTGGTGATAATTCTTGAGCCGCGGAACAAAGAGATCTGGTAGTCAACAAGAAACAAACATATTAACCCAACTCCTTAATTGCTCTATGGACTAGATCCTTCTTTAATTGTCCTATGATGAGGGCAGAAGTAGTCATCATGCGACAAGTTACACTTCCCTCGGCAACATTATGGTCCGGAAGGCTCTTGCATTAAACTTGACTCAAAACAAACTCTCTTGGGTTTTTCGTTAATAATGTAGTAGACGTAGTGAGATGTTGATTTTGGTTTGGAGTTATAATAAGGAAAGGTGTAGTAGCTGAAGAAGGTAGAGACACGTAACTTAGGTAAGAGGGTATTGTCGCAGTCTAAGAGGAAGAAATGTATACAGTGATTGTCTGTCGGTTGAGATTCAAGTCACTGCCAAGTTTGCTAATGTATAATGAAACCTCCAACTTTAAACTCGGTAAAATTAAGACTTAAGCCACAAATTATAGTTAGCACCCACAACATTTGATGTGGACGGTAGCTTTTAAATTTTAAAAACAGGGACATTGTAGTAATTTCACATGTATGGGCACATTCACAACATAACTGTGGGCACCCAGCAAAATTATGCTGCAAACAGTCCATACTATTTGAAATTGAGTCCATTTGATCTTTCAATGGATGGTGTATGGGTGATCTCTCTTAGGAAAGTACCAAAGCTCAGGGACGGAGCTATGTGGTTTTTGCAGGGGGCCATGCCCCCCCCCCAAGATTTTAAATTTTTTTAACTACCACCTACTATGCTTTATTTTCTGTTGTGCTGAACTCTTGACAAAATAATTTCTTTTCTGTTGTGTTGTAGTATATATTATGACATGTACTAATCCTGATGCTTAATAGTAATAGCCCTTTGTAAGGGCAGATAAATATATGCTCTTGTTAGCAATCAAACAGTTGTCCTTAACGGCTTATGTATATCGGTGTGTGTGTGTATATATATATATATATATATATATATATATATATATATATATTATGTATGTGCAGAAATAAATTGGGGTAGTTAATTGAATTTTTTGTTTTTTTTTGTTTTAGAGTAATGAGAAAATCACATACTATTGAGTCATTTTTCAAGAGAAAACAATCAAATCATATTTTAGTAAAACGTCGGGTGCAATTCTGACAAAACTTTGATATGTTCTAAAAGACTTTTTTTTGTTATGTTTTGTTGTCTTTGTCAAAGCAAATTTTATTCCTACATTATTTTTGTTTTAGTAAAAATATATTTTGTAATGGTGGACGAATAAATATTTTTTTGGCACCCCCCCACCCCTACCCCCACCCCCACCCCCACCCCCAAAAAAAAATCCTGGCTCCGTCCATGCCAAAGCTTTAGGTAAGTACATTAATTGCACATCTATCATTGCTTTATTTGAAGCTTTGGCTGGTGTGTAAATGATTTTATTGCTCTTCACAAATACAACCAGCCTCCTCAAAACAAATAGGGGAACATATCTAGGGTTAGAAGTGCGTGTTTTAACGAAGAAGTAAAATTCGCTGTACCTTTCTGGATCCCACAAGTTTTTGGAGCAGGTCCATCTTGAGGGGAAAAGAACATCACCAGGCACTTTCCGCCATTTAAAACAGTCATCACATTGAGCCCATTGGATCTTTTCACTGACACAAGGAAAAACATAGCATTGGCTTTCAGGTGGCAATAAGACAAATTAAATTAAGCAACTCCATCAATGCAAAACCTTCAGCCTTAGTAAATTGAAGTGCAAGAAATGTAAAAGGAATTTATTTTTCCAAATAAACTTATGAATGCATGAGATAATGAATCAACTACCAAAAGTTTCCTGAAAGGAACCACTGCAGAAACTTGCACAGATACACACTGCATCATTTACTTGATGAATGCTGAATATGCAGATGGTGAATACCATACTATTACTGTTTTTTTAGTTCATACAAACATGCAAAACTAGGAAATAATTTCTGGAAGCAGAAGCAATATGCATATAATGTTAACCATAATTTTCGTTCGCATAACATGTAGCAGCCTAACTGCCTAAGACAAGACTTCCTCTTGTTCCTAAAAAAGAGAGTATCATTTTCAATGGAAATTACCACCCACAAAAAAATTACGGCTATTTCAGGCATGGGGAGTATATTTTAATGCCAGAATGATTGTTTAAATAATTCATCAATACATCATTAGTCATGGGGTCAAATGTGGAAAAAAGATAAGTTCCCCCAAAAAATGTAGATAGATGGATAACATAACAAACTAGTTGAAATAAAAATGAGCACAAGTAACTTACCCCACATGATCTTCTGCTAAAATGGTAGGCCTTCCTATAATTGGTGGCTCCTAAGCAAACATGCTATGGCATCAGTTATACGTTTCAAAATAAGCACCATATAAAAAAAATTAATATAACCTATTAAAATTCACCAAGCTTGAGTGCAAAACATTATGAATTATATAATCACAAATCACTTTACTTTCCAGAAAGTAATCAGAAAGCATCACTTGAAAATAAATTGGTCCAACTAAAAGCCGTATCATTGCAATTTAGAGAAACGTGCACCTAGCTAGCTTGTTTTACTATGTATTTTATACATACAATAAAAGTTAATGAAGAAAAATTCATAATATTGAGGCACATGTCTTGTATCAATTTAATTTATTATCAGGGTCAGTAATGTATCAGCTGTTCTTTTCACCTTCCATTTCCTTGCCTATTTTTCTATTATTAATGTCCTTTGCCATTCTTCTCAATATTGGCATGCTCTCAAATACTGAAAATTTTCAAAATACTGTAATGTCTAATTGCCAGCATGCATGTAAGTTAACACAATAAATTTTCTTTTTAAAAATAAATAAATAAAACTTCAGCTCCCATATAATCTCCCTATGGAGATGCTGATGCAAATTTTCTTAAGATAGATTAAAAGTTTTTTTTTAACAAAATACAAACTTTATCTATAATCATCAATACCAGAATCAAATGAAAGGCTACATTCTTAGTGGTGATGGGAAACACAAGAGGACCACACCAGTTACCCAAAGATACAAATGGCTCACAGAAACATTGTAAACATGAACAGACAGTTTTGTGTACCTCAAATTCCTCAATTTCGTAACCTTCAATCATCACAATCTTGGGGACATCATTACGAGGTGGGCGTAACAATCCCTGAGCTTGTTCCCAAGTGACCTTCAGCTCTATCATTTCGTTTTCAATTCGAAGGCGTTTACTCTTTGAAGCTAAGGTACTGTACTTCCTCTTACTACATAAAACAGGTTTAGCTCCAAGTGCTTCCCTTTCAATGTAATTGGATTTATCAATCTTCGAACATGCACTTGCTGGGTCAGTTGAGTTTGCCTGGTTGATTTCCGAAAGGCTAGATGCTCCAGGATTACCTTTTGAATGACGATAAGCTGAAACAACTTCACCAGCTTTAGTAGCCTTAATAATAGCATCTCCGTGCGTAGAACCTCCATTACTTGTATTAATTAATTCTTTGCACTGTGAATGAAGAATATAAACAAGAATAAATTGAAGATAGATTGCAAAAAGGCTTCCAGCAAATGAAATGAAAGATAGGTTGCAAAAAAATTCTTATTTGGGACTTAAATTATTGGAACTCTCAAAATTAAAATTTAGTATGTAGATCCTATGTATAAAGGATTTACATTTACCAAAAGACCAACCACCTAACCAACCTATTGTTGTGAACACTTGATGATTAATAAGATATAAAGAGAGAATAAAAACATTGAATTTTGAAATATATATAATTATGGACAATTTCAATGACATGCTTGAAGATTTAATCGCACTCAAGTCCGACTAGGAGAAGCACACATATCAAACACAACCATAATCGATTATTGAAGAGCTATGTACCTTGAATTGAAAGAGACCATACGCAGCATCAAGTTAGTGATTAAAGATCCTAGATATTGCAGTTGAAGGAGGGAGGGAGGAAACTAGCTCATATTCTAAAGGTGTGCCCTTATTTACTTCCTAAAAAGTTTTAAAAAATTAAAAAATATATACTATAAAAGTTCAGGATGACCATAGATTCTAAAGAGAAAAAATAGTCGCCCTATCAACAACCAACACATACAAACTTCACCACGCGATATATGACATTAGATTCAACTTACTGAATATCTAAACAAAATCTGTTACATGAATGCAGCATATAACAACTTCTAATCCACACCAATGCACCAATTTTAACTAAGAAAGTATTAAAGCTAACCTGCTCTGATGGAGTAAAAGCTTTTCTGCATCCCATGACCAACTTTCCTTCTGGCTCTAACCTACTAAATGTCACTGAACAAAGAAGAATATATCAGTCCCACTTCAAAGCACAGTTAGAATTTATTAAAAATTTGAAATCAAACACCAGATGACTCACTTTGTAGTGGCAAAACCACATGAAAGCAAAGTTGGAAGACAACAGAAAAAGATAACTGTGTCTTATGAGATTGAATAAGCATGGCACTAACATAATTGAAAGACGGAAAGAAATTTGTATAGTGAAACAAGACAGCCATCAAATCAAGCTGCAAGTACTACGATTTTTTTTAAAAAAAAGGTTGATGGTACCGAGCAACTACAATCGATATGGTTGAAAAGAAAATAAAAAATTAAAGTAGCAAAGTAGTTGTCCCTCCCGAGTGAATCCTCGGGAAACCCCTGAGCTACTCAGGGAAGAGGAACCATTCAACTGTATATAAAAACAACCTTGCCTGAAAAAAATAGGTAAAAATAAAACTGACAACAAAAGAACTAATGAACTAGACTAGCATTGCAATCAAATCGCATAGATTTCTTACCTCTGTCACCCGCTTGCATTTGCATAGACTGTATACAAGGAGTGACCCCCTCTAAAACGTACATTCTGCTGTTATTGTTAGGCCAAAATCGAAACTGAAATACCCACTCCTTCCCTTTCAGATCTTGTACCATGAGAGGTATTCCTTCTGGATTAGATATTGGCGGAAAATAGGACTACACAAAATATATTAGGATTATGTAAATATGAACATATCATTTATATTAGGACTACAAAAACATAACAGCCCAGATATTTTGTCATCCTATCTCATTTGAACCTAAAATTATACAAAACCTAGGAAGCAAGGAAAGTTTTATGAAGCTTACATGTCTGTGTCAGAAAAGCATTGTACGCTAAGAGACTCATGTATGCTCTGGGACAGGGTCCAACACTTAGTTATACGCGGCATAATTAAAGCAAGGGTCCAACACTTGAAGGCTTCCCTCATGTATTGGCAATGTCCAAAATATGATTGTACTTTAGCATGCAATAGAAATGTAAACCAAAAAAAAAACTAAAGTAACAGGCGTGGAAAGGGTTCAAAATTACATGTACACTAACATACATAACAATATTAGTTACATAATGACAAAATAAAAGTCTTGAAATCTCATTTTTAAATATTTAAAGTTTGCTATTCGCATAACATGCTATATATTGAATGTTAGTTTCATATATTATGAATTTACGGAATAATCATATCATGTTGATTAAAATTCTTCTCAATACACTTCAAGTTTATATAGAAGATATATTTATATACTGGGATGTTTTTGACATGTAGAGGTCCTAAATTATTAGGATTCACCATGTCAATCTTTTGTCATATCCATGTTACATGACCATCCCCTTGTTACATAGTTTATAATAATTAATTATTTATTTGTTTATCTTTTATAAGTTTAGTATATAAAGTCATCACAACCATATAATGGTTCAAAACCATCAAGTTATATGATTCAAGTCACTCAGTATTGTCATAGGAAAAAAAATTATTGGCTTCAAAAGCTACAACCACTTATAATTTACTTGAGTTGCACAATCCTTCATTGTAAAAATTACCATTGCAATTTGTTTGATATTATTTGGATAAATGGAATTAAAATTTGTACCCTTTCATTTATTCAATCACTATTATAGTTAATTTTGAAAACCACCATTGTTCAAGTTAATTATGGTTCATGTTGTCCAAACACTAGCATTCCGGTCTTATTCAACCTTTTAAGTGGACAAGAATCAATGAAACATAAGTAAAGAACGTTACATCACTAGAAACTTGTTGTATGCATACTTGTAGACATAAATCTACAAACTAAATAGAAGTGTTTAGGCATGGAGAATAACTAGAATGTATCTTTTGAATTTAAAATGCACAACCTATACAAATATGCATGCCATATATCTGCAATAACACTGTGATCAACTTTTTAAGTGGAGAACTAGAAAATTGAAGTCCTGCTGAAGCGTAAGATTAAGTGAACGAAGTCAAGATTCACCTCAGCACATTTTTTTGGAAGAACTAGACGCCCTATCCTCCCAGCATCGCTAGCACTTAACATCTTCTCAAACAAAGGAGTAATTATAGAGTTTGAACTATGATCTGGTTAAGGTTAACACGATGCTAAATTGCTGCTCAAATACTAAACAGAGTTACTACAGATTGCAATTCTTAGAAGTAAATAAGTTGTCCACCCAAATTTTATATTGTTAGGCTTTGCAAAAATCATAAGATGTTAAGCAGTACATATATAATCAACAATAAGGTGATCTATATAAGAACTGCTTTAATCAAGAAAAATTAAATATCAACCATATTTCATGAAATCATGAAACAAGCATTTTAACAATAGGATACTCTCCAGATATTTGTTGTAGCTCCTGATCAGTAATTCTGGGCCAGTACCGTGGAAGTAACTGGTTTCGACCACGAGTGTCTCCTCGTGGCCTTCCATTGCGGGTCTGAGGTTCTCCAAATGAATCAACCCCATTAGAACTACATAATGGCTTCCCTGCTGCAGGCGGAGGGGTTGGTCGTTGAGCATGAGTTTTAGAAACCTTGGTTTGCTCAGTTGTTTCAGTTTTTAAAGCAGGATTTAGAGTCAGACTGAAATGAGGAGTCGAAGGTTCATTGTTTCCAAAGGCCGACTGCTGGGTAGCATTTACAAATGGATTAGGTTGCTCCTCACACTTAATTCCTGTGATAAAAATGGTCTCAACAGGTAAGCCAACAACTAAGGTTATGATGTATAAAGAGTTTCAACAGCATGGCAGCACAAATATGATTCTTTTCTTTTTTACATGTACTATATTCTAGATATCTATACTACGAAGACATAAACCAGGAATACCTTTCTTGAAAATCTGTGATGCACCGGTCTCCAGGCTTCCATTAATTAATCTTTCTGAAGAATCCTCATTTTTCTTTTTATCTAGGGAAGAGGCAGACAATCTTTCACTGGCAAGGAGTCGATCAATGCCACCGGGTATGTCAAGTTCAAAGGGCATCTTTGGATGCATTTCCGAATTGAACAAACTAGGTGCTTGACGCCAAGGTACAGGTCCTGATGAAGCTATTGAACTCCAATTTTTTACTGAAATGTCTTTAATTCTATCAGGAAGTCCAGGAAGGACAAGTGGAGGTGGTGGCCATGCAGGATTTGGTGTCTGAAACAAAGAACATCAATATAGAACTGGTATCTGGTGAGGAAGACAGGTCAATTTAAGATTTTTGTTCTTTATAATCTGGGTTTATTGCTTCTGTTTTACATTTGTTACTAATTACATAAAAATTATTGCGGGCCTCAAATTCCACTCCCAAGTATGCTTATCCACACCTCCAACTAGCTAAAATTGTTTTTGGACAAAATATCCCCTGAAGTAATATAGCAAACTTGTTCGGTTAAGGAACAGTCGTATTTATAAAAGTTTATTATGTATTCCACTTATTTTGCATATCTCACATATTTTATATTTTGAACCTACCCTATACCTAGCGGATTAAGAATTAAGAAACTCCCACTGTACCCTCGACTCTAAGAACAATAGACCATAAAAACTATTGTAAAATTGACGAGACACAATCTAACTTTACTATTTCTATTAATTATTATAGTGGGTAGAGAAACTAACTTCAAACCCTACAAGGAAACTACTAATATCAGCCACAACATAATGCCTTTATTGAGGCTTGAAAAGACCACTCCCATATGAGGGAAGGTCTGGTATTAATTGAGCCAAAGCACCTTGATCTAATCTGCCAATCAAAGTTAATTTGTAAATAATATCTTAAGGTCCAAGTGAGGTTTATCTGCAGTGTAAATTTTTGAATTTCTCTTCTTTAAGTTTACTTTCTCTCTCTCTCTCTTTTAACCTCTAAAGACTGCTTCACCCGTCCAGGAGTTAGTTGTTCCCAACTTTACTTGAAGGGTCTGCAATTAGAATAAAATACAGTAGAAATTTCTTGATCCAAGTCAATCCTCGTTAAGGAATTACATCAACAAGCAGAATTCAAAGCGAAAAGAATCAAATTATGGCATAATGAACAACCACAGTGGCCCAAAACGAATCATATAGAACAAGTTTAAGATGATCCATACCAAAATGAAACTTTTCCTTGTACAGGTTATGCACTCAATTCCTCCGGCATCCAATAGTACGAACATATGAAATGAAACAATACATCCACAATGTATTTGCTGAGAACAAAATTTTTATCATTAGAAGACTTGGTCAATGAATTCTTCAATTAAACAAATCAAAAGAGGCAGAAACCCCCAAAATCCAACCACCATTAAGTATCTACTACTGGAAAAAAATTTATAGCAAAACTAGTCTGAAAATAAAAATAAGAAAATCTTCAGACCTTCCCACAGGACTCGCAACACCTCCAACCAGAAGCATTTAAGTGGAAAGATTCGCAGAACTTTCCCTCCTCATAGGCAGAACTAAAGTAAAATAGAACGAGGGTCAACATCTTTAAGGAATCAAAGAGAAAAGCTGAGACATTAGAAACATAAAAGTGATATTTCAAGATATCACTGAATATGTTGTATACAGGTTGGCATATGTATTCAACAGGATAGATTTTTAATTTTTAATAGTAAAATAAGAAATATATTATAAATATTATGTTCTATATATGTGTTTTTAAGCGTCTGTTTTTTAGTTTCTTCTCCTGTTTGCAGTGAAGGGGGGAACTGGAGAGAGGAGTGTCAAGCGGCAAAGCCAAGACATAAATAACACACACATCCAGCAACTAGACACTGATACAGATATTGTCAAGAGCTCCATTTGACATTTTTAGGCATATTAAGGCACAGTAAAACATGATTGTTTCCAATAATTATTGCTGATCACAATTTTTAGCCCTAAATTTTAATTTCGGAAAAAATATCCGCTGTTTTGTTGGAAAATCTTAGCATGCAAAGCAAATCAATCATACACATTTGGGATGGAGGGAATATCATCTTATGAAAATATAAGGCTTTTTTGGAACTCATAATATCATAGGGAAAAGGAAGGAAATGAGAGCTGGAAAATATAAGAATAATTCTAACAGTGCATTACATAAAGTCTTTCAAATGTAATAAATTTATGAGAAAATATAGAGCCACTTGACCGGTCATGACAGGAGACAGAAACTTATGACAAACTTCTCTCTCCTCCATTATGAGTGTGGGATACACGATGACATGATATCACAGCTGCAAGGAATATTTCTCATACATTTATGCTTGGTGATAGAATTTTGCAGTAGCATATATAGTTGGGCTTTTTCAGCAAGAAGGTATTTCTATTAAGGAAAATTAAAAACATGACTAAAGCTGAATAAACTCCAATTAATTTCTCCACAAATATTACAAAACATTAATTTATGTTATTAATGAAAATTCCTAGTATTAGAACTTATGAGACCAAGGTATGCAATATATTAATCTGTTTTTCCCCTCCTAAAAAGAATTTCCTGCAAAGTTTTCTCCAATTTAACTATTAAAAAGAAAGTATTTTTCTTAACTTGCAAATATGTTTCTATCCAAATAGTTAAAAACAGAGCAAAATTATATCACATTCTTTTCCATACCTCTGTTGAAGGTGAGATAAAATTACTACCTAAATGAATTCATTTTATAATTAATTACATTCTACGCAATAACACAACAAAATGAATACACCTAGCTGCAAAACTCAAACCCAACCGCATTTTGAACAATAGTAAGCAGAAAAATAAAAGTCTTTCTAAGTAATCAAGAGAAAACACAAATTCAACTCCAAATAAAACTCAAACTAAGAACAGATGAAAAACTGAAATCAGTCCAAACAATTGTTAAGAGAAAAAAAAAACAGAGAGAAAAGTCAAAATTCGGTTATGCTTACGCGCATCGATCGCACAAGTCAGCGTACTCGCCGGTCCGGCGGCGCCAGCCTTTCCTCGATTGTTCCAACACTTGTTTGCAGTTGGAATTGAAGCAAAGCTTCGCCGAGAAAGAAGAGGATGCCATGGAAGTTCACATAAACCCTAGACCCAAAAAAATCTAGAGAGATTAACTACTTTAATAAATAACCGACCAGCAATTTCTCATATGTGATAGCAATTTTCCCAAATTGAAGTAAATCCTATTCGAAGTGAAAAAAAATGGAAGCACGTAAACCCTAGGTGAGAGAGAAAGTCGAGGTGGCGCTCGTTGCCTAATGATCTGTACTTCTCATGAAAGGGATAGGGGTCTGCTTGCGAGAGGTTTTAGAGAGAGTGAGTGACACAGAAGTGAGAGAAAAAATTTGTAGAAATTATAACAGGGATAAATAAGTTTTGATGGGTCCGGTTTCATTCTGATTATCGAATTTTTTTTGTTATAATTAAATAACTATACCCTTATATATTATAAAATGGTCATTATTTTCAAGTTCCGTCCAAAAAACGGACGGAAAAATGACTAGGCATAAATGGGTTAGTTTTGCTGATGTGACAGCTTTCTTTGACCTTTGACCCATATCTATCATTCTTTCTATTTTCAGTTTTCACATACAATAATAATAATTGAATACGAAAAATAAATACTTTATAATTTTATTTATAATAATACTTTATTATTTATAACTATTCATATAAAAATATTTTTATAATTTTTATAATTTTTTAAAAAAAATTAAATTTTAAAATTGTTATTATTAGTAGTATTTTATTTATTATTATTAAATAACGTTTAGTTAACGCTTTTTAAAAAATTAGTTCAGTTTAAAAAATATATTAGTTCAGTTTAAAAAAAAATTAACGTTTTTAAAAAAATTAAAAAATTCTGTTTTTATAAAAAAGTAGCATTTTTTAAAAAAATTAATGTTTTTTAAAATTAAAAAATTCTTGTTATTATGTTTTTGTTATTTTAAATTATTATTACAAAATAATAATAATAATTTCACAATAAAACAGACTTTTTTTTTAAATAGAATTTTAAAAACATAAAATTTTTAACATAATTTCTTTTTAAAAAATTAGTTCAGTTTAAAAAAAATTAGTTAATGTTTTTTTAAAAAATAGTTCAGTTTAAAAAAATTCTTAAACTAATTAGTTCAGTTTAAGAAATATTTAATTAATTTCTTTAATAATTTCTTATAAAATGTTAACTAATTCTTAAAAAATTAGTTAACATTAATTAACATTTTTAACATTAAAAAACGTTAAAAAATAAATTAAATAAAATACTAATATTTTTTTAGACTGAACTATAATTTTTTTTAAACTGAACTAATATTTTTTTTAAACTGAACTAATTTTTTAAAAACGTTATTTAATAATAATAAATAAAATACAACTACTAATAATAATAAAATACTACGAATAATAATAATTTTAAAATTTAAATTTTTTTAAAAAATTATATAAATTATAAAAATATTTTTATATGAATAATTATAAATAATAAAGTATTATTATAAATAAATAAAATTATAAAATATTTATTTTTCGTATTCAATTATTATCATTGTATGTGAAAACTGAAAATGGAAAGAATGATAGATATGGGTCAAAGGCCAAAAAAAGCTGCCACATCAGCAAAACTAACCCATTTATGCCTAGTCAGCTTTTCCGTCCGAAAAATTGAAAATAATGACCATTTTGTAATATATGAGAGTACAGTTATTCAATTGTAATAAAAAAAATTCGGTAATCAGAATGAAAACCAAACCCCAGTACAGTGACTAAAACGTTATTTATCCCAATTATAATATTATCTACTACTATTCATTTTAAAATATTAATTTCGTGTGATTTAATTCTGTTTCGTTAAAGAAAAATCTAATTTAGAAATATATTTAACATTTTTTATATATATTTTTCCTTAAAAATATGTCTACATCGATCCATATCACAATAAAAATTTAACTTATAAAATTTATATTATTATTTGTAAAATTAAAAAAATAAATTAACTCAAACTCTTTTTCTTTTTGTAGAATATAAATTAAGTGTCAAGTGTACTTAAAAAATATTTTTTTATGAAATAAAAAATAATAAATAAAACTTTTTTATAAACCAATGAAATGTTACTTGAAATGTAGTCCATAAGACTATTTGTGTGTGAAATTTTTAAAATAAAATAATTAATTAATTAGTGAGATAATATAGGAATAATGGAGAGTAAGGGTGGAAAAGGAAAAAAAATAAGAATACAAAATTTAAATAAAAAAGAGATATTGAAAATTAAGAATACAAAAATAACGGATTAAGATGTCTTCCATTATACTTGCTTATGAATTTATTCTAATACATATTTAGCGACATAAATATTGCATTTGTGAGATGAAAGTGTAAAAATGTATAATGAAATGAAATTTTAAAAAAATATACTAAAGTTTAATTGTTTTTTTAAATAATAAATTTTCAAAATAATCATTAAATAAATTATTATTTTTTCATTTCTTTCCCAACATTCTTCTTTTAGGGAAAATGGTATTTTTTTAGTACAGCTTAGTTTGTAATTTCTTATAATATTATCGACAATACTATTATCACATAAAAAAATTCATATAATGCTCACATACACACACATGCATACTGTGAGCTCCCGCTTGACATGTGGGGCCCATAAATATGTATGTGTGTATGTGAGCATTATGTGAACCACCCTTATGTGATAGTAACATTATTTTAATATTATCAGTATTAAGAAGATTTGGTCTATTCTAGGTAGACCTGACAATATAGTTGGTTAACTGTCGGGTCAACCCATATTAACTGGAACCAAATGGGTTGGTTAACCATTTTTATTTATTCAGGTTGGTTAAAGTTTGGAACCATATTTATTCAGGTTGGTTATGGTTCCAATCCGGTTAACCATTTTTCGACCCATATTTTGTTCCAAATCAAAAGTTAGGCTCACAAAGATAATAATTGAATTTTAAATCTTAAACATCACATAAACTCATTCTTAATTTGCAATTTTGCATCATCATAATTTAGAATGTTTCCAGGGCACCCACCCCCACCCCACCCCCCCCACCCCACCCCACCCCCACCCCCACCCCCACAAAAAATATTTTATGATTATGTATACACCCCTACCCCTACCCCCACCCACCCCTACCCCACCCCTACCACCACCCCACAAAAAAATATTATGTGATTATGTATACACTCCTTACCACCCTCACCCCATCCATCCACCCCACCCCACCCCACCCCACCCTCACCCCCATCCCCCACCCATGCCCCCCACTCCCACCCACCCCCACCCACCCACAAAAAAATATTATGTGATTATGTATACACCCCTATCCCACCCACCCCATACCCCACCCACCCCTACCCACCCCTACCCCTACCCCACCCACCTCACCCCCTACCCCACCCCACCCCAACCCTCACCCCATCAAAAAAATATATTATGTAATTATGTATACACCCCCCACCCCCACCCACCCCCACCCACCCACACCCACCAAAAAAATATATTATGTGATTATGTATACATCCCCTACCCCCACCCCCACCCACCCCCACCCACCCCCACCACCCCCCACCCACCCCCACCCACCCCTACCCCATCCCATATCCCACCCACCCCCACCCCACCCCCATAAAAAAATATATTGTGATTATGTATACACTCCATCCCCTATCCCACCCACCCCCTACCCCACCTACCCCACCCCACATCCACCCCCATACCCACCCCTACCCCTAATCTCTACCCCACTACCCCACCCACGCATCCCCACCAAAAAAAATATTATGTGATTATGTATACACCCGTTACTCCCACCCCACCCACCACCTACCCCACCCCACCTCCACCTCCACCCTACCCTCACCTCCACCAAAAAATAATATTATCTGATTATGTATACACTTCACCCCACCCCACCCCTACCCCCTATCCCCTATCCCACCCCTACCCTCCATACACCCCACCCACCCCCACCCACCCCCACCCCCACCACTCCCCAAAAAAATTAATATTAAGCGATTATGTATATACATCCCACCCTCTACCCCTACCCCTGCCCCTGCCCACCCCTTATATCCGTCTCTCTATCTATAGTATATATTAATTTTATTTTTTTAAAATTTTGTTTAAAAGTCAAAACATCTTAAAATGGTTAATATGGTTAATATGGTTTTTAACCATAACCATATGGTTCCAACCCACATTATCCATATTAAAAATGGTAAATATGATTTTAGTTCTTAAATGGTTGGTTAACCATATTTTGAAAACCAAAACCAACCCATAACCATATTTTGCCAGGTCTAATTCTAGGTTACGCCAGTACTGACAGAAGCTATAAAGTGCATTGTTGTAACATCCTTCTTAAGCGTCCAGTAGTTAGTTTATATGAAGATCCCGAATGGTTAGTATGAAGATAATTTTGGTTAAATGATTAATATAGTATCGACACAAACGGGAGGTGATCTCTGTTTTTATGTGTAAGTATTGTATTGGCCAATTAATCAACCTACCATGAAATTAACTTCATGGTAACCAAATCCATGAAGTTCACACCTCGTATTATTGGGGAGTGGTTAACATGAAATTAATTTTGATTAATTGATCAATACAATGTCGACATGCAGACAGAAAGTAATATCTTTCTGTCGTGTAAATTCTGTATTGGTCAATTGACCAATTTACCATGAGATTAACTTTATGGTAACCGGATCCGTATTATTGTATACGTTAATTACAAAGTTTAAGATTGAAGGAAGCCATGCCAAATTATTTTCCATTTTCAAATGATTATAGAAATAGAATTAAGATGTTTTAAGAAGAATATAACATTTTTGAAATAAGAATAAGAAATAATTCTCATCTATAAATGAACTAAATTATAAAACATTAAAGTCGATATATTACTTGTTTTAGTCTCAAATTGAAACTCGAAACTAAAAAATATATAAAAAAATAAACATATTTTAATAATTTTTCAGCACCAACGACCAAAAATATTTTGAACAAAATATAACATCTGAATATATTAGAATATATATTTTACATATATAAAATATTTGGATATATTTTTTCCACGTCTTATACAATTTACCATATGACTGAGGTAGTAGTTTTTAATTATTATTTTTGCTCTATAAAACCTCTCACACCAATATTGACCAAACTAAAAGAAAAGACTCATTTCATTTCATGAAGTGATTGATTATTTTAATTTTTATTCGTCAAATAATAGAAGGAGTTGCAACTTACATGCATGTACAAATTATGTACGACGTAGTCTAGAAGCCATGCATAATCATGTCACCCAGACCCATGCAAAAGAAAAAATTGGCTCTGGTGTAGGCGACACCTAAAAAGATCATGTCATCTATTCACCGCGGGTTGTTAGCATGAACTGAATTTCATGTTCAATGCAGTGTTGATACGCAGGCAAAAGAGTCCTTTCTGGTCTGCGTATCAGCACTGCATTAATCATAAGTGAACTTATCATGAGTGCCGACTGTTAACGTCAGGATCTTCTGTCACGTCCTAATCACGTAAGACGTCCTGATCCTGCACAGTAAACACGATAAACACCACAAGCTTGACGGCTGTTCCGTCGGGGGATAGCTCAGGCGTGAGAATTAGTATGTGTTCACAAGGTTAACAATGAAAATATAAATTTACTCATTATTCATTAGAATTTGTTTTAATATAGGTAATAAATTAACTTACAATATTCATTAAAGATAAATTTATCATATTTCACATTTTCTTCCGCATTTTTCAATTTCCAAAAATACATAGTATCATGAAACTAACTAGTCGGACTAGTTGGGGTCCTATTCAGATATATATTGTATTGAAAGGAAATTGATATTTTCACGTAAAAATTTGATATTTTTACATGAATAGTGAGTGAATTTTACTTTTATGTGAGAGAGACTCGTATAAAAATATTATTTTAACATATATAAAATATCAATTTTCATATTAAAAATCATGTAAAGAAAAATAATGAAAAAGCCTAATGGCATTTAGTGAAGAAAGAAGAAAGAAACAAACATGCCATTCCATACCCATGTAGAATAAAGTAGGCCAATCACAACTTCAAAAAGCTGATCAGAAATCCACATGCAGCCTTAGAAAGGGAAGCAAATGTGACAATTTAAAAAGGGGGAGCTCCTTACAACTTAACTTCAAAAAGCTGCTCAGAAATCCACATCCAGCCCTAGAAAGGGATGAGATTCAGTTAGCGTGAAATTTATTTTTTAATAAGTTGATCAATTTAGAATACTGACACACATAGAATATCGTTTGCGTGTCAGCAATCTACTGATCAATTGACCAATTTACTCATAAATTTTAATCTCCATGGATTGTTGCAGTCTAATAAGATAGTCTAATCCTAACGTCTTGGCTTAGTGATAACAAATGTAGGACACTCTTATAATTTTATTTAATCTTATATATTAATATGTTTTATAATTATAATTCGGCACTAATTATTCACAATACATTGCAGAACTCAAAGAATAAAATACTCCTCATTTTATAATAAAAGATAAAAATAAAAATTCATTTGTTATTTTAAAACAAAAGAAGTCTGTAAGACCACAACTTTTATGAATAAAGATGAATTTTCTATAAATATCATTTTTGAATATTATGTAATGAATTTGATATAATGTTATAGTTGTGGGTAATATTTATAAATTTTGCAAAGTACGCAAATTGTTATATAATATTCGATTGATCGGGGAATATTCGTTTTAACAGGGAATATTCGTACAACGACAAAATCATTGGTGGACCCCACAACGGGATTATTGTAGGATTGAGAAAACGATAAAAATACTTTATGAAAATAACGACGGAAGTTTTACCGTTAATTGTTGAAACACCCGGTGTTAAAAGTACAGTAATACGCGTAGTTACACAGTAGCACACAGTATTGCTTATTGAGGCTTACGTGAGAAGTCACTCAGTTTTGTTCAATTATTGTTACAGTAATTGCTGCATAGTATCTCACGTTATTTGATTCAATTATTGTCAATATTTTTATAATCAATAATTGAGATGACAAAGTTATCAATATTATTATTTGCAATATTAACGATGTCTAGAAGTTCTGTCAATGAGATGTTTGGTTACCTAATTGCGCGCCAATGGGGAGAAATCTTTATTAGAAAGCCCCCTCTTTCCTGAGAACGACCTGGTCGATTAATATTGTGAATTATAATAATGATGATGAGTTTTATTTTATTAGTATTATTATGTAATAAAACAGAAAAGTTTTTTATATAAAACAGAATACTTTTATAAAGTTATTCGTTTTATTAGACTAATAGTAAAATCTTTTTATATAAAACAAAATACATTTATAAAGTTATTTATTTTATTAGACAATAATTAGAATATATTATATTTTATTATGCATAGTGTTTGCATAGTAAAATCTTTTTATATAAAACAGAATACTTTTATAAAATTATTCGTTTTATTAGATTATAAATAGAATATATTATATTTTATTGTAAACCAATATGGACCGTCCGTTTAAAGTAAATCTGTGACGCCCCCAAAATTAGGTATACATCACCCATCTTGAGTCGCCAGATACATGGTACAGAATTCAAATACAACTTACTAATACAACTGTCGTGTACAATACGACAAAACATAACTGTGAGTTTGAATACAATTATTGTCTACTAGAGATCATACAAACTCAAAAGGTGTCCTCAATACAATTATTGTCACACTATTTAACAGAATAGTGAGGACTACTAATACTATTCTCTGGTCCATCACTCCGTTCCCCGACTCGTCCCAGCTATATTCTCATTTCCTGAAGAGAACAGTGAAAGAAAGGGTGAGCTCAACTAGCCCAGTAAGAAATATTATGACTAAGATAATGCAGAATAAATTATCATTAGCCTTCAACAGTGTTAAACTGATAAAATACAATAAACATCAAGTTTAACTACAGCGGAAACAGCAATCCATTAAAAGAGTCAAGTAGAAAATAAAATCTACTATCTTTTATGATTTAAAAGGTTTTTCATCATCGTTATAGCTGAGACTCAGCTTCATAAATATTCCACATCATCGAATCACCCCCGCACTACGGCCAAGGATATTCTTTAGTATCACGACCACAATTATTCATGCACTACAGCCAAGAATATTTGTGTATTCATCAATGGTCATGATCATGCCAACAACTGTCCATCAATGCACTACGGGCCAATGAGGATTTTTAATTTTTACATCATTTGTAACATTACGGTCATGATTACACCGAATAATCCCTGGTCATAATCATACCAAGTCCATCTATGCACTACAGGCCACAGATGACTTTCAACAAAATATAAACATGAGGATGATGACAATGATATAAGAATTCAATAAAACAAGTTCAAGAATTATTTTATCCAGGAATTATTAACGTTCAAATTTGTCAACACGATACTGTTTTGTGGTGTAAAATTCAAGAATGATCAGAAGAATATTTCTATGAAAGGATACTGGATGAAGCGCAAATATCAAGGATATTCCACTAATTTCATGGAGCATAGAAGTCAAAGTTTTATCCAACTGAGTATAATAAAGAATGGAATAACAAAAGAAATCACCATGCATGCGATAGACCGCACAGACAGGTTATTCCAGCAGAATAATAATAACGGAACCAGGTCAGGTGAAATTCACACCGACAGGATGTTCCAACAGAATAATAAAGAATGGAACCAGGTCCGGTGTAAAACACACAGACAGAATATTCCAACAAAATAATAAATAATGGAACCAGGTCCGGTGTAAAACACACAGACAGGATATTCCAACAGAATAATAAAGAATGGAACCAGGTCCGGTGTAAAACACACAGACAGGATATTCCGACAGAAATATAAAGACAGGATAGTAAATGGATGTCACCAAGTATAGGGTATTCCGCGTATACCGGTTATTCCAACAGAATAATAATGAATGGAATAACATAAGGATTTCACCAAGTATAGGGTGTACCGCGTATACAGGTCATGTATAGGGTATGCCACTTTTACAGGTTATTCCAACAGAATAACAAAGAATGGAAGAACATAAGTTCTCTTCAAGAAGAAAGAATAACACCCCTTACCTTATTTAGGAGATTGAATACTGCAGTAGTGTAATAACCGAATACTCTTCTTCTTTCTCTCTTATTCTCTCTATACTTTCTCTCTCTATAGCTTGAGCGAATTCGTGAAAAATAATGAAGCCCTAGGCCTCTATTTATAGAAGATTTATTACTATTTACGAAGGTAATTACTATTGACGAAGGTAATTACTATTTACGAAGGTAATTACTATTTACGAAGGTAATTACTATTTACGAAGGTAATTACTATTTACAAAAGTAATTACTATTTATGAAAAAGACTCTTAGATGATGACATATGGCCCCCCATAAATAATTCAACTTACCACAAACGTCTAATAATAGACTCTTTATATACATCAAGGATTGAATAAAAATTACCAGAAATCATTTTATTTTTAATTAGCACATATTTAATCTTTCAACAATTATTAATCATTTATAACTTGTCGTCTCAATTATTGTTTAAATAATATAACATATTATACAGATGATACTGTGACAATAATTGAATCAATAATATAAGAGATATGATGCAGCAATTACTGTAGCAATAATTGAGTATAGCTGAGTGACTTCTCACGTAAGCATCAATAATCAATACCGTGTGCTACTATGCAACAACGCGTATTACTGTACTTTTACTAACGAGTAGTTCAATAGTTTTAACGGTAACACCTCCGCCGTTATTTTATAGAAAGATAATTTTGTCGTTTTCTAACTACGACAATACTTCCGTTGTGGGGTCCATCAATGATTGTGCCGTCGTACGAATATTCCCCGACAAAAAGAATATTCCCCGACCAAACGAATATTTTATAACAACTTGCGTACTTTGCAAAATTTATAAATATTACCCAAAACTATAAAATTATATCAAATTTATTCCATAATATTAAAAAATAATAATTATAAAAATTCATCTTTATTTATAAAAACTGGGGTCTTACAACCTCCCCTTCTTATGAAATTTCGCCCTCGAAATTAGGGTACGTACCTGGTATGTCAAAGAGGTAAGGATACCTTGATTTCATTTCAGATTCTAACTCCCAAGTCATTTCCTCAACATCGTGGTTTCTCCACAAAACTTTGACTTGAGGTATAACCTTAGAGCGTAGAATATGTTCCTTCTTATCCAAGATTTGAACAGGAATCTCTTCATACGTCAGATCTTCCGCTATTTCGTCCGGTTCTAACTCAATAATGTGGTTCGGGTCTTTCACATATTTTCGTAACATGGATATGTGAAAAACGTTATGAACACGAGACATACTTGGCGGTAAAGCGAGTCTATAGGCCACAGTTCCTATTCGATCGAGGATTAAAAATGGACCGATGAATCGAGGATTGAGTTTTCCTCTCTTTCCAAATCTTGTAACTCCTTTCCATGGAGTAACACGTAACAACACATGATCTCCTATATTGAATTCCACGTCATTTCGATGAAGATCAACATAACTCTTTTGTCGACTTTGTGAGGTTTTTATACGTTGTCGGATCGTTTGAATCTTTTCCGTAGTCATACGTACCAACTCCGGTCCCAACAACGTTGCTTCACCCACCTCATCCCAGCATACTGGAGAACGACACTTTCTTCCATACAACGCTTCGAATGGAGCCATGCCAATACTTGCTTGATAACTGTTGTTGTAGGAAAACTCCACCAATGGTAAGAACTTGTCCCAACTTCCCTTGAAATCAAGGACACAGAGTCTTAATAGATCTTCGAGAGTTTGAATAGTCCTCTCCGACTGTCCGTCCGTCTGAGGATGATATGCTGAGCTAAATCGTAAGTCTGTGCCCATAGCTTTTTGCAAACTAACCCAAAATCTTGAAGTAAATCTTGGGTCTCGATCAGAAACTATGGATACCGGCATACCATGCAGTCTTACAATCTCGTTTATGTACATACGAGCAAGACGTTCAAGTGTATAAGTTTCTCGTATCGGTAAGAAATGAGCAGACTTGGTCAATCTATCAACAATAACCCAAATCGCATCTATGCCTTGAGAAACCTTTGGAAGACCGGTAACGAAATCCATGGTAATGTGTTCCCACTTCCATTCTGGAATTTCAAGTGGTTGCAATGGACCTTTTGGTACTTGATGCTCCGCTTTAACTCGTTGACAAGTTAGACACCTTGAGATAAACAACGCTATCTCTCTCTTCATATTACTCCACCAAAATGTATGACGAATATCATGATACATTTTGGTACTCCCAGGATGGATTGCAAACGGTGTATTGTGCGCCTCCATCATGATTTTATACTTTAAATCAGGGTCGTTAGGAACACAAAGTCTAGACTTGACTCGAAGTATTCCTTCTTCATCGATTCTTGCTTCCGGCATAGCACCCTCTTGCACTTTCTTCCTCATACGCATCAGCTCCAGGTCTGTAGCTTGAGCAACTTTAACTTTATCGATTAAAGTCGGTTCTACTCGTATATTGGCCATCGTCACATGCGTCCCTGAAGTCTTTAACTCTATCCCCATCCTTTGCAAGTCACACAAAATGGGCCCTTGCGTTGACAATATCGCACTCGTACTTGCATGTGATCTTCTACTCAATGCGTCAGCTACCACGTTTGTTTTTCCAGGATGGTATTGGATGGTATGATCATAATCTTTCAACAGTTCAAGCCAACGTCGTTGTCGCATGTTGAGTTCCTTTTGAGTGAAGAAATATTTGAGGCTTTTATGATCCGTAAAGATCTCCACTTTCTCCTCATACAAGTAATGCCTCCAAATTTTAAGTGCAAAGACAACAGCTGCCAACTCTAGATCATGAGTAGGATAATTCTTCTCATATTCTTTGAGTTGTCGCGAGGCATAGGCTATGACTTTTCCATGTTGCATGAGAACACATCCCAGCCCTTTGCCCGAAGCATCACTGTAGATGACAAATCCCTCCGAGCCAGACGGTATTGTCAGAACAGGTGCTGAAATGAGTCTCCTCTTGAGTTCTTGAAAACTCTTCTCACATTCTTCGCTCCAACCGAACTTTGTATCTTTCCGAGTCAGCTGAGTCAATGGAGTAGCGATTCGAGAAAATCCTTCCACGAATCTTCGATAATAACCAGCTAAACCGAGAAAGCTACGTACTTCGGTCACTGATTTAGGTTGCTCCCAGCTTTGAATAGCTTCAATCTTTGCTGGGTCAACAGATATTCCACGACTTGATACCACGTGCCCAAGGAATGCTACTTCCTCAAGCCAGAACTCGCATTTCTTCAACTTGGCATAAAGCTTATATTCACGAAGCTTTTAGAGTGTCAGCCTCAAGTGTTGCTCATGATCTTCACGACTTTTGGAATAAATAAGGATGTCATCAATAAAGACGACCACAAAATGATCCAAATATTCCTTGAATACTCGGTTCATCATATCCATGAAGGCAGCAGGAGCATTAGTCAATCCAAAGGACATGACTAAGAATTCATAATGCCCGTACCGAGTTCTGAAAGCCGTCTTTGGAATGTCATCGGTTCTAATCTTTAATTGGTGATACCCGGAACGAAGATCGATCTTTGAAAAGAATTTGGCTCCTTGCAACTGGTCAAATAGATCATCAATTCGTGGCAATGGATACCTATTTTTGATGGTGACATGATTCAACTCCCGATAATCAATACAAAGTCGCATACTCCCATCTTTCTTCTCCACGAATAGAACAGGAGCACCCCAAGGAGAAGTACTAGGACGAATAAAGCCAATGTCTAACAATTCCTGCAGTTGGGTTTTTAACTCCTGAAGTTCAATAGGAGCCATTCGATATGGGGCTTTAGAAATGGGTTTTGTACCGGGTTCAAGGTCGATACAAAATTCAATCTCACGCTCTGGGGGTAGGCCAGGAAGTTCTTCGGGGAATACGTCAGGAAATTCATTAACAATAGAAATATCGTTCAAAACTGACGTATTTTTGTTTAAATCTGTGACATGAGCTAAGAAAGCTTGACATCCGTTTTTCAATAAACGAATAGCTTTATGGATTGAGATGATCGTGATTGATTTTAATGGTTTGGTCGCTTGAATTCGCATAATAGGTTGATTAGGAATATGAAAGCTAACAACCTTATGGAAACAATCAATTTTTGCATGATGAGTAGTTAACCAATCAATCCCTAGAATCACGTCAAATGCAAGTATTTTCAATGAAATAAGATCTACAGGTAATGTGAGGGTACCGATTTGAACCAAACAAGACTTATAAACAGTGGATGTAATAAAGGTTTCTCCCAACGGAGTTTCTACAGATAAGTCAAAGTCCAATTTCTCCGGAGTCAAATTTAATCGATGAGCGCAAGTAGGAGAAATAAAAGAATGGGTAGAACCGGTATCGAATAAAGTATAGACTTCTTTAGAGTTTATGATAAGCTTACCCGTGATGACCTCATTCGGGTTCCTTGCTTTCTGGGAGGTCACAACAAACGCTCTCCCTTGCACTACCGGCTTTGACCTTTCTGGGACGGCCTTTGGTGCCTCCACCCTAGTTGAATTGGTCTTTGGTAAACGACAAAATCGGGCCAAATGACCTTCTCTTCCACAATTATAACATGCTTTGGACGGCATCGCGCAATTTGGACTGATGTGTCCCTCCCCTCCGCATTTGAAGCATATGATAGGTGGTCTTTCTCCTTCCTTAACAACGGGTGCTGGTGCTGACGTCTTTCCATCATTGTTGAATCTCCTCTTTTTGAAATGTCCATTCTTATTGTTTTGGCCCTGATTACCACCGAAGTGGTAACCACTTCTGGCCTGCTGATTCCCTCCACGCTTGTTGTCACCGCTTTGATGACCACTCTCGCTGGTATTATAATTTTGTCGGCTGCTCTCTTTTAGTTGAGTTGACTCGTTATCGCGCTCCACTAACTGAGCCCTATTAACAACATCTGAATACAAACACAGTTTATGAGAAATAAGATGTTGACGTATCTCCGGCTTCAAACCTCTTAAAAACATTCGCGCCATTCTCTCTTCATTATCCACCAAATGGGACGCAAACCGTGATAACTCTGCAAATTTTGCCTCGTATTGCGACACGGTCATATTATTTTGTTCCAACTTAATAAACTCCACCTCCTTCATGTGGCGAATACTTTCGGGAAAGTATTTATCATTGAACAGCTCCTGGAACTTCTCCCAAGATATCTTCAGTACAGCAGGTTGAGTACGTTTTACTGATTCCCACTAGTAATCTGCCTCTCCGCGCAACATAAAGGCGGCAAAGGGAACCTTTTGCTCCTCGGAGCATCCCAAGACATCAAATATCTTGGTCATCTGCTTTATCCATGTTTCCGCCATAAGTGGTTTTGGCTCTCCCTTAAACTCCGGTGGTCCCAGCTCCTTGAACTGTTTAGCGATGACCGCCCGAGAGTTTCCCGCGTTTCCATCTACGTTTTGGACAGGAGTTGCTCTCGCCTGCTGCTGCATGAATTGCATAAAACCTCTGAACATTTGATCATTCGTCATTTGGTCAGTGTTGTTGTTTGCATGAGGATTTTCGCCTTCCTGATGCACATTATCCTGATTATTGATATGTGGTGAATCAACGATCGTCTGTGCTCCATTGTCATTTTCAATATTCTCAGATGTCATTTTCAGATACTGCCACAAAACAAAAGGTTAATTGACATATAACATATTATCTCTACATTCTGACCGACCAATAAAATAGCACATAAACTTAGGTAGGTCATACTAGCGAAGGAATTCCCCGTCTCTCCCCTCCTAGTACTATTCTCACATCTTAGCCAGGGATCATATCCCTAAGCTTTGATACCAACTGTGACGCCCCCAAAATTAGGTATACATCACCCATCTTGAGTCGCCAGATACATGGTACAGAATTCAAATACAACTTACTAATACAACTGTCGTGTACAATACGACAAAACATAACTGTGAGTTTGAATACAATTATTGTCTACTAGAGATCATACAAACTCAAAAGGTGTCCTCAATACAATTATTGTCACACTATTTAACAGAATAGTGAGGACTACTAATACTATTCTCTGGTCCATCACTCCGTTCTCCGACTCGTCCCAGCTATATTCTCATTTCCTGAAGAGAACAGTGAAAGAAAGGGTGAGCTCAACTAGCCCAGTAAGAAATATTATGACTAAGATAATGCAGAATAAATTATCATTAGCCTTCAACAGTGTTAAACTGATAAAATACAATAAACATCAAGTTTAACTACAGCGGAAACAGCAATCCATTAAAAGAGTCAAGTAGAAAATAAAATCTACTATCTTTTATGATTTAAAAGGTTTTTCATCATCGTTATAGCTGAGACTCAGCTTCATAAATATTCCACATCATCGAATCACCCCCGCACTACGGTCAAGGATATTCTTTAGTATCACGACCACAATTATTCATGCACTACAGCCAAGAATATTTGTGTATTCATCAATGGTCATGATCATGCCAACAACTGTCCATCAATGCACTACGGGCCAATGAGGATTTTTAATTTTTACATCATTTGTAACATTACGGTCATGATTACACCGAATAATCCCTGGTCATAATCATACCAAGTCCATCTATGCACTACAGGCCACAGATGACTTTCAACAAAATACAAACATGAGGATGATGACAATGATATAAGAATTCAATAAAACAAGTTCAAGAATTATTTTATCAAGGAATTATTAACGTTCAAATTTGTCAACACGATACTGTTTTGTGGTGTAAAATTCAAGAATGATCAGAAGAATATTTCTATGAAAGGATACTGGATGAAGCGCAAATATCAAGGATATTCCACTAATTTCATGGAGCATAGAAGTCAAAGTTTTATCCAACTGAGTATAATAAAGAATGGAATAACAAAAGAAATCACCATGCATGCGATAGACCGCACAGACAGGTTATTCCAGCAGAATAATAATAACGGAACCAGGTCAGGTGAAATTCACACCGACAGGATGTTCCAACAGAATAATAAAGAATGGAACCAGGTCCGGTGTAAAACACACAGACAGGATATTCCAACAGAATAATAAATAATGGAACCAGGTCCGGTGTAAAACACACAGACAGGATATTCCAACAGAATAATAAAGAATGGAACCAGGTCCGGTGTAAAACACATAGACAGGATATTCCGACAGAAATATAAAGACAGGATAGTAAATGGATGTCACCAAGTATAGGGTATTCCGCGTATACCGGTTATTCCAACAGAATAATAATGAATGGAATAACATAAGGATTTCACCAAGTATAGGGTGTACCGCGTATACAGGTCATGTATAGGGTATGCCACTTTTACAGGTTATTCCAACAGAATAACAAAGAATGGAAGAACATAAGTTCTCTTCAAGAAGAAAGAATAACACCCCTTACCTTATTTAGGAGATTGAATACTGCAGTAGTGTAATAACCGAATACTCTTCTTCTTTCTCTCTTACTCTCTCTATACTTTCTCTCTCTATAGCTTGAGCGAATTCGTGAAAAATAATGAAGCCCTAGGCCTCTATTTATAGAAGATTTATTACTATTTACGAAGGTAATTACTATTGACGAAGGTAATTACTATTTACGAAGGTAATTACTATTTACGAAGGTAATTACTATTTACGAAGGTAATTACTATTTACAAAAGTAATTACTATTTATGAAAAAGACTCTTAGATGATGACATATGGCCCCCCATAAATAATTCAACTTACCACAAACGTCTAATAATAGACTCTTTATATACATCAAGGATTGAATAAAAATTACCAGAAATCATTTTATTTTTAATTAGCACATATTTAATCTTTCAACAATTATTAATCATTTATAACTTGTCGTCTCAATTATTGTTTAAATAATATAACATATTATACAGATGATACTGTGACAATAATTGAATCAATAATATAAGAGATATGATGCAGCAATTACTGTAGCAATAATTGAGTATAGCTGAGTGACTTCTCACGTAAGCATCAATAATCAATACCGTGTGCTACTATGCAACAACGCGTATTACTGTACTTTTACTAACGAGTAGTTCAACAGTTTTAACGGTAACACCTCCGCCGTTATTTTATAGAAAGATAATTTTGTCGTTTTCTAACTACGACAATACTTCCGTTGTGGGGTCCATCAATGATTGTGCCGTCGTACGAATATTCCCCGACAAAAAGAATATTCCCCGACCAAACGAATATTTTATAACAACTTGCGTACTTTGCAAAATTTATAAATATTACCCAAAACTATAAAATTATATCAAATTTATTACATAATATTCAAAAATAATAATTATGAAAATTCATCTTTATTTATAAAAACTGGGGTCTTACAAAATCAATCTGGACCGTTCATGAATTAGTTATTATGCAGTCCATTCTTCTATAAATAGAAGTTCATTCCTTCATTATTTCTTACGAATTCACTGAAACTCTAGAGAGAGAAACTATAGAGAGAGTTCTTCTTCTATAATCTTGAGCGTATTTCTTTAGAGTTTAAGAAAGTTTTGAGCGTAGTGCAAGTTTTCTTTGAGTATATCCTCGCCCTACCAGTCAAAATACTCTTCTTTTACGGTAAGAGATATTATTTGTTGTACTCGTTAGGGGTATTCCTTCTTTCTTATCGGTGAAATTCTTTTGTTATTCAATTATTTATTATTCTGTTGGAATAACCTGTATACACGGGATACTCTATACTTGGTGAAATTCTTCTGTTATTCCATTATTTATTATTCTGTTGGAATATCCTGTCTGTGCGTTTACGCATGACCTGGTTCCATTATTTATTATTCTGTTGGAATAACCCGTCTGTGCGGTATATCGCATGCCTGGTGATTTCTTTTGTTATTCCATTCTTTATTATACTCAGTTGGTTAAAGTTTTGACTTCTATACTTCATGAAATTAGTGGAATATCCTTGATATTTGCGCTTCATCCAGTATCTTTTCATGAAAATATTCTTCTGAGCATTCTTGAGTGTTACTCTACAAAGAAGTATCATGTTTATAATTTGGACATTATTAGTTCATGGATAAATTAATTCTTGAACTTGTTTTATTGAATTCTTATATCATTGTCATCATCCTCATGTTTATATTATGTTGAAAGTCATTTGTGGCCTGTAGTGCATAGATGGACTTGGTATGATTATGACTAGGGATTATTCGGTGTAATCATGATCGTAATGTTATAAATGATGTGGAAAAAATCATCATTGACCCGTAGTGCATTGATGGACAATTGTTGGCATGATTATAACCATGATGAATACACGAATATCCTTGGCTGTGGTGTATGGATAATTTGTGATTGTGATACTAATGAATATCCTTGACCGTAGTGCAGGGATGATGTGAATTATTTATTAAGCCGAGTCTCAGCGATAAAAGTCATGAAAAACCTTTTAAATCATAGAAGATGATAGATTTTATTCTCTAATTGACTCTTCTAATGGATTGCTTGTTCCGCTGCAGTTAAACTTGATGTTTGTTATATTTTATCAGTTTAACACTGTTGAAGGTTAATGATAATTTATTCTGCATTATCTTAGTCATAATATTTCTTACTGGGCTAGTTGAACTCACCCTTTTGCTTTCATTTTTCTCTTCAGGAAATGAGAACGTAGAAGGGACTAGTCGGGAAACAGAGCGATGGTCCAGATAATAACATTAGTAGTCCTCACTATTATATAAAATAGTGTGATAATAAATGTAATGAGAACCTCATTGAGTTTGTATATTGTCTAGATGACAATATTTGTATTAAAACTCACAACATATGTTTAGTCGTATTTTACATGACTGTTGTATAATTAAATTGTATTTGAATTTTGTATCATGTATTTGACGACTCAGAATAAGTAATGTATACCGATTTTGGGGACGTCACAAAGTTTATTTTTTTTAATATTATTATTAAATATACTGTCATAATTTTATTATTATATCATCGCTAATAAATTAAATACTATTATTCAGATAGTTGAATTTGGGTAATTTTGGTACCAATGAGTCAATGATGAAACTTAAGCCTACCATATACTATTGGCTACTATTTGTCAAGGCTCACAATAGTAGTGTCATTCTAAATCCTTACAATAACTAAGAAGATGTTTATTTAGAATTGAATGGTTATAACAGTCAAGTCATTTAGAGTTTTTGTTTTGAATAAAAATTATCGATCAAATTTTTGAACTGAATAGTCAAGTATAATTTTTCTTATTGAATGGGCTGAAGTATTTCATTTTTTTAACAATATTTAACTATTATATTAATTAAATTTATAACAATTTTAAATTTTTTCATAAGGGTAAAATAATAAAAATTTGTTATTAAAATGTTTCAGACATGTCAATTATTAAACAACTTTTTTCCATTCAATATTCAAAATTCTGCTTCATTCAACTTTTTGATCAATGTATAGGGTGCCACGAATAATTCAGATTACAACATCAAAGTTTATGATTTTCGAACTCTAAAACTATGTTGATATGAGTATTGCCTGAATGCATATATACACATTCTGGAAAAGTTTTTTTTCTTTCTCTCTCTTTCTTTTCTGCGTGTGAATCTATACAAAGCAAATTGTCACAAAACCTAAAATCCACCTTCAAATGTTTCGAAACTATCCACGGAATTACAAAACTAAAGCCACAAGAAACATCAAAAAAAAAATTCAATTCTTAATAGGGGAAAAAAGGGTAGCTAAACCTCGATCCACAGTTATTTGAAGTTTGCCATAGGTCAGCAAGGACTTCTTGTCACATTTGTATGTTCCTTTCCCTCTAGCCAGGACCTCACCATCGGAGTCTATAATCCCTTCCTTGGCTGCATTTCCAGTTTGTGGACCTGGTTCCAAAATGAACGCCTTCACCTGTAGTTAGTGTCAAGAATATGGAAGCAAATGATGAGAAAGAACCACACCCGCGTGCACATGTAACAATAACTTCAAATACCCTTCTTTTTTTATACTGAGAAAGGCTCTGTTCAGTCCACTTTTCTACCCCAAGCAATGAGAAAATATTTAGAGTTTATTCCCATATTGCTTATAAGCTGAAATGTGCTATACATTTTACTTAATAATCAAACTAGGTTAATGCTTACCAGTACGATGACAAACTCACCTTCAGATACAAGACGTGGGGAGATTTGACATGACCCCCATTGTTCAATTCAGTCATCAAAGCTAGCAAGGATAATTTAGAGCAACTCCTCATTATGATCATGTCCAAATAACCATCTGAGAACTGCACATTAACCAGCGAAAAGAATTATACAAGCTACAGTGTGCCCAAAAATAAACAAACATTAAGAGCTGTTAACTTCAAAATGCACCGGCGCTACTTGAGTGCAGGTTATATGTACTGATGAAAAAGTAGGAATGCAACAAAGTTCAACAAGTAACCATTTTCCAGCTAAGGTCATTAACTGCAAGCTTACCACTGATAACTGATTTTGCATGCAACGTGTTTCCCCGAAAATCTAAGGGTTGTTTCAGGAAGAAAAAACCTCTATTTAACGGTATTAATAGGTTTAGAGCTACCAAATTATGTCAGTTAAACAGGCTAAAAATGCAACTCTGGAAATTTCAACTCAACTCCGTGGTTAAAAGTAAATCTAAAACAAGAAACAAAATTCATATTATAAACCCGCCCCTCCCCCACACACATGCACAAGAATAAAAGAAGGTGTTGTGGCATTTCATCAGAAAGATGTAAAAGAATGGAATCTAAAGAAGGCCTTACAGGGAACAGACAAACAAGTCAACTTTCCGTGGGGAAAACAAGAGTTCATGTTGGAAAACAATAAAGATTGAAGAAGGGGGAAAGCACAAATCCAAAATCCCCAAACCAGAGAAGTAAATTACAGCTAGAAATTGTCTATAGCTAGTAAGCTTAGGATGTTAGTGTGTTATTAAATACTCCCTCCGTCCTAATTTCCTTTTTAGGATGTTCAACAATAAATGTCCTATTTTTATATTAGTAACTATTTTTATGTTATTTTTTCACTTATACCCTCCCAATCTTTTTAGTCAACTTTCGTTGAAAACTTAAAAAAATGATAAAAGGTTTACATTGGGAAGTGATGTATTGTTATACCACTTTCTCTCTCATATTATCAGTATAACATCTCTTTTATTTAATGTTATAATAAAAATAAAGTAGCTAGAAATTAATACCAACAAAGGTAGACGGTTAGCATGCATGGAGATAATCATGTAATTAGTGGGTGGGTTTGGAGAGAGAAATATACTTATTGGAATGACAATAAAAATGATGTAGAGAATTGATTCATGTGGGAACTAGGAAGAAATAATTAGTGTTGGGGTTATAGAAAAGTGAATGGATACTTCAATTAAAAAGTAATTTAGAAGGGCAATTTAGGTAAAAAGAATATATTATTAATTAGTGTGCCAATTACGACGTTTAATACGGGACGGAGGGAGTAGCATATATGGTGTGTATAATCATATATATGGTTCACATAAGAAATCAACAGAGAACAAAAAGAATTGTAGGAACTAACAAGTACAACTAATCATTTGAAAAAACGAAGGAATCAATAAACAGAAATTGACAAAAAGAAACCAACCTTGGCATCAGGAGCTGCCATGGTGTCTTCGCTACCCCAAGGAACATTGTGAAGCCAGACTGAAACAAAAGGACCTTCTATCTTCCTCCAGTTTAAATTCTCCAAGTCAACATTAGTATGGCGATAGCCATGCTGCTGATTCTTGACAGGAGCCTCTTGAATTGTATTACAGATACCAAGTTCTCGAATAGATTCACCGTTTTGTCCACTTAGTTCATCACCGAAAGTTTCAAATCCAGGTGCAGGTACAAAATAAATATGGCCATTATATGTCCTCAGATGAAATATTCGTTGAAGAGCCTGAAAATACATCGGTATTCAAGAATAAAACCTGAACCCAGAAAACTTCACCAACCTTCAGTTTCGGCATATCACCTTAAGGAACCCTCAATCTTATACATACAATTGCGCAATTCACAAAAACTACTGGATGAAGCTTCACAACACTAGCAATTTCAAGATAAAAAAATTCACTATTTACACCAAAATGATTCTTATGATGGCAATTGGACAAAATACAACTTGTACTTCTGAAGACAATGTCTCGCAAATGCACTTTAGAACTAACTGCATTTTCCTCCCATACTTGAAATGCTTGCCAAATAACCAGTCTATTAAAATCGATGGGAGCAATCACTTCCAAGTAGGGTTTCAATTCTAATTTCTATCGAAACATGAGCTCCTCGGATATTATACAACTTTTCATACTACCTCCATAAGAAAAAGGTAGTCGATTTTTTTTTCCTGTTGGGTTAAAACACATATATATAGTTGAAAATATAACATACAAATTTGTTGAGAATGTAGAATATATTACAAATATAATGTATATTTTGCATGGCTTAAAATTCGTACTGAAAATACCCTAAAAGAAGCCCGGCTATCTATTCCGGACAGAAGTAGGATGTGATTAATTAGGTATATGACCTCCAACACAGATATGGTAGAGAAATATATTCTGCATTGAGCTCGAAAATTGAGCGTAGGTGTATTGAGTTAAGAATCTTGACTTCTACACTCAAATGTTAATTTAAGAACTTTATAACTTATAAGTAAAATAAAAATCAGATTTTTTTTGTTTCGGTTCTTATGTGCCTTTGTCTTCATTCACCATTTTCAGTCAAAGGAAGGCCTTTCCAAGCCGATAGTAGAGGCCCTAAGGAATTACTCAAACTAGTGATGTCAAGGTTTTCCTTATATGCCTTTACTAGTGGAGGTAACCCTTAGGGTTATCAGAATGTATGACCGCCAATACTATAAGGTTTTTCCTCTAACAATATAATCATTCAAATAAATTTTTTATCAAAAAAAGTAAAACTCATTTATACGAATAATTGCACTTCTATTTGGAATCTAAGAAAATGAAATGAAGATAAAGATGAAGATATCACATAACTTACATAGATATCCATCCTCGCACTGCCCATCCATCTATACTTCTCTGACTCAATGTCAATGTCGGCCACCAAACCTGAAAAAATCTAGCAATGATATTAATGCTAAAAATACAATTTTGGTCATATTCAACAAGTCTACTCTACATGTATCACTTCATCATAAGACTAGTCAGCCAGAATAAAGTGCAAGATTGAAATCGAGCAGAAACTACACCCGAATTGTAAAGTCAAATATCAAAACAAATTTATTTTAATTATTTACCCCAAGCAAGCATCAAGACACTAAAATATCTTATCTCTCCCTGCAAGATAGTTGCTACATCCAATGAACGCTTATGTCCTGCCGATGACAATGCAGTAGAAATTCTTAATTCAATGATAATGCTACTGGAATATAATCAATATAAATTAATAAATTCAATTTTAAAAATGTCAAGTTGTAACCTCGAATAATAGCATGAATAGCATTAAGGGCTGTACAGGGATAACCAACCGAATCCAGAAGAGATTTTGCCATGCCATTTCCTGTACCTGCATCAAAAAAATTAAACAACAAGTTTCAAACCATTAATCAAAGCTGCCATCTTCACTTCAATATCAGAAAAATATAAAAAGGTCTTTATAGCCAGCAAAAAGTTCATAAGATAAAACAAGTGAACTGCCACTTGTTTTTTCTTATATATACAATAGAACAAGACAATAAAGTATTAAAAACTAAAAACTAGTGAATTGAATCATCTGTATAAATAGATTCCAACATTATTCGAAATACGCAGAGTAGAAAAGCTTCTTCCGTCTATATACAAAGCAACCTTACAAATTTAGAAAGCAGAGTATTGGAAAGCTTTGATTGATGGTTGATGATAAATAAAAAATCAAATGATATTACTCTGAAATTAATTCATAAGAAGTAGACAATTTCCATGAAACTCAAAGTTTTATTGAAACAATGCATGAATAATATAATCTGAAAATTGGAATCAATCTGTCTAAAGAGGACTAACAAAGAATTTATAGGTTTAAAATATAAGAGCAAATTCCAAATAATTAAATGAAGGGAGGGGGATCTCCTACTCAAATCAAAAAAATCTTCATACTATACAATAAAAGCATGATATGTTAGTAAAGTCAACAACAGGAGAATCTTAGAAAGTCCTATGCACAAACTAGGTCCTCTCAGAGAGCCTCGCTGTTAGACATTGTTATAAAAGCATTAAATAATAGTGTAACAACTACTAGGTACTAGGTTAAGTGTACATGCTTATCCATTGACTCAAAGTAAGACATTAAAATTAATATATACCAAGTTACCAACTGACTGGCGAGATATGGTTAGGGAGGATTAAGGTGAAAATTTATCTTCTTGAACAATTTACAAAATAGAATAAAATATAAACATATCATCTGTTGATTTGATAACCATTCTTTAAAGTACTAATTTAAGAAAGAGTTGTTGTAAGACAAAATAGAAATGAAAAGTAACTAAAGTAAAATCACAAACCTGCAGGTACTACTCCAAGAGGCATCTTTATCGCCAAGTCCCAATCCTCTCTCTCTAGTAGCCCATTTACAACCTACTAAAAAGGACAACCCATATAGGAAAGAGCATAAAGGTCATGATTGTCCTATATATAAAACTGAAATACAAGATGATATGGAATCAGAATGTCCTCTATAATTACTTTGTAATGCTAAACCAAGCAGAGCTTCACCAATCACAAGTTCACTTCACACCATATGTATAGCCATTACTATTAATATATGCATGTTACTTCATAGTAGATTTTAGTACTACCAGTTAGGGATCCTAGCTTAGTGAGCCATGACTTGGCTCTATCATGCATTTTGTGCGTGTGAATCTCAGCAAGACAAGGCTACTCCAGCCAATCTGGTTTAGAGTTTATTCTAACTATCCATAAATTTATAAAATTTTATGCAGAATCAAATAGATGGATAGGTAGAACTCCTTTACATCAGTACTAAAAAAAACTGTGACAATCTTAAAATCCTTGCATAATCTTATATAAAAAGGAGTAGCTCTTAAACAAAAATTCTGATCCTCAGGATAGATTTCAGAATTTCATGGTTACGATATATTTAGGGTTCATATCTCACAAGACAACAACTTCTTTTTCATTTTTTTATTAAGTAAAATACTACTTGAATTATTAAAGATCTCAAGGGAACATTATTTGAACGCAAGAGCGTATAAAAATGAGACCAATACGTAAACTTTCACAATAAACCCATTGAGACGAATAGTCAGGTTAAAACAATCAGGAAGCACCTGCTTATTTGATGCTAAAAGTGACCATCTCAACCTTAAGACAAAAGTGTTATTTTACATGTATGTGTATCCAAATCACGAGCCTCAAATATAGTCTCCTTGCAACAATAAATATCAATTCAATGCAACTACTGAGTGTAACCAACCAACCTCAACCAATATTCCATCCCCGCTAACACATACTATTCCATCATATTTCGACAGATCCATTGTGTGGGCAATCTCCTTTGCATGAAGCTGGTATTTAGTTTCTGAGAGACAACATTTAAACCAACAAGCAAAATTATAATTTAATAGGAAAGGAAGACCAGCAGTGTGACACTTAATTACTAACTTAAATGCAAGCAAGACAAACCTAGCACTGTAAATTCAATATTAGCTTCATCCAGTAGGGGTTTTACATCATCAGAAAAAATCTTTGAAGCAGACTTCCTTCCTCCAAATGGATTAACAAATATAAATAGCTTTTTAGGCCGACCTGTTATAACAATACAAATAGGAAAAAAGTAAAAAACAAAAATAAAAACACCCCCAATTAGCAATTACTGTATTAATTAAAAAGGCATTGAAAAGGAACAACAGCAACACATTTAATAATGTAAAACAATACCATGGTTAAAATAGTTCAACCGTTCGATATCCTAGAACAAACTCCCTCCATCTCGTGGGAGAAATGAAAATAAAAAAGTTCCCACTTGAGGGTTAGCTTTTTTCTAAATGAAAAATCATGTTTGCAAACTTATCTACTCGTTGAACTACTACTAGATCCCATAAAGGCGAATCAACTGAGTCACTGACTAAAACTATTATACTCTGTTCCTATTATACCAACAGACTAAAACTATTATACTATCTTCCTGGTGTGAGGATATGTAAATTGGTGAATATGGAACATCATAAGCTTTAGTAGCTTAACTTTTTTATAATAACTATTTCATTTCCCATTAGAAGATTTCTCAAGTGAAAATCTATGTTACTAGAGAAAAAACTGATTTATTTTTTTCCAAACCTCATAGTCCCGAATAAAGAGAAAAAAAAAACATGATTAGAAGTGAAGATGATCAACTATAGAGCTTCACACTTCTCATGATAATAAAGATAAACTCTAGTTTTTTGTGTTTTTGTTGGGAAATTGAAGAGTAAGGAGTGCAGGAAAAGTAAACGTATAAATGGACACTTCAAGGTCAAAAAACTGAAATGTTATACTTAATAATTTTGAGTAAAAATCAAAGGTCCCCCAATTTGAAATGCATGAAAGATTAAGACTTTATCAACAATTCAAATTAAAATATATAAAATAATCAAATACATGGTTTTATTACCGATAGAATCGATATAATCCCGAAGCTTTTGAGACCAAAGCTGCAGCGAAGCCTCCGATAAGGGCTCGAACACGAAGTTCTTCCTCACCAGAATTTCCCTGCCACCGATACAGCAGATTCCGCCCCCTTTCTCAACAAGAGCTCTGATTTTGATTCGAGAACCTTCTGTTGAGAATCCGAGGACCTCCTGCTCCACCGCCAAACAACGGTTGCTTCCGCCCTCCAGCCACTGGAGTTTTCCGCCGGCCGTCAGCGTCAACGTCGTGGCGGTGCCGTTGATCTTTACCAAGTCAGAAATGCTTTCACGGCCTTCGGATTGATCCATATGATCTCTCGTTTGTAATTAACAATAAGAATAATAATTGTTTCTCCAATTGAAATACAAACATATATATAGAAGGGTTTTAAGGATTATTATTTGTTTGACATGTACGCAACTGTGGTTAGTTTGTTTATATCCTGTTTGTTGGTGTGCAGTCATTTGGCTGTTTTTCAAGATAAAAGATAACTTCATCCGCTTTGTCCAAAATTATAAGCTACACTAAACTATTACACTTTTTATATTTCGATGATTCTATGTTTTTATCTAAATTCACATGACGTCATAAATTAATAATATTGTGTTCTTTGAGTGGGACCATATCCAGCTCATATATATTTAAAAAAATAATTTTATTAATGTAAGATTATTTAATCAATGGTAAATGTTGACGATCTATATTTTATTTTACATTAAAGAAAAATAAAACAATTTTCAAACCAACATCTCTTTCAATTCATTGATCGATCACCCCAAATCAACAAAACTATCCCCCACTCTTGAAACGTAAAACCCTAGTTGACAAAGGCTTTATCGACGACGAAAAATACTTAATCAACGACGAGAAAGAAAAAAAATTCTCTAATCGACGACCGAAAAGCACGAATCAATTTATCTCTATGTATGATTAGATTGTTTGATGTTACTCGCCTTTTATAGATTCATCTTGGGATTTTTTTCATTGAGATTTGACGGTTATTCCATTCTGACTTGGACATCTGTCAATTTTCAATTGTTTGACTTTGAAATGTTGTCGGCTAGCACCACTTCATGTCACTTTCATAGTACTCTACGAGGTGCAGATGTAGTCACATGTTCTTGTCCTTAGTAGATATAGTTGTTAGACGTAACTTTAGGAATACCTTCTCTTTATCGACAATCTTTGGGAGGATCATCATTGGGATCTTCAGTCCTAGGTATACGATGTTGTCATAACATGTGAAAAGAGATGAACTCTACGATTCTGTTTAATGGCAGAGTTATATATTTGATAGTAAAGTAACTTGCCTTGAAGGTTTGACTCTACGATCAATCTTCATTCTCTACGATATCAGAATATTTTATGGTTCTCAACTCTATGATTAGTCTTCACTTAGCTTTTGAACAATACATTTACATTAAGGAATGGATCGACATAACAAATTTGATCTCTATACTAAGTCCTTTTATATAAATTGTCTTTATAAGGAATTTACAAAAGCTATTGGTTTTATAAATATACATTAAGTTCACATTTCATCATCAAATCATACATATGCATAAGCTAGAGTACTAACACTTTCTTCTTGGCTCAAACTCTCTCTGTTTCCATTGTTCTACAATTTTGAGAATTTGTAGGGTGAATGTTAACTCTACGTTTCATGCCTCGTTGGTTCACAGAGTGAGTATGAGTTAACTCTACAATCCTTTGAGGCTTAAAAGAAGTTTTAGCTTTACCCTACGATTTCTTAAATCATTGACCAATATGTGATCTATTATTTAACAGAAATAGTAGAGCTTTAAATACTTGGTTCAATAACTTGTGTAAATTTCACAAACACATTGCTTCTATGGGAAATAAAAGCAGTGGTGTTGCTAGTCTCTAAAGTTGTATCCACACTACGATGTGAGGATAAGTCCCCAAATCCTAAATTTGGCCGATTTGAGATATATCTCTCATTAGTGATCAGGGAGTCCATAGAAGAAGAAAAGATGTTTCAAGTAGAGATTATATTTTCCAACTCCTTAACTTTGGAAATTAAAATTGACTCTCTCTGTGCAGATTGTTCAGTGAGTTTTCTCAATCTCTAATTCTTAGCTTCAAGTGTGGAGAGATAACTAGCATTTTGTTAAGTTGTTTCCAATTCAATTTGTACTTTCTATTTCTCCTCTTGAAGAAAAAATGATCTCTTGATAGAACCTTGGACCACTTCATGTATTTATGCAACTCAAAAGTTATATCACATAAAGCAGTTCCAACTTCAAATATGTCAACATCAGGAGAGTTAAGTCAAATACCTCACTGATATCAATTTATTGATGATCAGTGGTGTTGTCTACAAGAACTTCCATAGTCATTAGACATAGATTGGTCATTTGAGTTCAATCATCATCACTTGACTCATAATTTGAGTCATTATCTGAATCATTCCATTATCCCTCAGCTACTAGGCATTTCTCCATATTTTGTTGCTTTTTGCATCCTCTGAAATATTTCTTTGATGTTGACTCCTTCTTCTTCTTTTCTTTCATCAACTCATCCCTAAGAGGTTTATTGTATTCATCAATGTAATAGCTTGACTTTTTACAGTTATAGGCTTAGAGCACAAATCCTTTGAAGAATCTCTTTTTTGTTGTTATATCTTCTGTTGTTGCTTCTGTCATTCTTCATGAACTTTCTCAACTTCATGGCCAATATAACAATGTATTCATCATCATCGACATCAGATTCATCTTCCACGGGGGCTTTGAAAGATGTTTCTGCAGCTTTAATGGCTATACCCTTATCTCTCTTAGTTGTTGTTAAAGTCTATGTTATCTGATTTAGTTCAATCTCATAGGTCAAGAGATTCCCTTTTGCACTTTTATCACATGCAGATTCTTTGATTACTTTACAACAGTGGTTTTAGCATCCCACTTGCTTGGTAGAGCTATCATGAACTTGATATTAAGATCTTTATTAGGATAAACATTTCCAAATGCTATGAGGGAGTTGAGCAATATATTGAATCTTTCATAAGTGGCAGTAATATATTCTCCAAGAACGTGAGAAAACATTTCATATTGTTGAGTAAATATGAATTTCTTGTTTACTGAAACTTCTTTAGTCCTCCATGCATTACAAGAAGGGTTTCCCATACTTCTTGGGCAATTTTGTAGTTTACTACATTCTCAAATAATTCATCTTCAAGAGTCATAAATAGAATTTTCTTTGTTGTTTCCCATAGCTACATTAGAGATTTAGAGAGGGGTTGAATAGATCTTTAAAACTTTTCGATTAATTAAAGATGTATTATCAAGTATTTAGTTAATTAGTATTGATTAAGTACATCGAAATATTCTTTTGAAAAATCCCCTTTAAAGATTATAGAAATCTTAGATCTAAATTTAGTCTTGTGGTTAGAATATACATGACATATATAACAATATATATAGACTGGATGTAAATGACATAAAATAAATGACACAAGATGTTTTAAGTGGTTCGGAGACTGAACAACTCCTAATCCACTCTTCCACTCCAACGAGTAGGATATCCACTAAGGATAGGGTTCCTGAGACCACTTACAACTGAACCACTAAGGTTCTTTCAAGTTACTAAGTCTCGACATCGAGTCTCCGTATTTCGATCACTAAGACCAGGTCACTTAGACCCTAGTTTGGTCACTAAGACCAGGTTTCTTAGACCCATGTTCATGTTTGTTGATTGGTTGGATATGTTGTTAAGATGGAGTTTAAGCTCTTTTTTTTCTGGTACTTAACAAGTTGGTTGTGATCATTTTCTTGGTGTTGCTGATCTTTGACGTTGATGCTTGACTTCTTCTGGTATTCAACAGTTACTCATGATCATCCTTGATGTGTTGTTAAACTTTGTAATTCATATTGAAATCTTCTTGTACTTAGTAGCTTTGAACACTTATTGGATTATAGAATGCATCTGTTCTACGTAATCGTCTTTTTAGCTTTGAGTGTTCTCGGTGAATCGTAGAGTGGTTCTTGAGGTTAGCATTCTGATTTGTTACTCTTACTTCACCTATATCAACGTCTTGACACTTTGGCTCTTAGTTCTCATCATCTCGTCAATTTGGCTCTTCTCTACTTGACCCTTTGGCTCTTCAGCTATTTGGCTTTGTACTCTTTGGCTCATCGGCTTTTCTGTACTTTTCTTGGTATTACAACTCTAGCTCTTGTGCATTCTGTCGCACTTTCTTTTATACTTAGGCCAACACTTTGAATCTTTTTATTTTGTGCTATGGCTCTTTTATTTGGTGCGAAAGTACTTTAGCTCTTTGCTCTTTGCTCTTTGCTCTTTGCTCTTTGACATTTTGATTCTTTTATTTTCATTGTCGAGCACTCTAACCATTTTGAATTTGAATTTTCAAAGTTATTTATAGTCTTTCAAAAGACTTCCCGTTGCAAAGTGTCCATTGGAGCATTTATGGAATAGATATCTCAGTATCCTTGATGTTGACTTGCTGGACTTGTGTCAGGTTACTTTTCAACTAGTCACATCAGACTACAACTTTATCTCCCAACTGATAGATGGATATATTATCTCTTCAAACTAACGGTTAGACACAATAATATGATCTTCGATCTTGTTCAATGATACACTGTCGGATGCCTCAAAACCTTCAATTTGGCAATGTTCCTTTTGTCAGTCTTCTCTGTCAGACGTGACTCTGCTCTACGACCTTGATGATAGTAGACTGATAAGAATCGTAGAGTTGAGTTTTGCATTCGTTCTACGATTATTGACTTTATTTTTGCTTTACTATCTGCTCTAAGAACTTTGATGATATTATAATGATGTGAATCATAGAGTTGAGTTTTGTATTTGTTCTACGATTATTGACTTTACTTCTGTTCCACTATCTGCTCTTCTGTTTGCTCTATGAATTTTGATGATAGTAGACTGATGTGAATCGTATAGTTGAGCCTTGCATTTTTCTCTACGATTATTGACTTTACTTGTGCTCTATTATCTACTCTTTTGTCTATTCTACGAATAAGTACTTCATGATGCTTGGGAACACTTGCAGACTTCTCTTTATTCTCTAAATACTTTAACAGCTCTGCGATGCCGAATACAACTCTACGATCTGGCAGTCTCTTGATGCTTTATAATATCAGCTGATGCTCTACAAAATCTTTTATCAGCTGATGATCTAGAAAATATATTGATTACTCTGCGAAATGACTTATTCTTTACGACCAGGCAGAGTACTATTGTAATTTAACCTTTGTAGATACATTCTAAAGATTCTTTGTGATTAGGACTATACTCAAACATTCTTAGAGTATGTCCTCTTGTGATCAACTTCCTCTTGTTCGGCCTTCAACTCATCTCCATGACTCGTAGTTGAGCTCTACGATCTTTGTCTTTTGCACTTCAGTGGATGAGTTGACTCTGCTGTATGTGATCACAGTACGATTCGGTAGACTAACTCTACAATCGGTTGGTCCTATCGACTGTACATGGACAACTTTAATAAGATCAATCTAATAGATTTGATCTTTCTATTCTAAGTCCTTGTACATGTGTTTCTTAAGGACTTTACAAAATTTATCATTACAAATATACTTTAATCATTTGTTCATTAGATAATGATAATTCAATTTAGATCAACTTAACAATTTTAATCTTTTCTAAGTCTTTGAATATTTGTTTCTTAAGGATTTTACAAAGCTTCTCTTTCACAAGTATACTTTGATCACTCAGTTCATATATATTACATTCATTTGGATCAACTTAGTGATATCAACCTAACATGTTTGATCGTTCTCTATTTTAAGTACTTGTACATTCATCATTTTATTAAGGACTTTACAAAACTTACGTTTACAAATATACTTTAAATATTTCATCATCAAATCTCATACGTTGATAATCTCGTGTAGATTCTTTAACATTCTGCACCTCAATAAATCATCCTAATCTATATGCATATTCCTAGCATTCTTAGCTATTTTGTCAAGTGCTACAAGCTTCTTCTCGTTCTCGGTCCACTCTACTATTTTCTTGACTGCTACTTTGTTTGGATCATCAGAGGTAGGAGCTAGCTTGTAGGAATATATGGCCCATTCAACACAACATCAAATAGTTTGTCATCAATAACATCGACCTATACACGTCTGCATATGAACCTTCTAATTAGCAAACTTATATTTTTTGCACAAAGGTGACTTATTTTCACCACCAATCTCAGAACTGATTTTGGTTTGTATCATGATCTACTCAAGCGATTAAGCTAGTTCAAGAGAACTAGAGTTTGGATACCACTTGTTATTCCTAAAGGCTCGAAGAGATCTAGAAGGGCGGGTTGAATAGATATTTTAAAAATTTTGGTTTAAAGAATTAGTACCAATGTTAAATTAAACAAGTTAATTTTTTGAATATGCACAGTGGATTGATGTTTTGAAAAACCCCTATCAAAAATTAATAAGAAATCACAGTTCTAAATTTAGTGTAAGAAAATGTAGACAAGTCACAGGGATAAAACGAAGATAGATTTAAATGCAAAACATAGAGCGTAAAAAAGTAAATTACACAAAGACTTTTAAGAGGTTCGGAGCACAAAAGTTTCCTAGTCATCCCTTCTACTCCGACAATAGGGATATTCCACTAAGGAAGGGTAATCACTCATATTACAGTTCACTAAGAACTGATTTGCAATTGATTTACTAAGAATCCTTCAAGTCGCGTAGACTTAAAATATACACAAATCACTAAGATCGAATCACAAGAAAATTAAAAGATTTGAGACACTGCTAAGTAACATTAAGTTTTTTGATCACAAGACTTGGCATCAGTTGAGAATTTTAAAGTAGAGTGAGTAAAGTATGAGCTCAGACAGGCAGCACTTCGACTTGATCAATTTTTTTTATATCTCTTCTTTGGTTGTTTGAGGCTACTCGTCTATTATAGATTCACATTGGGATCATTCTGTTGTGATATGACCATTAATCTATTCTGACTTGAACACATGTCAATTTTTAATTGTTTTAATTCGAAATGCGATCGGCTAAGACCACTTCAGATCGCTTTTATTATACAATGTCAAGTGCAGATGTAACCGCGTGTTTTTGTCCTTAACAGATATAACTGTTAGACATAATTTTAAGAATGCATTAGCCTTATCCTTATCGACAACCTTTGGAATGATCATCCTTGGGATCTTCGGTCCTAGGTGTACGATATTATCATAACCTACGATTCTGCCTAATCGCAAAGTTATATATATGATATTTCATGGTATTCAACTTTACGATCAATCTTCAGACTTAGCTTTTGAACAATACATTTTTATTAAGAAATGGATCAACCTAATTAATTTGATCCCTACGCTAAGTTCTTTTACATAAATTGCCTTTTTAATGTCTTTACAAAAGTTACTGGTTTTACATATTAAATTCTCATTTTATCATCAAATCAAACATATGCATAAGTTACTAACACTCATCACTCTATGAAAATGATTATTATGATCTTCAGTGCACGAACGTAGAGTTGGTCTTCAAATCGTTGAGTTACCTTACTCAATGATAGTGAATTTACGATTCTGAGTTGCTTTTGCGATATGATTTTATGATTTAGTCCTTGCTCAACGGTCTCAAAGTTTTTTCTGATAGACTTAACTTCTTTACTCTGCGATATTAGAGTTGACTTAGCTTTTACTCACTGAAGTGTAAGACTGTCAATTGGGCTAAATGAGTCGGGCCTAAGGTTGTCCAAACTTAACCATTCAAATATTAACGAGCTTGAGCTTGGGCTTGAGCTCAATCTATTCGAACTTGTAATATGTTGTTCAAGCTCAACCCATACGTGACAACGAGTTCCATACATTTTTTCGAGGAAACTCAGATAAAAAAAGATTAAAATTAATAAACTAAAAATGAACAACAAAAAACTAATGCAACTCATTATTAAAATGATATTAACTCATCTTGACAAACTATTGATAAAAATATTAAAATTTTTACGATTCATAAGATCAAATATCATTAAAAAAATAAAAAGTTTGATATTAAAATATTCAACTAATTAGGTAATAAACATCATTTAGACTAGTTAAAATGACAAAACATTTAAAAACTAAATAAGTTTAAAAAAAACATAATACTTAATTTAGTTAAAGTCTCTCTCTCTCTCTCTATATATATATATATATAAACTAACGGGAAGCTTCAAGAGCATAATTCTTAAATAGCATAATGCCTTAAATAACATAATTTTATCAAAACGACGTAGTTTTGTAAGGACGCGGTGGCATTTTTGTAAATACGCGGTGGCATGGTATTTACAAAAATGCCACCGCGTCCTTACAAAACTACGTCGTTTTGATAAAATTATGCTATTTAAGGCATTATGCTATTTAAAAATTATGCTCTTGAAGCTTTCCGTATAAACTAAAAGTATAAATATGTAATAATTAGTATAAATAGTCTATATATTTTTAATAGTATAATTCGGTCAGATCTATTATGGACCAAACGACCTATTGATCAAACTCAATTCGATTTTCTTTTCGAGCTTGAACTTTTGTCTAAGGTTGAGCTCTCAAATTAAATTCGAGCGAGCTTTTAACGGAGAACCAACTCAATTGACAATCCTACCCATGTGCATAATTCATTGATCAGCTTCAACTATACGGAGTATATTATATGATCTACATAACAAATTAGATTTCTAACTAATTCTTTTTATATAGAATTTCAATAAAGACTTGACAAAATTTATTTGCTTTACAAATATACATTATAAATTATTTTAACAATATCAATTCATGCTTACAAGTTTGGAAATTAAAGTTAATTAAAGAATGAAGTTAAAGTTAATTATTTTATCATTAAATTATTTGCCTTTTTAAAGGGAACTACAGAAATCATAAATTTAAACCATGAGAGCTTGATGACCTTTACAAACATCCCAACTTGGAACATTGTAATAGAGAAATGAATGAAATAAAAATAATATATTTGATGATAATTTTAATATTCCAATGGAATGAAAATTCATTCCATTCCACGTGAAATAAAATTTATTTCAATAGAATGGATGTATATGATAATTTTGTTATTATATGACAACACCTGACACCACCAACAACAATCAAACACACTTAAAATACCTTAAAATTATTCATTCCGTCCTCCCATTCCATTTCTTCAATCCAAACGCAACAAAGGAGTGAAACTGAGCAGCTATTGTCTGCAAGTAGTTCTGCCAAAAAAATGCGTTGAGGCCAAATTTTAAGTTGCGCCATGCTTCCCACAAATGAAGTATGATCTACTCTGTTTATTTCCTAATTTGGCTGATCTCTTGTTCAAGAAGCTTTTTCAACCATGTGTAGAAGGTCCTCAACAATTTCAGACATTGGCGGCCTGAATTCCGGCTCCGTCTACAAAATAAAAGATTGTATTCAAGTGGGATGCATTTTCATATGAAGCATCAGAAAATAAAATATAAAAAAAATATACTCAACATGCACAATCAAGAATATATGGAAATAGAATGGCTCCTCGCAAGCAATAATATTGCCAATGAATTGATATATTTTCTATCAAATTTTGTTTCTCGATTATGATCAATGAATTGGGAGTGCAAAAAAGAACTATAAAGCCATCTAGATTCTAGAACTAGATGAATTTTCTGTTTATGTTCTTATTTGTCCCCATTCTTTACCTCTTTTTTACTTGGAAGTTCTCTCTTTTCTTTAATTTTTTTTTTAGTGTTTCCTACTTCATGCTGTATCAAGTGTACTGAAAAATAATGATAACTGAAAAAGAAAAGGAATTAAGCAAGAAGAAAACTCACCTGTACACACAAGGAAATTATATCAGCTAAACGAGATAAAGACTTTGACGGATATGATCCCTTTAGGGAAGGATCAACCATTCTTGACAAAGCATTTATATCATGAAGTTGAGGGGTTGCCCATCTAACCAGAAATTGCTCCCCTCTAGGCCGCGACCTAATCAATATGAATAAGGAAATAGGAGCAATTGTTTAGTTAATCCCACACCAAAAAGTTGATATTTATATCATTTGGTTCTAGTCAAGTGAAATAAGAAGCTCCCAGAGATCTAAGCCATTCATCAGTCATATTCTGTTGAATAAGATCACTGACCTGTCATAAGATTTCCTCCCTGTAAGAAGTTCCAACATAACAACTCCAAAGCTGTAAACATCACTCTGACAAGTATAATTGCCCATCTCAAGTTCTGGGGCACTATAACCAGAACCTTGGAACTGGTGTATGGACAGAAGTCAATAAAGTTAGTATATAAGATAAACTTAATTGAAACACGTAACTCAATATACAGATTTCATTTGCACGAGTTTTTTACTTTTAGAGTTTTTCCAGACCCACACACACAACATGTTGCTATTCGAATTGAATCAAGTTTTCCTCTGCGTAGTGTCAAGCATTAAGAACTCAGCTCTATGCTGATGATGGGATAGACTGAGTCCTTATTTCAAGGATTGATCTACAAATCGGAGATCAGATTCAAGCTGGGTGCTAGTCCGTATTAATCGGAAGCCTTAGATATCTCAAGTCTCAACCAGTATAGGATTCGTACACAACAAGTCTCAATTATAGGAAGATTAATTCAATTAATCCAGTTACTAAGTAACCATTCAGTAGGTTTGTAAAAGCATGACAAAGAAATATAGGCATATTAAAGATACACTCATCAGACTTTTCTCGCTTCCCTGGTACTCACTCATTTCCTTAATATATAATGTTTTAGAGTTGGACACATATATTAAGAAACTTAATTACTGCTAATTAAATATGCTACCAAATGCCCAAAACACCCTTTCCTTTGTCTATTCATCTACTTTCTCTCTCCTCATCTTTAACCAATATGTAGTTATCCCATAAACTTAATTTCTCATATAACTAATTTTTCTCACCCACTCCCTCTATCTACATCATCTCACTTTTCTTTTTTCTTTTTCTTTTTTTTCTTTTAATTTTTTATTACTTGCATACAATTTTTGTTAGCTCTCTTTTTTCTTTTCTACCATTTTTCCTTATAATTAAAAAGGTATTCCATGGAGTATTTAGATTACGTATGCTCATATAAAACAGAATAAACTAAACTATATTAACCATAGATGCAACTAATTAAAGAAATAAATTTAAATATTTTGCAATTAAAAAGACACAAAATTACTTCCACTTTTTTGTGTGGACAAAACAAGATTATATTAAATAGAGTGATTGCAAGAGAGAGAGAGTCAAATAGGAAGGAAAGAGAAGAAAAAGAAAAGGAGAGTAAGTCAGATAGGGAAGGAGAGAGAAGTAAAAGAAGAGAGGGAGAGAGAGGATAATATGTAGATTGCACGAATATACACAAAGAATGGAAACGAGTATTGAAAATTATAGATACTTTATTTTAAGGGGTAATTTGGGAAAAATTATAACCAATTCTCCTAAAAATCCTAGAACGACAGATATTTTAGAACAAAAAAATTATCCTAAAACGTCAAATATTAAGGAACTAGGAGTGTTAACATAAGACTCTTTTGAACACCAAACTCACAACTGTATATCAATTTTTAGAAGCTTAATGAAGTATTCACTTCAACGATATTCCCATCACTAAACTCACAAGAATTTAAGACCGTCCTAGAATCATAAACAAACATATAGAGAGGGAAGCAAAGGGTTTTCACTCTTCTCCCACAAACTCACACAAATATAGGCTGATCAGAATTGAATAGTGGAAGCAAATATCAAGAATTTTACAAGTATAGGATGATATGTAAAGTGTGAACTTGTGATTAATCATAACAAAGATTCCACTTCCCAAGAACACACATAATAAAGATAATTATAAAAAGAAAAAAGCCGAAAAACTCAGACCTGTGTATTAATTATTAAATGTAGATCATTACTTAACTTGAAGAAAAATTATGTATGTAACTATATCATCAACACGACTTACAAAGAAGAAAGAAAATTAAAAAAATCCTAATTCACTATTTATTCTTGAACGAAAACTAATAATCTACAAATTTTAAAAATCTTATAACCAGGAATTACCTGACTTATGTAATTAGATGATATCAATGGAGCCAAACCACAATCGGAGGCACGTACAGCAAACCCATCATCAAGAAGCAAATTCGCAGACTTGATGTTCTGGTGCACAATGGGTGGTTGACAAATCTCATGCAGATATCTTTGCCGTAAAAAAGGAGAAAACAATCAGTCTCCAATTCAATGTGGATGTCAGATGTAAGATCTGCATGTTACAGCAGGAAAAGCTTGCAAATAACAAAAACAAAATAAAACTGATTGAAATGATTGATCCAAACAGATCAACCAAGGGAGCTATTACCAGGAATGGAGTCGGAAAATCTTGTGACACCCAAGGAATATATTAAATTTTGACTTCTACATTCAAAAACTAGCGCTGGCAGATTTTATAGTAAATTATTATAATGTGAAGTTTTTTCCTCTGTTCTTTTTTTTTAAATATCAGTTCGAGTATAATTGTAAACCACAAAATCTAAACAGATCTAAGAGTTTTTTTAAAAAACAAAAGTTTTTCTCTAAAAGTAGAAAAATTGATCAAAGACTTTTTACCATGAAAGAATGATTACAACAGTAAGTAGTAAAATTACTGGAGCTGAAAAGGCTAATGGTGGGGGTCATCAAAGCAATATAAATGGGGTATTTTTTAAGTTTTAAATTTGAAACAAAAAGACAAAGTATGTCGAATGTTTTGAAGGGGCCATGGCCTAGCAACATATTATGTATAGAACTGTAACTTTTTCCAGAATTCTGATCCTAAGAAATTCAGTATCCAAATGGATAATGACTGTATCCAGCTACTTACTCTAGGGCTCTTGCTGCTTGAAGCGCCAAACGTATCCTAGCATTCCATGATAGATGCTTGTGAATTTCATCATCTATGTGCAGTGCTTCATAAACCGTTCCATTACCACAATACTCATATACAAGTAACCGGTGTCCATGCTCAGCACAGAAGCCCACAAGTTGAACTATGTTAAGATGCTGTAGTTTGGAAAGACTAGAGACAAGATCGAGAAAATCTTCATCACTCTGTTGCCTGGAAGCTGCAATGTCCAGTTTCTTAACAGCCAATAGCTAAATTTCGAATGAAACACCATAAATGGATGGAGTCAGCCATGATTCAGTATATAGTTATACTCAATAGGCAACATTATAAAACCTAGTTTAACTATAAGAAAAAGAGAGAGAGAGAGAGAGAGAGGGTGGGTTATTGTCAAAATTTCAAAAATTGGATAAAAAACACATCTAGTTACTAAAAATGGGAGTCAAAAAGTCCAGTTGATAATCAAAAGTCAGCTGTTTGGGAAGCTTCAACACCACTCAATATGTACAAGAAAACCAGTTTCAATTTTTGAAAAACTAAACCCTCATGTAACACAATACATATTGACAAAAAAAATGCAATTAGCACAATTGGCCATAATTTTTTTATTGAAAAACTGATAAATATATAACGTAAGAGAACCCATTAAGTACGAGAACCCTGTAATTAAAGTTGTCTTGGCAATCTATTCCAATTTAAACAAAAACAATATTACCTTTCCATCAGGAAGCTCAGCTCTATAAACTGTACCAAGTATGCCTCCTCCAACGAGATTTTCTTGAGAAAAACTATTTGTATATTGTTGAAGAGATGCAATGGAGAAAGTCCTTCCAAAGATCAATCTTTCTGCAGTATGTACTTTTAGATGCAACTGGGGGAACATTTGGTCTGGCAACTACCCTTTCAAAAGGATGAAGTAGGGGAGGTAGGGGTGGCGGCGGCAGGATATTTTCATCCATTCCTGTTTTGTCTATCTCATGATCCTCTTTACACTTAGGTACTGCAGCCACTTCTTCCAACTCCTTTTCATGTTCCGCCTCTCTCTTTGAAATTAAATTATTTCTTCCATAAATTTTTCCACCACCTCCAGCCGGTGGACTAACAGCCTCTTTTTGAGCTGTGCACAAATAATAAGAGACCAAATGTTAATCAAATATTAAATTACAGAAAAGATGTAATTTAAAGAAAGAAAATCAAATGGATGTCTAGAACACCTTTCCCATTATGACTATATGGTTTCAGCAGTGTCATGTTGTGCTTAGGGTTATCTTTGGGGCCATAATCTACATCCATTTCATGCCTCTTGGGAACTTTTTTGGACACTGGACTTCCTTTGCAGCAACTTGACATGAAAAGCCAAAGTCCCAAGGCTAGCACTATAACTATGATCAACGCTGCAATGGCAGTCCACACAACTCTTTTGGTTGTCAGAAATTTTTGACTTTTAGAAGAATGCGAGTTTTCTGGAGCAGCTGGGTCATTTGGTTGTATAGTAGGGAATTCTTCAGGAGGTGGAGCCCCAGTCGGGGATTGTGAAGGAGGAGAGGCTGGTGATGATGGGATTATTGTAACGTTAAACGGGTTTCCAGCTTGCCTGTATAACAAATGTATATGTTAGTATGTTACAAAATAAAGCAATTGAAAAATATTACTCTCTTTGTTCCAAAATATAAGGTCATTAATTATTGACTTTTTGAAGTCAATTTGGTACATTTTCAAACTCAAAATTGACATAGATTCATTTAATTTTACTCAATACAATGATGAATATACTATCCAAAAATTACTACTAAAAATTTATTGTTTCGTAATTCTTAATGAATTTTATCAATTTCAAGTTTGAAAATGTCTCAGATTTACTTTCAAAATCAATAATGATCTTATAATTTTGAACGGAGGGAGTACAACATTAACCAGATGCTAAAAAATCATATAATTTATAAGTTAACACTAACATCTACTGACTACCAATACATTCGATCATTTTTACATTGGTGGTATTAACACCACTAGTCTTTGATTTCTTCCTTCTCATTATGAATTCATTTCCGCATATTATGAAAAGGTTGTACTCATTTAATAAAAGTAGTACATCAGATCATTCAGATATAATCATCACAAAAGAAGCCAGAATTCGGGTTTGAGGAGGTTCACCACAAGAGGATTCAGTATTTTGGCAATTTCAGAAAATGGAGATTTGGGGATTCAACACATGTTTAAATATTCAATAAATTTATATATATACACATAAATACATGTATTAGTAGTATATATACACAAACATAAATATTTTAATACCAATAATAATAATTCTTGATAAAATGTAAAAACATTCTATTTGATTTGACCCGCTGATCCAAGGACTAATTTTTCTTTAGATTTTTTTCTATCCACACTTGCTCTTTCTAAAAAATTTGCTCTCATCACTTTCTCCGTCAAATTATTTTCTCTCTCTAAAATTCCCTAATCACTTTCTTTCTCTAATTCTTTTTCCCCTCTCTGCAGTCTCTATCAAAATTCTTTGACCTATTTTACTTTTATTCACTTTCTCTTTCGAAAAATCAGATTAATACCAGGCCAGGCCACCAATCTCATGTGTAAATATAATTGACATATATATATATATATATAATATATATATATAAAGGAAACCATGGATGAGAATAATTTTTCGTTTGTCTCCACCTGAAATTGGGAATAGTCAGCAACTTCTGGGGTATAGGTCCCGAGAACAGATTATTCTCAATATTCCTGAGGAACAAGAAACAAATTATTCAAAAGTTCTAAATATATTGAAGAAGGATAAAGTTTAAATATTTGATATCAGTATAAGGAAAGAATAGTACAAATCTATTAAGGGAAGATCTTGCAAAATATCAAGGGTCCCAATAAGACGATTGTCCTGCAAGTGCCTGCAATCCAATTAATAAACATATGAAGATAGGAATGTGCAATGTGATTAAAAAAGAAAAGGTATTGATTAAAATTATAAGTTTAAAAACTCACAATGTGGCAAGAGATGATAAGTTCCCTATTGAAGGAGGCAGTTGGCCATTCAAATTGTTACCAGACAAATCCCTGAAGCATTATATGTAAGTAGTTATGTAGACTACTCTCACTTATACCTTAAACACAGTAAACATAAGAAAAAGAATAAAAGGGAATGCCTACAATCTAATTAACCCAGTAAGTTGTTGAAAGCTATCTGGTATTACTCCTGTCAAATGGTTATTGTTCAAAGCCCTGATCAGAATAAAGCGAAGATATAAAATGAGCAAACAATTACCATAATAATAATAATAAAGCTCATTCAGTACCAATTGAATAGAACTTACAAGTCTGTCAGTTGAGCTAAAGAGGAAAAAGTCTCCGGGATGCTTCCAGTGAACTGGTTACCTGAAAGATCACTGCAATATGCAAAAGATAACAAATGGCTTAAGTAAATAAAAAGTACGAGATAGCATGCCAAGACACCAAGTGAGTTCAGCAGTAACCCAAGTTTTAATCAAAACCAGCTCACAGAATTATGTGTAAGAGAACAAATGAGGTTCAAACATACAAGCTTGCAAGTGTAATGGGCAAATTTGATGGAATACTTCCCCCAATGTGGTTATTGCTCAGTTCTCTGCTTTAAAAAAAACGTAATTATGATAAGGCTTTCAGAAAAAAATCTCTTTCAATCACAAAAATATAACGAAGTTTTAATATTGGGCAAATCAAAGTCCTAATGCTTTCAACCAAATCTATTCTTATAAATGACATGAGAATAAAAAGATCATTGCAGTAGTGGGTAGCTCAAGAAGGAACCAAAAAATTAATAGATGATCTTGTATTAATGAAATACTTACATTTGTAATATAGAAGCAAAGAACCCTAAACTCTCGCCCAGTACACCCCCCAAATTCGCGCCATTTAAAACTCTGTCTATTTAAAAAGCTTAAATTAAGGATATGACCAACACGTGTACAATGGGCTAAAAATCTAGAAAGGAAGATCATACATTCCGGTTATGTTAGCATTGACACACAGTACACCCTGCCAACCTTCAGCACAAGGGTCTCCGGCAGCTGCTATCCCACCCAGGAAGAGTTGGTGAGCCCAGAGCAGCATATAAAAAATTCATTGCCACAACTGAAACGGAACAGGAACAGGTAGATAATTAAGAAAACTGCCATACCTCATACACTACTTATACAAAAAGAGAAAAAAATAATCGAAACAAAATTCAGTTCTTTTGATGGTAGCATTAAAGGACAAACTGTTCTCAAAATTATAGATAAGGCTCCAGATTCAGATAATGGACCAAACAAAAATAGTAACTTAAAAATATAAAATTATATATGTACATCCACAATATAATGATATATATAGAGAGAGAGAGCCAATATTGGAAAAGAAAGAAATACTAAATGATTGAGCAATGCTTTACCATCTCGAGGATCTGTAACCCCCCGGCAAGTTGCAAATGCTGCCATCAGACCCACAAGAACCCGCACATATATAGCCCAATTGAAATGCCCCATCAGCAAGTAAGGCCGCCCAATATCTCAAATTTCAATTCTTTCTTGCTCTAATTTCTTTCTTCCACATAAACTTTTCCAATTGAATCTACAAGAAGAATGACAGCTGAACACTTGAGTACATTACTGAAACCTGCAAGAAAGAAAAAACCCAATAGTTCAAACAGAACCTTTTTGGGTTTATAAAGCAAAGAGGAAGTAAATCATTAAAACAGCAAAAAAAAAAAAAAATATATATATATATATATATAATATAAAAACCCACAGAAGCCAGCCATCCAAAAAGTTAAAATGGTTATCCAAATTGCACATTTTGCAACAAATATTCAAATCAAAATAAAACAAAGATACAGAGACAAAGTCAATACTCCATCAACTGAGATTTACTACAAAATACACTAGAATTAGATAGAAGTAAGAGGAATGAGGAGTGAGAGAACCCTAACCTGTGAAAGTTTTGCAAGTGACAAAGATTTTAAAGTTGTTCTTAGTGGATTAAGCCGACAGTATTTTATATATACAGTACAATCCTTTCTTTCTCTTGAGTCTTGATCTTAAATTATTTTATTTGAACTATATATATTACACACTAAAATACTAGTAGACATTTGAAATTCAATGGCTCTAGAGTCTAGAGTGAAGAGTCCCAGCATTTGGGTTTACTTTCTCCACCATGCTATTTTCATGCCCATTCATTTGCCCACTAGTCAGTCCAATTTGGTGAAATTTTTAACCATCACATTTAGGATAATAAACCTTTTTTAATAACTAATTAGAATAATAAACTTATTACAATTTCCTTTTTATGAAGAGTTAGACTAATAAATCATAACACGTAATTAAAATAAAAATAATAATATTTAATATAAATACTTTATTAATCAGGTATCATATTCTTAATATAATTTTTTTATATACATTTTTTTTTAGAAATTCATTTTAACTATTTGAAGTCAACTTGAAAAACTTAAAAGCATAGATTCATTTACTCCCTTTATTTATAAAACATCATAAAACCTTCTTCTTTTTAGCTAATTAAAAGATAAAGCCGTAGGTTAAATGTCTTGGTCTGCGCATTTAACTAGTCTCCACAATTGATGTTGCATAATGTAATACAGCTTTATTACTTATTTGACAAGAAAAAACATTTCCCTTCATGGCTACAACTTTTAAAAAAAACTACGTTTAAGTAAAGTGCTGTTTGTTTACATCTGATTGTCTCTTAATGGATTGTCTCTTATTCGCTAAGAGACATGATGTTATTTGTTTGTTTATTTTTACCTCTGAATGCCTCTTAATCGGTAAGACATAAAATAAAATCTTAATAATTAAGAGGTACCTCTTAATAAAAAAATTTTGATAATTTTTTTATATAAATATATTCAACAATATTATACACTCATTTTTATTAAATTGAATATTTAATATTATTAAATAAAATTTTACCTTTTAAAATGGCAAAATAGTGTCATTAAGAGACAACTTACTTTTGTAGTTATCAAACAATTTTTTAGATTCAGACCTCATAATCATTCAAATGATTTAATTTATTAAGACATCATAATCATTCAGATCTTAATTCCCAAGTTTATCAAACACAAGCATTAATTATTTAGTTTTCAATATTACCCCAAGTATTAAATATAATTTTCGTTCTCTCGCAATTTTTTGTTCAATAAATAACACTCTCTTTTTAATATAGGCAATTGATATTATATTTAATACTCTCTTCGTCCCATAATATATGACGTTTTAGAATTGTGCACAAGAATTAAGAAAATGATTAGGAAAACATTAAATATAGTATCAATTGTCTATAATACCCTTAAAATCTCATTTATTACCATACTTATCTCATATTGTCTCTCATCTGTAATATTTTCGTATGAGGAATAATTTTGAAAAGATTGTAATTAATTCTTCTAAATTTTTTAAAATGTAAAATAATTTAAAAAAAATAAAATCACCTAAAATTTCATATATTATGGGACGGAGGGAGTACCATAAAATTATTTTTTTAATAGTTATGCACAACTTACAAAAGAATAACTTTATAATGATGGTATGAGGTAAAGAATGCAATAATATCCTAATCAAGTAAAGTAGTAAACTACTTTAATATTAAATGTTAGTGTAAAGTGAACACTTTAATTTCCCCATTTTTTGAGTAATGTGGGAAAGTTTAAAGATTCAATACCGCGTAGAGAGAATTTTGTTGAAATTTTAAATGAAAATTACAAATCTATGAATAAAATTTTGATATTAAATGATATCACATTGAATATTTTAAATTGTATTTGATAAAATTAAATATTAAGATCTGAACATTTTAGACATTTGAATAATATAGAATGTATGTTTAAAATTGTATCTAAATGAAAAAAAATACTCCCTCCGTCTCAAATTAATTGCTCAATTTTGACTTTTTAAGTCAAATTGACTATTTTTAGAATTAATAATTAAGCATATATAAATATATTTCTAAAATTATAAAAATTGAGATTAGTAATAAATTATATATACTTTCTTTTGGTTATAATCTCTTCGCCTATATTTTAGTAAAAATAGTAAAAAGATTAGTTTTAAAAATGGTCAATTTGACTTTAAAAAGTCAAAACTGAGCAATTAATTTGGGACGGAAGGAGTATTATTTAATAATTAATTTTTTCAAAATATTTGAATTACACTATTTTATCATTTTAACCTCATATCCACTATATTAAATTTCAGCAACAAAAAAAAAACTACTCTTTTCTATTTTCTTCCCTTCATTCTGTCTCCTCCCCCAAACCATTCAATTATTTCCTGCAACTCCCAACAATTGTGGGCATAATCATTTCTCTTCTAGATTTCCACATTTCCTTCAAATTTGTCATCAACCCATCGGTCCCATCTTATTGTATTCTTCTTGCAACACGAAATTTTCGGAGGTTTAATTCATTTTTTTCTTCAGAAAATTACAAAGAAATCGGGTTGCGAGATCTAAAAAATTTCAGGTGGGTATCTTGATTTTTCTACAAGTTTGTTAAATAGATCGGATTTTTATTGCATTTTGAATCATATTTTGATACCCAATTGGTTGAAACGATCTTTCTACGTGTCTCAGAAAAACGCGTCCTGCACAGTAAACAAATCAACACCGATAGTTTGACGGCTTAAACCGCTGGAGGATAACTTTGGAGTGAGAATCAGTACAAATCGGCACAAGGTTAACAATAGAAGTTGTGTGCTCTAGTGTTGGGTGTAAAATTTTGCATGTTACCTTTGTCACCCTGTGCTCATATACTCCTCCCACCGCCTCGCATGCAACTGACTCCAAGTGATCTCATCTAATTGCATGCAAAATCACTTGCTGGTGGGTCAAATCCCGAGTTCGGAATAAATCTTGGGTCAAATCTCAAGTCCGAATCGAATCAAATTCAGTCAAAATAAGACCTCAAACTACTGGGCCAATAATATCTTCTTGGGTCATCTTAGCCCACCACAGGCTCCCAAAAGGTCATGACTTGAAGTTACTATTGGTTGTAACTTATTTCCTTATATGCAGACAAATTTTTGTCATATCTTTCGATGTGGGACTGGGGTGTTACAAACTCTCCCACTTAAATTTCTGACGTCCCCGTCAAAATCGATCACACACACGGGTCAAAGATCTTTGTCTCTCTAGCCATTGTGGGATAATACCGGCTGGCTTCGTGTCCCCACCTCCGGACCTCCATCTCTCCACTGTGGGATAATACCACCAGCCTTCGTGTCCCCACCTCCGGCAACCCGATCGGATGACCCGACCCGAGCTTTCGAGAGTCGGCTCTGATACCATATGAAACAACACAGGTCAAATCCCGAGTCCGGAATAAATCTCGGGTCAAATCCCAAGTCCGAATCGAATCAAATCCATCAAAATAAAGCCTCAAACTACTGTCTTAATAGTATCTTCTTGGGTCATCTTAGCCCACCACAGGCTCCCAAAAGATCATGACTTGAAGGTACTATTGGTAGTAATTTATTTCCTTATATGCATACAAATTTTTTTCCTATCTTTCGATGTGGGACTGATTTGTTACACAATACTTATCTAACCAATACCCATCAGCCCAAGCCCACAAATACCCTCACGGCCTCACTTAAATGATGGCTCAATACTCCAAATGCCCAAATAAATGTGGCCCAATAGGTCCAAATAAATATGACATAACATTGCCCCCAGTCTTTTATTAAACAGAATGTTTAATAAAATTGTACTCCCTCCGTCCCATGATAAAAGTCCTTATTACTATTTTAGGTAGTCTCATGTTAAATGTTCATTTTCTTTTAATAACCAAACTTTTACATATTTTTTCCTATTATACCCGTATCATTAAATATCTCATACTTTTCTTATTCTAATTCTCTCTCCATATTTAATAAGTATGGAGAGATAATATTTTAAATTAAATAGCTAGAAAGTCACTCTCTCACCTACATTAAAAATAATTAATGACATATTATTATGAATAATTTTGTCATTTCATTCATATTCTTAATATGCGTAAAAAGTCCACCAGGACTTTTATCCTGTGACAGAGGGAGTATATAAGAATGGCCTAAACAGTAAAGAAGCCCAAATGAGACTGACCAAGGCCCAATCGGTAGAAAACCCAAATCAAAGGATAACTCTTCAAATTCACCCTCATTGTTATCATTAAATGAATCGCCCTCGAGTTTCGGAAACAACTGAAGGGACAGCCACTATAAAAATCCATGTCACCCAAATTTGACGATTTTATTTGCTCATTTTGAAATCTCAGTGTTTTTGCTTTCTTCCTCCTCTCGATTTCTCTCTTCTTTATAAACTGTTAGCAATGGCTTCTTAGAACCCATAAAATGTTGTCTCAATTTCTGCAACACCCATATCTTCCACCCCTTCTGCTCAAAATCCCATCAATGTCACTTCGGAGACAAACCCCAAATCCACCACCTCTTCTAGTAAAATTCCCCCACCTAATCCTATTCCAAACCCTTCTCTGTTTTTCAAAAATGAAGAACGATTCCTCCATGCCAATACTCCTTCCATACTTACAGAGGTTGACCTCCGTAACATTCGAACATGCTACCAGATACTCACCTCGTGAGAGTGCCCACTCTTTCTGAGCGAATGTATCTTCGTCCTGATGGATGGACTGACATGCCTATGACCCTTCTAGAGAAAGGGATTCACTTTCCCCTCCATGCTTTCATCGTTACCCTTTTAGGGTTCGTGGGTGTTGGATTTGCCCAATTAGTCCTTAACTCCTATATTAACATCTTTGTCTTCATTGCTTTCTGCCATGAGATAGGGATTATGTGACGCCCCCAAAATTAGGTATACATCACCCATCTTGGGTCGTCAGATACATGGTACAGAATTCAAATACAACTTACTAATACAACTGTCGTGTACAATACGACAAACATAAACTGTGAGTTTGAATACAAATATTATCTACTAGAGATTATACAAATTCAAAAGGAGTCCTCATTATAATTATTATCACACTATTTCACAGAATAGTGAAGACTACTAATGTTATCCTCTGGACCATCACTCCGTTCCCCGACTCGTCCCAGCTATATTCTCATTTTCTGAAGAGAACAGTGAAAGAAATGGTGAGCTCAACTAGCCCAGTAAAAAATATTATGACTAAGATAATGCAGAATAAATTATCGTTAGCCTTCAACAATGTTAAACTGATAAAATATAACAACATCAAGTTTAACTGCAGAGGATCAAACAATCCATTAAAAGAGTCAAGTAGAGAATATAATCTACTATCTTTTATGATTTAAAAAGTTTTTCATCACTTTTATTGCTGAGACTCAGCTTAATAAATATTCCACATCATCTCTGTACTACGACCAAGGATACTCATTAGGGTCATGACCACAAATTCCATGCACTACGGGCCAAGGATATTTATGTATTTATCAATGGTCATGATCATGCCAACAACTGTCCATCAATGCAATATGGGCCAATGAGAACTTTTACCACATCATTTGTAATATTACGGTTATGTTTACACCGAATAATCCCTGGTCATAATCATACCAAGTCCATCTATACACTACAGGCCACAGATGACTTTCAATAAAATATAAACATGAGGATGATGACAATGATATAAGAATTCAATAAAATAAGTTCAAGAATTATTTTATCCAGAAATTATTAACGTCCAAATTGTCAACATGATACTGTTTTGTATAGTTAAATTCAAGAATGATCAGAAGAATATTTTCATGAAAAGATACTGGATGAAGCGCAAATATCAAGGATATTCTACTAATTTCATGGAGTATAAAAGTCAAAACTTTAACCAACTGAGTATAATAAATAATGGAATAACAAAAGAAATCACCATGCATGTGGTACTTCGCATAGACAGGTTATTCCAACAGAATAATAATAATAGAACCAGGTCAGACGAAATTCGCACCGACAGGATGTTCCAACAGAATAATAAAGAATGGAATAACAACAGAAATCACCATGCATGCGGTACTTCACATAGACAGATTATTCCAACAGAATACTTGTGAGACCCCAGATTTTATGAATAAATATTTAATTTTCTCGAATTATATTTTTGAAAATTATGGTGTGGATTTGATATAATATTATAGTTGTGGGTAATATTTATAAATGTTGCAAAGTACGCAAGTTGTTATAAAATATTCGTTTGGTCGGGGAATATTCTTTTTGTCGGGGAATATTCGTACGACGGCACAATCATTGGTGGACCCCACAACGAAATTATTGTCGGATTGAGAAAACGACAAAAATACTTTATGAAAATAACGGCGGAGGTGTTACCGTTAATACTGTTGAACTACTCGGTAGTAAAAGTATAGTAATACGCGTTGTTGCATAGTAGCACACGGTATTGATTATTGATGCTTACGTGAGAAGTCAATCAGCTATACTCAATTATTGCTACAGTAATTGATGCATCATATCTATTATATTATTGATTCAATTATTGTCACAGTATCATTTGTATAATATATTATTTAAACAATAATTGAGACGAAAAGTTATAATAATTGTTGGAAGATTAATTATGTGTTGATTAAAAAATAAAATAATTTCTGGTAATTTTTATTCAATCCTTGATGTATATAAAGAGTCTATTATTAGACGTTTGTGGTAAGTTGAATTATTTATGGGGGGCCATATGTCATCATCTAAGAGTCTTTTTCAAAAATAGTAATTACCTTCGTAAATAGTAATTACCTTCATAAATAGTAATTACCTTCGTAAATAGTAATTACCTTCGTAAATAGTAATTACCTTTGTAAATAGTAATTACCTTCGTAAATAGTAATTACCTTTGTAAATAGTAATTACCTTCGTAAATAGTAATTACCTTCGTAAATAGTAATTACCGTCGTAAATAGTAGTTGTCCCTTCAATATTACCAAGAGTTAACTGCCTCTTCGGTGTTCCAAGGGTTAATTACCCCTTCGTAAATAGTAGTTGTCTCTTCAATATTACCAAGAGTCATTTTGACCCTTCGTTAAGACCAAGAGCCACCCTCAGTTTTCTATAAATAGAAAGCTCATTCCTTCATTATTTCTTACGAATTCGTTCAAGCTATAGAGAGAGAAAGTATAGAGAATAAGAGAGAAAGAAGAAGAGTTTTCTGCTACTTCACTTATATCCAGTTCTTCTAAGGTAGGGAATATTATTTGTTGTACTTCTTTCTTCTTGAAGAGAACTTATGTTATTCCATTCTTTGTTACTCTGTTGGAATAACCTGTAAAAGTGGCATACCCTATACATGACCCGTATACGCGGTATACCCTATACTTGGTGAAATCCTTACGTTATTCCATTTCTTATTATTCTGTCGGAATAACCTGTATACGTGGTTTACCCTATACTTGGTGACATTCTTCTATTATTCTGTCGGAATATCCTGTCTGTGTGTTTTACACCGGACCTGGTTCCATTTACTATTCTGTCTTTACATTTTTTGTCGGAATATCCTGTCTGTGTTATACGCCGGACCTGGTTCCATCATTTACTATTCCGTATTTATTATTCTGTTGGAACATCCTGTCGGTGTGAATTTCACCTGACCTGGTTCCGTTATTATTATTCTGCTGGAATAACCTGTTTGTGCGGTCTCTATCGCATGCATGGTGATATCTTTTGTTATTGTATTCGGTATTACTCAGTTGGATAAAACTTTGACTTCTATACTCCATGAAATTAGTGGAATATCCTTGATATTTGCGCTTCATCCAGTATCCTTTCATGAAAATATTCTTCTGATCATTCTTGAATTTTACACCACAAAACAGTATCGTGTTGACAATTTGGACGTTAATAATTTCTGGATAAAATAATTCTTGAACTTGTTTTATTGAATTCTTATAAAATTGTCATCATCCTCTTATTTATATTTTTGAAAGTCATCTGTGGCCTATAGAGCATGGATGGACTTGGTATGATTATGACCAGGGATTATTCGGTATAATCATGACCGTAATGTTACAAATGATGTGGTAAAAGTCTCATTTGCCGTAGTGCATTGATGGACAGTTGTTGGCATGATCATGACCATTAATGAATACACAAATATTCTTGGCCGTAGTGCATGAATAATTGTGGTCGTGATACTAAAGAATATCCTTGGCCGTAGTGCGGGGGTGATTCGATGATGTGGAATATTTATTAAGCTGAGTCTCAGCTATAACGATGATGAAAAACCTTTTAAATCATAAAAGATAGTAGATTTTATTTTCTACTTGACTCTTTTAATGGATTGCTGGTTCCGCTGTAGTTAAACTTGATGTTTATTGTATTTTATCAGTTTAACACTGTTGAAGGCTAATGATAATTTATTCTGCATTATCTTAGTCATAATATTTCTTACTGGGCTAGTTGAGCTCACCCTTTCTTTCACTGTTCTCTTCAGGAAATGAGAATATAGCTGGGACGAGTCAGGAAACGGAGTGATGGACCAGAGAATAGTATTAGTAGTCCTCACTATTCTGTTAAATAGTGTGACAATAATTGTATTGAGGACACCTTCTGAGTTTGTATGCTCTCTAGTAGACAATAATTGTATTCAAACTCACAGTTATGTTTTGTCGTATTGTACACGACAGTTGTATTAGTAAGTTGTATTTGAATTCTGTACCATGTATCTGACGACTCAAGATGGGTGATGTATACCTAATTTTGGGGGCGTCACAATACTAATAAGGACGGAATCAGGTCCGGCGTAAAACGCACAGACAATATATTCCAACAGAATAATAATAAAGATGGAACCAGGTACGGCGTAAAACGCACATACAAGATATTCCAACAGAATAATAAAGACGGAATCAGGTCCGGCGTAAAACACACAGACATGATATTCCAACAGAATAGTAAAGACGGAATAATAGAAGAATGTCACCAAGTGTAGGGTAGACCGCGTATACAGGTTATTCCAACAGAATAATAAGCAATGGAATAACAACAGTTCTCTTCATGAATAAGAAAGAATAACACCCCTTACGAATACAACAAATAATATTCACTACCTTAAGAAGAAGAGTACTGGATATATAAGTAGTGAAGTAACAGAATACTTTTTTCTTTCTCTCTATAGTTTATCTCTCTAGAGTTTCAGTGAATTCGTAAGAAAATAATGAATGAACGAGCTTCTATTTATAGAAAAATGGAATGCATAGTAACTAACTCATGAACGGTCGAGATTGATTTACTTTAATCTGACGGTCCATATTTAAAGCAGAATAAAATATAATATATTCTATTTATAATTTAATAAAACGAATAACTTTATAAAAGATTTTACTATGCAAATACTATGCAAACACTATACATAATAAAATATAATATATTCTAATTATTGTCTAATAAAACAGATAACTTTATAAAAGTATTCTGTTTTATATAAAAAGTTTTTACTATGCAAAACACTATACATAATAGAATATAATATATTTTATTTATAGAATAATTTATAAAAGTATTCTGTTTTATATAAAAAGATTTTATGTATTATTACATTAATAATACCAACAAAATTGAGTGACTTATCACGTAAACATCAATAATCAATACCGTGTGCTACTATGCAACCACGCGTATTACTGTACTTTTACTACCGAGTAGTTCAACAGTATTAATGGTAAAACTTCCGCCGTTATTTTCATAAAGTATTTTTATCGTTTTCTCAATACGACAATAATTCTGTTGTGGGGTTCACCAATGATTGTGCTATCGTACGAATATTTCCTATTTAAAATGAATATTCCTCGACCAATCGAATATTATATGACAACTTGCATACTTTGTAAAATTTATAAATATTACCCACAACTATAACATTATATTAAATTCATTTCATAATATTCAAAAATGATAATTATAGAAAATTCATTTTTATTTAAAAAGTTGGGATCTTACAGATTACACCCACTCTTGATTTTTCTTCACACTATACAACTAGTAAATCTCAGTAGCGGGGCTTCAAGTCTATTGAAGGAATATTTATTACTGGAAGTAATAGGACCTCAAGTCTTAGAAATTAGCTTGAGATTGGACGTAGCAACATACTCGAGCTGTGTGTTGTGAACCAGATAAATATATGTGCATTGTGTGATTGAATTTTACTAAATTGATTATTAATTTCTGACACTGTAATTAATCTACTAAAAAGTCAAAAAGGCCGAAAATAATTTTTTAAATGATGATAATATGTTCAACCCACTTCTAGATTATTATTGGACTTTCATTTATTTTTAAAATTTTTTAAAAAGCGTATTCTTTTTCTTATTTTTATTTATTTATTTATTTTATTTTGACCTTTTGAATTCAATATGAAATATTTCTAATTTCAAAATTAGTATAAATTAATTAATTTTAGACAATATAATTACCAAAATTATAACCTAACTATTTGTTTATTTTAACTAAATGGTACTGTATGATTATGTGCATCAATTTTATAATTTTATAACATTTATTTTATTATATTAAATTTTATAATTTATAATATATAAATAATTTATAATTTAGTATAAATTATTATTTATAATTCTAATTTTATAACTTCCTTGAGGTTGGGTTTTGGTAGGCTGTGAGCTTGACATAGGGTGAGAACAAAAAAACTCCTCATACCAACTTACTCCTTAGCTCCAATATCAATTTTTACCACGAACTCATTTGATCGAGTCTAAAACCCCAAGAGCCCCCTAAATCACCATGCAATCCACTCATTTTTGAAGAAGATTTGATAGAAACAAAAAACCGCAATGAATTCGCTTAATTTTACTCTCTCCAAACCCTAGATCCCACGACACAATTAAGCCTCATTTTTGTCTTTTTCAATTTATATATGAAGGGCAAATATGTTTTTAGCCATTTAAAGTCACGACGTTAATATAGAAAGTCCTTTTTCACTTAGGTTTTTAAACAAAATGTGTTCAAGTGGAAAAATGTTAAAACCTTATGTGTTGAATTGAAATTTACCCTTTATTTTATCTATATCCACATAAAGTAAAATTTACCCTTTATTTTATCTATATCGTCTAAATGTCTATTTGTCTTGTCCACAACAAAAAAACAGTCAGTTGTCCGACAGTTCATTCAAATTTTATAGCTAAACAAACCGAATGAATCGGAAAAAATAAATAAATAAAATTTCATTTCGTCAAAATCAAGCTCAAGCTCAAGCTCAAGGTATGATTACTGTTCAATTCGCTTATCAATTCCTCCAATTTTTTTCTCTCGAAATGATTACTTTTTTGCGATCTGGAACTCTTTCATGGATTGATTTTTGATCCCGTTTTTGTAATCATTACTATGATATTTTTTTTAGTTTATTTTGTGTGTGTGATAGTTTTATGAATTCCGGGCAAGTTTAACAAGAGAAACCCTTTTTATGAATGGATTTTTAATTAGAGCCCGTTGACTTATTTTAAAATGACTTATAAGTTATAATATAAGTTAACTTATAAGTTGTTCCCAAATTGGGAGGGTTTGTTGACCTCCATTATATATGATTTTTTTTTCTGTTTATGTGTTTATGCTGGTTTCATAAAGGCGTAATGGCAACATTCTGAACAATTTCATTTGACATTATACTGTTGACACGACAATCAGTTGACATTTGTTCCTATTTCAGACAATTTTTGCTGAGCTGAGCTTAGTTTACATTCAAGACAAGTTTTTGGTTTTTTCTTGTGATATCGATGGCAAATCCGTTGAAGAAGTTAGTTTCTTGTGTTATCTTTGACTTGGATGGTACTCTTCTTAACACAGGTGGGCTTCCGCTTTTCCTCACTCATGATTTGACTGTTTATTTCCCTTTTTATGATATATATTGCACAAGAGTGGTTAGGATGAAGTTAACTTTGGTTAATTGACCAATACAGTGTCGACACGTATGCCGAGAAGTGATCTCTCCCTGCGTGTGAGCACTGTATTGGTCAATTGACCAATTTAACATGAAGTTAATTTCGGTAACCAGATCCATATTGCTTATATTTTTACAGCAACAAGTTTTGCTTTACCCAACTTGGTCTTAGTTTCATATAAGCACACTCTTATTTATATCTATAACAAATTTCTCATTACATTTGTGAGGGTATTGACCAAATTGTGGAATTAACTTTCTCTAGTACATAATATTATATTTCAACTTTTGAAGTGTTCCTATATTAGTATATTTTATATTTTTATTTGATTCAGTAATTCCTTTGTCTGCAGTTATGTTATGGATCAAACAACATCTGCTTCTCGTCAACACTAATGTTGTTGCTTTTCCCTTTGTTAGTCTAATTTAACTTCTTTTTTTCCTTAATAGATGGCATAATGCATGATGTTTTAAAAATATACTTGGCGAAGTACGGGAAGCAATGGGATGGGAGAGCAGCTCATAAAATAGTAGGAAAGATGCCGTCAGAAGCTGCTGCTGCAATTGTGGAAGATTATGGGCTTTCCATATCTACGGATGATTTAATTTCAGAAATCACCCCAATGTTCGCTGATCAGTAAGTAAAACATGCCCTAACTATCATTCTTTTATGACCATTTATCTGTACAGATGTCATAATTCTAATTTTAGAAACAAAGTTAAAAGTAACTTTGATTCCAAATATTTTAATTAACGACAACTGTTGAGCAAGGCATACATGTAGGTAGTTAACAATGTAAGTGTCTCTCCAGCAGTCACTAGATTTGTGGTCTAATTACCGGGAATGAATTTGAATACATGTTTACTCTATCTTCCCATTTAAAGAGCACGTATAAATTAGTTGCAACAGAACTTGGAGAAATCACTTGAAGAAGATGTTATAACTCTTTAGTATATATAGGTATCCCACTTGTAAAATAGCTATTGTGTCAAGTTTATGTTTAAAATAGAAATTTTCCTGACAGTTTGGTGGGGATGCTTAATGTTTAAAATAGAAGAGATTCTTTTTCCTGCAAATGTACACACGAATTCACGCAAGTGTTGTTTATAGCGGCAGATCTGGATGCTAAATGTCAAATTGTCAATATAAGTCGGTTTACGACAAAACCGGAATATTAAAATGAGGACGGAATCATGATATAGTTACGTTGTCTCTTTAATGATGTTTATACAGCTCGCGAGTTCTTAATTCTTATCAAGTTTTATTCATTGAGCACACATAAAGGATCAGAGTACAGTGATGCTTGTCATTTAGTTCTTGATCCACAGGTGATAACCATTAAGAATTATATGGAATTGCAGCTTAGTTTTGAGAATTTGCAGCTTAGTTTTGTGGATTTGCAGTTTCAATATACGTGCCTTGAAAATACTAGGAAAAATAAGTTTCGTATACCATTGTTTTACTTATCAAAATATAAATAAAAAATTAAAAACTATATATATGTATGTTCGTCCTCGACTGCCCCTCCATTGCAAAATTGTGTGTTTTGAGTGACCTTGACCTTTAATGCCGTTTTTAGCTTTTTATAGTTACAGTTCTCCAGACCATGTTAATGAGCCTATCTGAAGGGAGATTTCACTTGAAGTCAAATGAAAAAGGCTCAAATTTATCTTATAATCTCTTTTCAGTTATTCTTTTACCTCTTCGTATTGACTATTTAAAACCTTAAGCTATGGAATTGTGTTACAATCTTTATATTAAACAATCTGTCTATAATATAAATTTTATTTCTCATAATATAGAATTTCTTGGAATGTTTATTATTGAATTTGGATGGATTGGGTCTATTGTTGATCATGTGCAAGTATTTCTATATATGAGTTGTACTGTTTATAGTTATTCTTTGATATTTTGTCTTTAAGTTTAGAAGTGGCACTTTTTCTGTATTTGTTTATTGAAATTGAAATTGTAGATGGTGCACTACCAAAGCTCTTCCAGGTGCCAATCGGTTGATAAAGCATTTTAGGGGCCAAGGTGTCCGAATGGCATTGGCTTCAAACTCTCCTAGGAAAAGTATTGAAACTAAAATCTCTTCTCATCCAGGTAGGTTTATAGTGTTGAATGATGTTGTACAACTAATCATAGAAATAAGCCAATGGCATTGCAACATGCCATGTTAAGGGTTTGGCTTTTCCTTTTGTTGTTTGTGAACTTATCTGCTCATATTTTCATCTTAAACAGGTTGGAAAGAATCCTTCTCTGTCATTATCGGTGGTGATGAAGTAACAGCAGGCAAGCCATCTCCTGATATGTGAGATTGAACGCGTCAAATTTTCTTTTCTTCGTTATTGATCATCTCTTGACTAATTATGAAACGGATTAGCTTAACCATGTGCATATTGCTCTTAAGATTCCTTGACGCAGCTAAAAAGCTTAACATTGACCCTTCCAGCTGTCTCGTCATCGAAGATTCACTGTGAGTGTTGATCTCATTACCAAAGTGTGAAATGTCCTTTAATTTAAGTAGCCTAGAAAAAGCTCGAATAAGTATTTTTCTGTTGAATTGATGTACTCTTTTGGTTATGTTGGTCCTTCAACCTTAGAATCTTTTAAATTATGTGGGAGAATAAGTTGTTACTTGATGGTCTGAAAACTTTCAAGGCTGCCATTTCCCCTAGATATTATTTTTGACAAGTAACCATAAACTATTCGTGAAATTAGCTTTCTGCGTCCTTAATCTGACATAATATTAGCCCCATTCTAATTTGGATTTGACATATGTTTATTTTAATGTCTTGTTTAAGATGTTGAAGAGATTAAATTGGCTATTGATGTTGTCATTTTTATATACATTAAACACAAATTGGTACTTAGGTCACTTTTAGGAAAAATATAACATATTTCTGACGAGTAGTTCTTCTCTTTTCTTTTTCTTTTTAATAAGTTAATATATACCCCAAACTGGCAATAAGAGGGGTAGTTTTACTCATGAATTTAGTCACTGGGTCACATATGGATAGCATATCACAAAATAACAAATTCCTTGAAATTCCTGCTTTATTTCTGAAGATTGCTCCAAACATTTCTTCCTAATTGAACCATAATCTGATCCTAATTTATATTTGGTGTTCTGTACTTTATGTGATGAGAAACCTCGAGTTTGTAACTAAGGTAATATTTTTTGTCAGACCGGGTGTTCTGGCTGGTAAGGCTGCTGGAATGGAAGTGGTTGCCATACCATCTCTTCGAAAACAGTCCGATCTTTACAGTTCAGCAGATGAGGTGATAAATTCTCTTCTTGATATGCGACCTGAAAAGTGGGGCTTACCATCATTTCAAGACTGTAAACATCTGTCACTTTTTCGACCATATATTGATAAGATTGTTGTGTGTAAGCCATTCTCATCAAAGTTGTTATACTGAATTGCAGGGATAGAGAATACTCTACCAATAGAACCTTGGTATATTGGTGGTCCTGTTATCAAAGGATTTGGGCGTGGCTCAAAGGTTCTTGGAATACCTACAGGTGCCTAAATTTTATTCTCACCATTGCAAATTACTCTCTACGTTCCAAATTATAGGACCATTATTGACTTTTGAAAATCAATTTGAGAAAGTTTCAAACTCAAAATTGAGATGTTTCATTAAAAATTATGAAACAACAAATCTTACAATGAGTAGTACTTATTAGAAAGTTTATAATATTAATCATTGTATTGACAAAAATTAAAGAAATTCATGTCAATTTTGAGGTTGAAAGTGTCTTAAGTTGACTTTAAAAAGTCAATAACGATCTTATATTTTGGAACGGAGGAAGTACAAGAGAAAAATGTTTTTTAATTTCGTTCCAAAATTATTAGCAAAATGACTTTTAAAATTATAAATATAAAAGTGAGTGCCTCATTTCTGAAGAGGATAAGCTATCTCCTTACTTTTTACAATTTTTTAGACTTTTAGTAAGTTGCTCTTATATTTTTTTGAACAAAGGGAGTTCGTCCCATCTAAATGCTATTGGTGTGAAATCACAATGTTTCTTCTGTTATACCTTGCTTTAATTTATTTTTTGCATTTCAAAACCTAGATTGTTGTGTGGCAAGTAGTTTATTTATAAAATCTTTCACTTCAGTTTTGTACAAAGATGGTTTGGTGGGTTGTTCTTGATATGACCATGAGGAGGTCTTACCTTTGCTTACCGATGGTGTGTTTACTGGTTGTATTTGCTCTTTCAGCTAATTTATCCACAGAAAACTACTCAACCATTCTTTCAGAACACCCCTCGGGTGTCTACTTTGGTTGGGCTGGATTATCAACCCGAGGTGTTTACAAGATGGTCATGAGTATTGGTTGGAATCCTTATTTTGACAACACCGAGAAGACCATTGTGAGTGTGTTGTCGACTTTAGGTTATAATCTAAATTTGAACAAGTTTTCATTTTGCAGTTTCAAAATGATTGTTAATGATTTTAGGAGCCATGGTTGCTACATGACTTTGACGAGGATTTCTATGGTGAGGAGTTATGCCTTGCTATTGTTGGATATATACGGCCTGAGGTATCACAAAATGCGACTAATATTATTTTCAAAGATCAGTTTCACTCTTATCCTAGTTCTCATTTCACTGACAGTAAGTTGCAACATGACAGGCCAATTTCCTGTCCCTCGAGAGCCTGGTAGCTAAAATTCATGAAGACCGGAAAGTCGCAGAAACGGCCCTTGAACTCCCATTGTATTCACAGTACAGGGATGACACATATCTGAAAAGCTCTTTGCATGGGGAGAACAGTCATTTATAAATTTCAAGAACTCATTCTGGGCTTCATATTGTGATTCTAAAATGCTACACATTTCCTTATTTAAAAGGCAAATGGTTGTGCCACCTACACAGTTATTCTTAAGGGTTTAAGTTCTCATTTGATAAATGTCATAATAAAACTACTAAATTATACATTTCCATCTCATAGGATGTATGATGGTTTTAAATTAAAAACTTTTAATTAATCATAATAAATGATTCCTTTTTAAATACACAAACCTGATTATGGTAATAATGATTAAAATAAAATTAAAAAGAAATATGTGAACTGCATATTTATATTTAGTTTATTTTGCTAAGTTACAAGAAGTGAAAGCAAAAGTTACAGTATTGCAGTGCTTATCAAAAAATAAAAAACTATATTTAGATTTTTTTGTGTCTAGTTTTATTTATTTTTTATTTTAAATTTTGACTTTTAAAATTCTATTTATTCTAAATTTTAAGTTTTGTTTTGCATTTACATAATTTTTGAGTTCGAAATTATTTTGTATATAAACCCCTACAAAGAAATGGTACTGAATTAGATTTGGCAAAATAAACATAACAAACATGAAAAACACCCAACGACCATTACAAATTCATTAACTAACTTCAGCCATCAATAGCTTCGGAGTTTGTTCCTAATCGGACCATCGGAGCAGCCGGAAAGTATGCCAAGTGGTTCGGCTATGGCGTTTTTCCGATCATTTGGAAAGAAAAGCATTTCCTCACTGGCTTCAATCTCACCCAACTCCGCTCGCCTCCACCACCCATTTTCCCGTACTCTTAAGTAATTTCAGTTTCAAATTTTCTCCATTAATTCCCACATCAATTCGTTACTAAACCCAACATTTCCAACCCGAAAGCAGCTAGTAATGGGCATACTGCTGCTATAATAAACGGAAAATTGGTTGCAAAAGAGATAGAATCGAAGATAGCTGCTGAAATATGTAGAATGAAATCTTGTATCGGAAAATGCCCGGGATTGGCCGTTGTTTTGGTGGGTCAGAGGGAAGATTCTCAAGCTTTTATAGGACTCAAATTGAGGGCTTGCAACGAGGTTGGAATATCGTCTTTTGTGGAGCAATTGCCTGAGGATTGTACAGAGGATCAAGTTGCTAATGCTGTTTCAATTCTAAATGAAAACCCAGATGTTCATGGTATTCTTGTGCAACTTCCTCTACCAAAAGTAATTTCTCCAACCAATCTGTTTTTTTTTTGTTTTTGTTGTTGTTGTTGTTGTTGCAGCTGCTGCTTTTTATAATTTTTCCCTTCTTATGGCTGCTGATGATTGTATTTGCAATAATTTCTAAACATGCTCACAGTTTCAATATCTATAAGCACTTTTAATTTTATAGTGCAATTTTTATTTTGGATTTGGAGGTGGTAATGTTTGTGAATTGTGGCAAGTCAAGTTGAATTATGGAGAATAATGATAATTGTAAAGGATTCTAACTCAAATGTTTGGTATATACAGCATTTGGATGAAGAGAAGATTGTAGAATTTGTGAGTCCTGAAAAAGATGTGGATGGATTCCATCCTCTCAATATAGGAAATCTTGCTATGGGAAGAGAGCCTTTATTCATCCCATGTGGCCCTAAAGCTTGCGTTGACTTGTTGCTTAGACAGGGTATCGAAATTACTGGCAAGAGAGTGGCAGTGGTTGGGAGAAGCAGGATTACGGGGTTGCCCACATCTCTCTTGTTGCAGGTAACATTATTTATTTCTAGAGTGTAGTATTTTAGTTTTCACTCATCTCGGACTGCATTCCTAATGAACAGAGACACCTAGCAACTGTCAGCACATTACATGCATTTACAAAGAACCCAGAGCAAATAACTTGTCAAGCTGATATTGTAATATCAGATGTCGGAATTCCTAACTTAGTTCGAGGTCATTGGCTGAAACAAGGAGCAGTTGTCATTGACACGGGGGCAAATCCAGTCAAGGTTAGTACTTTCCTTTTTATGTATAGGCCAAGGATAATTACATTCAGTGAATGCTTTCTACTGCAACTTTATAGTAATATTCAATATATGAACTCAGCATCCTTGCATGACGTTAGTATTCTACTCTCGCATTCCCAGAATAAGTACCTGCTTGCAAAGATGTACTTCACATGTATGAGCCCATCAAATAAAGAGAAGAAGACACTTTTTTTGGCACCCAAGGAGCACTAAAGAATGTAGATTATTTGATGTATAAAGTATGAATTCTTTCAATATCTGTGTATCCAGACTGGTGTCTTGATGTATGTACAATTTGCTCACTCGTTAGCACTTAGCAGAAATCTCCTATGCTTTTCCACATGAACTGCTTTTGGAAACTTCCTCACTTGGTTAACTATAAATAACTAGTAAATTTTGTTTTTATTCCTTTTATTAAATTATGACTTATGTTAAGTTCTTAGTCACATCTGTTAATTTCATTAACCTTATGAATCATGATACTATAACCAAAAGCATGTACTGAATCATATGGTACAAAGTACAAACATTAGCAAGTATCTGAGTTATAATTTATCAGCCTAAATCAAATAATTAATCTTTCGTGATAAATGCAATTATTATTTAGTTGTGTTGATGCAAATGCAACGATTTGCTGGGATAAAGGTGATTGAGCACATTCCTGCATTAAACTAACATAAGTGGTGACTTGAGGCATCAATTTCAAATGGTTTCTGCTGGACTAACCATGTATGATCTTATACATATTGCTTTTGGTAAATTGAGGTTGCATTTCTCATATTATCTTCGGTAGTGACTGCATGGGTTGATAAGACGCAGTGATCATTACTTAATGTGGCTATGATAATTTGCAGGACCCCAGTAGTCCTCATGGTTTTCATATCACAGGAGATGTTTGCTATGAAGAAGCAATTAAAGTGGTGTCTGCCATTACGCCTGTGCCTGGAGGTGTGGGACCGGTTGCAATCTCGATGCTCCTCTCAAGTACTCTTGATGCTGCTAAGCTAAGCGCGCATTCAGGTTCACTTGAACACTAGGTGATTGTTCTTGAATGGAGATCTTGTGCATTAAAGTCGAATTATTTCCAGAATCTCTGCCTCCTATCGTCTATTATTTCCAGTGTTTCATCTGTATGGAACTGGATGCTAAGAAAAAAGGTCAGGTTTGTTCAAGCTCTTTAGTTGGAAGATATGCAAACACAATATTTGATAGGAGCTGATGCTTATGCTCCACATTTTGGAGGACAGACTCATTGTATGGCAACGATTAGTCAAGTAGTCGTAGTACTCCTCTCATCAGCAATTTTGTGGTACCTTCTAGATCCTCATAGTCTAGTTCAGTTATTTAATTGATCTCTAATAATCAATGCATTGTTTTTAAGTTATTTGAAGTTCGAAATAATAGTGTATTGAAAACATGGTTCAAAGTCTTATGTTTCGGAATTTTATTTTTTTGACTCGGTATCGGTATCGGTTTCGGTATAGGTATGTAGAGTTATTTATTTAGGCAGGGCCGTCCCTGAGTTTTTCAGGGCCTAAAGCAACAAAAAAAAATGGGCCTTTTACGAATTGCTATTAAAATCATAAAGAAAACTAAGAACTTTTCCTAAACAAAATAGCATCAATATGAAAGAATACCAAATATAATAACCGACTATTTCAATATTTTTTTTTAGATCCAAACATATACTTTTTAGGAGCCATGATGAATTAAAATTTAAAAATGTGCAAAATTCCAGCATAATCTCGTGATTATCTATAAATTAATTATCAAATAGGGCATCCTTTATAATTATTAAGAGTCTAACACTACTCCCAAACAATTAAAAAAACTCAAAAGAGATAAAAAATTTTACTTGATTCATAATAGCATAAACAAATCTACTCAATCAGTCATCAAGCCAAATTAAATTAAACAATGCTTCTAAATCTCATAAACAAAACAATTAAATTCAAAACCCTAAAAAATAGAATTAGTACCTGAAATTAGTTTGAAATTTATGAGAATGAATACTGGAATAACATTTAACACTTGAACCTTTTGATTTTCTGTCTATATTTATATCTATATGTAATTTAGCTATGGTAGGGACAGTGATGAAGGAGACGAAGTCGGTGTCCATTGGAGAAGGAAGCTCAATTGCCGCATCACTCAGTCACTCACCAGATTATTTGCTTTTTATTTAAGTAGTTTATTTAAGTAATGAAAGGAAGACAATATATAAGAGGGCCCTAAAAATTTGTGGGCCTAAAGCCCGGGCACCTTGGGCTTTAGCCCAGGGCCGGTGCTGTATTTAGGAGCTTCAAAATAAAAAAATTCTAAATAATAAAAGCAATAAGAGGAATTAATTAAGTTCACACAACATTATCCAAATTATAAAACAGACGTCTCACAAATATGTTTAATTAATTTTATGTTTGAATAAAGTTGATATTAATGTTGTCTTAGCTTAAATGTTTGAGCACATAATTTAACTTAACTAACTATATTTTATTAATTTTTTTTTAGTCGTACTTAACTAGGTAATTTGATAATAATTTAAGTATAATTAAGCTTCATTAATTATATGTTAAGAACATGTTAAGGATTTCAATAGGACTGTCCCTAGTAATATTAATTAACAACATGATTTGAACTCATATATTAGACATCTTACTTTCAAGTCAGACAAATTACACCGATAACTTTCAACTCTGACAAATTAGTCCTCTAACTTTCATATCAGACAAATTAGTCCTATAAACTCAATTTACTTATCTCTTTAGGATTAACCTATATGAGTTCAAAGTTACTCCCTTCCTTCTTTTTTATCTGATTTTTAGATAGTGAAATTTGTTCATTTTTATCCGTTAGAAAGGAGTATATACAAATAATTATAATTGTTACAAATATAATACTACCTTGTGTACATAAAAAAATAAATTTAATTTAGTAATTTATCTGAATTAGGACTAATTTTTTCATGTCATAATTTTTTAATAATAAAAGAAAAGAAAAACTGTAAAATTAATTTACTTCTGTCTTATCTCATCTCTAATCCAGCAATTTACAAGGGCAGTTTATACAAATATACTAGGGAACACTTACATTTTATAGTACATTTAAAAATATAATTACAAGAAAAGTGTCCTCATTAAATATTTATATAATTAATATCTTTAAAATTTTATTTTCATTATTAGTACATATTTATGATTCCTTTAATTATGGGATGTGTTTTAATTCTCAACCATCTCTTCCACAATTTTCTCCCCATATCTCCCACGATTTTCTCCTACTCCATTTATGTTTCCCTCCTTCTTCTTCTCCTCCCTCCCTCCTCCTCCTCCTCCTCCTCTTGTCCAACCCCTCCCCACCCTCCACCTCCCCTCCTCCCCTCCTCACGCATCTGCCCCCCGCCACTACTCCTCCAGTCCCAGCCCCACACCCTCTCCTTACTCTTCCTCCGCCTCCTTTCTCCACCCACCGCCCACGCCCCACCCCCTCCCTCCGCCACCCCCTCCTCCCCCTCCCTCCGCCCCTCTCCTCCTCCTCCCCCTCCCTCCGCCACCCCCTCCCTCTGCCATCGTCGCTCTGTTTCTGCAGTTTTTTTATAATGCAGTTGGTAGCCAAACCTTTATATCAAGGTAACTAATTATGTTTTATTAAGTTTCCAATTTATTTTGCATGTAATACAGTTGGTAGCCAAACCTTCGTGCAGTTGGTTGCCAAACTTTCAGATCAAGGTAACTAATTCATACTGCAGGTGTGAAGGTAGATTGATTATCTTGGTATAAAAGTTTGATTACCTTGGTATAAAAGTTTGGTTACCTTGGTATAAAGTTTTGGTTACCTTGGTATAAATATGCAGTGTTCTATTTTTTATTTACCAACATGAAATTGGTTGTCAAACTTTTAGACCAAGGTAACCAATTCAGTTGTATTTGATTACCAATTTTATTTTAAATATGATGCAGTTACTAGACAATTTTTGTGGCGGCGGCGGCGGCGATGGCGATGTGGCGGCGGCAGCGGTGGCGGCGAGAGAGGAGGATGATGAACATTAGCTCCTTCATAATTTTTTATTTTTAATTTTCTCATTTTGATTTGAATTTTGAAATATGGATTTGAAATTGTTGTTAGAGACAAGATTTGAATTTGAATTTGAATTATTAGTTATCCTTGATTTTAGGTTTCTTTATTAATGTGAATTGTACTATTTTTGTAATATGAGTCTTAATTACTCTTTTTGTAATTATTTAGTTGATGCACTTTTCTTGTAATTACTTTTTATTTGTTGTATACTTATGTAAAAGACCCAATACTAACCAAACACGGCCCAAATAAATAAGGGTAAACCCAATATCGGGTTTGGATAGAATGGGCCCATATAAGCCCTGATAGATTCGAGAAGTTTGTAGACCCGTCTCGTTTATTTTCCCCTTTTTAAAATTCGCAAACAAATCCAATCCTCATTCTAGATCGATTTTGTTCTGTGATTTGATTTGATTTGATTTTATTTTTGATTGAAAGAGAAAAAATGGCGATGAACCCTCAATTGTTCCCCAATGGAATGCCTGTTGCTTTCACCAACGAATTGTTCGTTTTGGCCAGAGATGGTGTTGAGTTTGAGATCGATAAGGTCCCCGGGTATATATTCTTCTTATGATTTCTTCCTCTTTTCAACAATTTCATTCATTTTTTTCGTATTATGATTATTGTTGATCGTTTCATATATTAGTTTTTCAATATTAATTTTGAACTTATCTTGAATATTTGATTAGCTAGCCTGGTTGATTTTATCTTTTGTAATCGAGGGTTTATTAATTTGGTATTCAATTGCAATACCTATATTCATTGATTTAAAGCAAACAGTAAAACTCCTATTGATTACTAAATCTCAAACTCTACTCTCAGTTGCACGTTATTTTGTTGGAATTATCTTCGGGTACGTGATGAGATTTATCTAAATTGCGAGGAAGGGGTTTTTTCGTTTTTTTAATCCTAAAACTTAGGATACTGGAATTGTTGGGTGAAGGAATCAAGGAACTGTAACATGGAATAGCGCTGCTATAAGATGTTAAAATTTTGATTAAAAGTTAATTGTTTATGATTATGTGTTCATGAAGAACTCCAATGAGCTTGAATGGAAACCATTGGCTAGCTTACCCCTTCAAACTTCAAGCTCCATGGGTGACAACATGATTTAACACTTAACATTCAAAGGAACAACATATATCCAATGGAAAAATGGACTTCCATACCTCACAAGCAGCAGCTAGTTCAGGGCCCATTTTTTCCTATGATTAAACAGCCTATTGGGAGGGTTAATGGTAGGCCTGTCTCTATTTTTGTTTTGGCAAAAAGCTTTATATGTGATGCAGAGAATTTGAAGAATGTTCTTAGTGCCACATGATTTAACATTCTCCAGCCTATGTATGGGCTATTGGGTGGACCTTTTTTTTTCTTTTTTGGGCAACCAGTCAACTAGTCAAGTAGACTTGTAACTTTGGTTAATTCCTGACCTTGGTTAAGTATTACAATATTACCTGGTACAATCTGCTATTTACATGCTTTGTTAACAACATTGGTCTGGTAGCTTGAATTCTCAAAAACGTTTCTGTAGCTAAGTTACTTTTTTTGTCTCTCTTACAGACAAAGCAGAGCATCATTTTCTCTTGCTCTGTGTATTATCTGTTTCAATTTGAGCATTAAACATGAACTGATTTCTTGTTTAACACATTATATTAACAGCTGCCTACATATTTTATTTTTGTTAGGGCTCAAGGTGGACGTGTTAAAGTGAAGGGAACCATCTACTTGTCAAATATTCGAATGGTCTTCATTGCGAGTAAGCCTGTTGGAAACTTGTATGCTTTTGATATGCCCTTGGTAAGTAATTATTAAATTACATCTTGCTTTTACTGCCTTGTATTCAGAAATATTATGCTCTTAACAAGTTGCTTAGAAGTGGAAGTTCTGATATATGCAATGGTTCTGCTACATCAGTATATGCATTTTGTAGTTATGGTTATTTTCCTGTGAGTTTTGTGGGGGGGGGGGGATTTGGGAGTGGATCAGGAGTCTCCTTTTCAAATTACTTATTCTTCTCTTTTTCTCTCCAAGTAGATATTTATGTTTGTCAAGTATTAATTATGTATACTCTCTAGTGCATATAGCTATATGCAGTCTCCCTTTTATTACCTTTTTCCATCCTTTCTATGTTAGTTACCCTATTTATATTAAAGGAGACATTTATTGTTGCTATAGCTTTATATTTATCGTAGCTATAATTTTAAAATAAGGAGAGTGCATTACAATCGAGGTTGGATATAAAGAAATCCCAGATGTTAAACAGCACCCCAAACACTTTGTAATCATATCGATTTCCTCTACTTGTCTCTGTTAGGGAAGGAAATTTTACCCATACCTGTAGGGTACACACCCTGTCTAAATTTACCCTTCCTGATCTACTTGTAAACAGATATGGTGTGAATATGATATTAAATTTTAAAACCTGATGGTATGACACTGGTATGCTTTTTGTCTACTTGAGCGGGTAGAGGCTCCCGGCTCCATTTAATTATATTAGTAATACATGTCATTCCACAACTAGATAATATAAAATCGACAAAACTAATGATTTGGTAACCGAAGTTGGCACGTTTTACTGAATACCTGATTGAACTTTTAATTTGTCAAATTAACTAACTAAACTAATTAAAATTTTTAAATTGGGTCACTCCGTTAAAAAAAATAGACAGACGTTAACTTTTTAACTACGTGGCGCTGAAAAAAATATATAAAAATTAAAAACATTACACGTGGCAAAAAAATAAATAAAAAACTTCAACCTGACTTTGTACATGAACAAAATAATAATATATAATCATTTAAAATTTTAATTCATTAAATCAATCAGATTAGATAGGGAAGAACAGGTCTAAAAAAATCTTCATCTTCATCGTAACAGATTATGCAGATTTTTCTCATGATTTTGATGGATTCATCAGCAGAATATGGTTTGTTCCTCGATTTCTTGCTGAGGTTGTCTTGATTTGGTTGGTTTTGTCTGTGAGGCTCTGGCATTTTTTCCTACTCAAAAGATACCCAGTACCCAGAAAACTGTGATTTGTAGAAAATAAAATCAAAAAAGGCGAGTAATGAACGGTAAGGGGGAAAACTTACACAATCTGATTCTCAAGTAAGAGGCCCTCTTAAAAACAAGAAAAGATAGAAAATTTTCATTATATGAAATCCCCCAAAACACTCTACTCCAGAACAAGTCCTGCAAACAAAAACCCACTACCAAAAACCATGACCCATTTCATATCAGCACCAGAAAACCATAAAACAAGAAGGAACATCAATGATTTATACAAAAAAACCCCAAATAACACCAGTGTTTAAGAAAGATTTGTACATTTTGGGCCTCAAACGCATCGAAACCTTTGGGCAAAGGTGAAGGCAAAAGAGCTGCAGTTGAATGCAAATATAGAGAAAACACAGAAGTAAATGAAATCCAGTGCTTCAACTGAGACCCAATTGCAACCAATTCAGACCCTACCAGAGGCGGTGGTGGTGGAAGAAGAGAGAGAAGAAGAGGAAGAAGTGCGCGTTGTTGGGGAAAATCACAAGAAGGCCACCACCCTCCGCCGCATCCACATCCTTCCACCCTCCTGCCGCCACCACCCTCTGCCGCCTAAATCCCCTCTTCACCACCGTCGCCGCCTCCTCGCCATCCACATCCTTCTACCCTCCTCGAAGAACAGATCCTCATTTAGAGACCATACGTGAGAAGCCCAACACCTGCAAGAGGTGCCACAAGAAGAACAAAGCGAAGAAGGCGGCCACAAAACGTGGTGTATCGAAGGGGATGTTCAGGATATCAGTGTCGTCGGCGACGGAGTGTGAGTCTCCGGCTAGACTGTCGGCGTTCAAGAAGCTGATACCATGGGCAGTGGAAGGGGAAGGTGAAGGAGAGCTTGGCGGTGGTAAAAAGGTCGGACGATCCGTACGAGGATTTCAAGAGGTCGATGATGGACATGATATGTGAGAAGCAGATGTTTGAGAGAGAATTGGAGAAGCTTTTGCAGTGCTTCCTGTCGTTAAAAAGGTCATGTCATTTTCTTCTTTTTTTTCCTTTTCTTTTTTAAGTCCACGTCAGATAATAGCCTAAAAATTGTAATGTCCGTGAGCAATATTTGACAGAATGGCTCAATTTAACAATTTTAATTAGTTTAGTTAGTTAATTTGAAAAATTAAACGTTTAATCGTGTATTCCATAAAACGTGCCAACTTCGGTGGCCAAATCATTAGTTTTGCCATATAAAATTCTATATAATTCTTTGGGTCAGCCCATTGTTATATGTATTTCAACTAATAAGACTCAACTCATCACCATAGACAACATAAGAAGCCCATAATTCTATCTATCCTAGGTTATGTCACTCACTGTAATATGGACTTTAGAATTTGGAGACATTTTAAGCAGCCTTCATTTCTTCCCTACTGCATTTGCGACTTTGCTAGTCAGATTCGTTGATTGAAGAATCTCAACTTCACAGTCCCATATTGGTGAATCTACAACTTGCTTTTGTCTCCTCCCGCACTCTATTTCAGTTTTTTTCCTTTGAAAGATTTGAGATCTGTCATTGAAATGTTCAAATATCGAAGAGGGAATCTTTCCCTTTATTTTGTTTTCTTTTCTCGTATTCTTTCCTGTTTTCCACACATCCGCCAGGACGGATACCCAATTCGGGAAGGATAAGGTGGAAAGTGACTGAATCCTGTTGCCATTCCAGTTTCACTAGCTCCATATTGTTGTTTAATGTTTACATTAACAAATCATATAATGTATGGTAAAAGTTCAGGAATTAGCCAGCTAAGAAGTAAATATGTTATTAAGTTGGCAAAGTAATGTATGAAGTAATGCATCAGCCATGAGACGGTTGATTTAGTTGGCTAAATTTATCTGAGGGTACATACCACTTCAGGCCCAGTTGTTATTAGGATAAACTGGTGCAATTCTCCATTAGCTATATGCTTTTGTTTCTAAACGTGACTTTATTTTCAGGCTTATTTGTTTTGTGTTATGATATGGAGTGTATTTTAGAACTGTTTTAAGGGTTATGGGATCTGGAAATTGTATAACTTCTTGTTTTCATTTGTGGAAGTTTGAATTGTTAATTCTCTATTTATAAACTGCTTTGTGTTATTTTGCAGCTCTATATCCATGGGGAAAAGTTTAATCAACCAATATTTCACTGCAACAATATCTCCGGTTTTGTGGAGCCTGTAAGTATAATCAAAATTTTATTTGTTCGTTCGAACACGTTTTTTTGAGGTATCTTGACGTTTCGGTATAATGATTGATTGCAGGTTGTCCCTGAAAATGAGCACAGAGCCCTTTATTCTACTCACTTGTTCAAGATTTTGTTCAAGGAAGGGGGCTGTGGAACCTTCATTCCATTATTTTTCAATTTGCTGAACTCAGTGAGACAGTACAATCAACAGCCGAATGTAGGAGGGGCAGAGACGCGTGTAGATCCTTTACAAGCAGCACAAACACCAGTCGATGAAATGATGCGACACGCGTAAGTGACATTTAAATGGTTTTTATTCTCTTCTTTTATTTCTTGATGCGGTCCACCAACCCATGCATTTTCATTTGCAGATATGTTGATCCAAATGATCCGACGAGAATCTTTCTGCAACAGCCTACGACTGAATCCCAGCTGAGGCGGCGGACATACCAATCCCAGCCAGCTGAACATGCAATATAATCTTAGTTCTAAATACTGACGATCAGTGCCAACAAACAAAATTAGTGCTTTATGAAAGGAAGACTGTAAATTTCAACGTGATGTGCAACTCAACTATAAAGTTCTATAGATCATCATTATGTATGTACTTAATTTTTCATGCTCTACCAGTTCAATCAATGTATAGCTTTATAATTTGTGCGACTTTATGGAATGCTCTCATCGGCATGTTACTTTATCATTTGTCAATTATATAACCAAAAACGAACTGCATGTGATGATTGTTAATCCAATATATATATATATATATATATATATATATATATATATATATATATATATATATATAAATCCTAGTCTAATACTATCACCGTTTGGAGTTCAACAAAAATCATAAATACCAGTACAAAATAGTAAAACCTTCAATACAAGATGTATGACGTAAATTAAATTGTGTTTAATAAAATTGAGTAAATAAGAATTAGTATATCTTAATAATTGTTAATTAGATTATTTGAGTGAAATAATATCTAAACTTAAAAAGTTGTTTAGAACATTTAAGTGATTTTTAAATTTAAAAATATCTCAAATTGACTTTTTAAATATCATCTTAAAATTTGGAATGAAATGAGTACAATATTTATAGAGGCTCCATATATTTAAATCTTTCAATAAGAGACGTTTCTTAATGATTTGGATTTATATTTTTTTGTTACCGATTAAGAGATGACAAGAGACAAACAAATTTTACCAAACAATTTTACCCTCTTATTGAATTAGATATGAGATGTATTAAGAGGTAAACAAACACCACACCACCTTAGGGGCTGTTTGATAGAAATTAAATGAATGAGAATCTGAATGAGTTGAATCTGAATTAAAAAAATTGTTTGATAATTGACATGTCTGAAATATTTGAATGACAAAACTTTATTATTTTATCCCTCTAAAAAAATTCAAAATTGTTGTAAATTTATTTAATATTACTTAATACTCCCTCCATCCCAAAATATTTGACGTTCTAGGTATTTTCACACAAATTAAGAATAGATGCAATTTTTCTATTTTACCCTTAATTAATACTTTATCTCACCCAGCCAAATCTGACCATTCAGCTTCTTCTTCTCACCTTTTCTTCTCCATCTCTGCCGGATCCAACTCTTCTTCTTCATCTCTTCTCTTATCCCCTCTCCATCTCTGCCGGATCCAACTCTTCTTCTCCATCTCTGCCGGATCCAACACTTCTTCTCACCTCTTCTTCTTCATCTCTTCTCTTATCCCCTCTACCTTCATTTTATACACATTTTCCCCTAATTTCCCAAACGTCCCATTAAAATAAATACCAGTCCTCCGCTTTCTAGGAGTACTTCATAATATTTCTTCCTGCTCCTCAATTCTTCTATTCAGTCCCCCCTACCTCTGCCTCTGCTTATTGGCTAACACTTTCAACCTCTAATGACAGAAATTAGTTTCTTCAAATCCTAATTTTTTTTTCATCTTAGTTTATTTATATTTCTAATCTGGGTCTTCAATACTTCACAATCAGAACAATCTTTTGGTCCACTGATTATATATTCTTTGTTTCTCTACTTAAAACTCCTGTTGTAGTTATTTAGACAAAAGAACCGATCTGATTTATGGGTTTTCATTAGTTTTTTTTATTGGTATTATCAGATTTTGAAATATGGGTTTTGGGTTGAAGATGCAAGTGTAGTCTTTTTCATAAGAGTCCAGCTTCATTTGGTATGTGACTCCCTCTTTTCTCTGTTTATACTATCGCTATATCCAGTCCGATCGCCAGAGATGGATTCTCAGATCTTCTTCATTAAAGTGAGTCTTGTAGAGGAAAAAAGAGTTTATTCCTTGTGAGTCTTGAAGAAGAAGAAGAAGAAGAAATGGTGACAGAGTTTTAGGAAAAATAGACATTAATAGTGGTGGAGAAGGAAGGGCAAAGAAGAAAAATAAATGGCAAAATATTCTTGGGAGTGTAAAACGTCAAATATTTTGGGAAAAAAACAACTCTTAAAACGTCAAATATTTTGGGGTGGAGGGAGTATAATAGTTAATATTTTTTTTAATTTTTAATTTTTTTTTTACTTCATTCAACTGTTCATTTAGCTAAAAAAATTTGAATTAACCATTCAGCTCGTCCATCTTACCGATTCAGTCATTCAGACCAAAACAAACGCACTGACAGATTCAGCCCCATTCAGCTCAAAACAAACAGCCCCTTAGTCCCATAAGCCACAGTAATAATAGAATATGATAAATAAAGCTTTCAATATCTAACTAGTGTATCCGAGTGAGTTGACTTGCACACAAGCAAATACGAGTAAAAATTGATTACCACACAAGCAAGTAAATTACCTGTGCAAAAAAGATTATGAATTTTGCTTTCAATAATCCAGTATTAGCGCATTCCTCCACATATCATATCATCAAAATGTTGACCTGCTGAGAGAAAATAAAGGCCTAAAAAATAGCATTTAGTTTTCAGCAAGCAGGATCCTATATATATAATGGAAAGAAAAACTAAAAAGGACGATGAATTTCATAAATTTTTCAAAAATAACATTCATTCTCAAAACAATCTGAGCTTAATCAAAAAATAGACTAAAGAATGCACTTTATTGTAAACGGGTAAAATGCTATAATCTGCCTCGTTTCCCCTGCTGCTGCTGCTGCTGCTGCTAATTCATGAATACACTTTATTCTGCATATCAAAAGCGAAGATGAGATCATCTCTCAATCATCAAGCGCTCGTCCTCTAAGAAATTTCCTACCAACCCTTGGATGCCTTGGATGGATCGAACTTTTATCATCTAAATACTCAAACATTTCTACTTTGGCATTAGGTGATCTCCTGCAAGCAATCAATTGAAAATAAAACAAACGAGAATCTTGAGAATTAACTTTCGGTTGGTTATTCCTGGATGATACTAGAGCAAGACTCTCTAAGTTTCTGGCTTTCTTGAGGAAAAACATCACCAACTCTAGCTCCAGCTTCTGGAATTTGAAGCCTGTCACTTTAACAACTTTAAGAGACTGGAATGATGGATTGCATTTTTCAAATCTCTCCCTTGCTTGTACTTCCCAAAGGTATCCCCGTTCAAATGAAGATTCACCAAGCTGTATATCAAAAGGATGTAAGAGATCAGTAGACATCAAACTTTTAGGGAAACAAAACATAATTATAATCTCTAAGTTTACTCACATCAATGAAGATTCTCTCCAAATTTGGGCAGTTCTTGAGGAAAGATGCAATATCGCTGGGATTAATAAAGCTAATTCCAATAGACATGTGAAACTCTTTCAAGTGCCAAAGGCAGAATTGTGGTTCACAAAGTCTGCCATTTGCAAAATTTGGAGATAACCCCTGATTTATACCATAAGAAAAAAAATCCACAACATAATCTCAATCACAACATATGAAATAACCCTAATTTACACCATAAGATAAAAATCAATAGCATTCATCTCAATCACACTAAAGAAAACTAAACTATCTATACACTTCTACTATCACTTTCTATTCTAAAGATAAAAAAAATGGTACATGAAAAATAACTCAAAATTCAGGAAAAGTAAATTCACCTCTAGAAAAGTACTGGTAACTGTGAGAACATTCACATAGGTAAGGCCCATAATAAGCTTTTTCACTGGAGAAACATTTTGGAACCCTTTCGCTGGTGTGAAATCAAGTATCACATCAGCCAATTGCGGGAATGTGCTGTTAAGATTGATATTACAAAATTCCCCATGGTAATGCAATGAGCACAGAGTATGAGCATCAATGTTGATAGAGGAAAGACTATGGCAATGGTCTATTATCAACACCTTAAACTTCTTCAAGTTTTGAGCAACAACATTTAGAATTTGAGATACAGTGCAATTCACCAACTTCAAACTTTCTAAGAGCAAGCAGTTAGAAAACAAATGAAGAGTCACCCAGACATATATATCAACCTTATGAAGAAAAAGACTTTTCAGGAAATGCAAACCTTTCAGCTTCGGAGGAACATCTATTATGCAGTTAGTTAGCTTCAATGTCCTTAAAGACGTAACATCTATGATAGCAAAATGTATCTTGAAAGCCACTTTTCCTTCATTGAAATCTAAATCAAGATCTTCAATATCTTTGTCAACTGCATTTCTAATCCAATAATTCACTAGGTCCTCCAAATCAGTTGGATCAAAATACAACGAAAATCGCTGTATTTTAGTACCCATATGGGATTCAAATGCTCGATTGACTATCGGTATAATAACTTCTCTAACTCGACCTCTGGCAAAATCTATACCAAAGGAAAAAACACGACTGTGGCGCCAACTGTTCTCAAATCTTGTTGAGAGAAGAGAAAACTCTGTAGCCCTTTTGATCGGAAGGAAAGAAATTATCTTCTCAATAACATCATCACTAGCTTTGATCTTGTTAGGGTTACCAACATTTCCATTAGAACCCTTAATTCTCTTCGCCTCCGCCATTCTCCCAAACTTGGTATTGGAAAAATTCTAAGGAAACTAAATGGAGAATTATCTAACACAACCTATATACCGCACACTGAAAATGTTGGAGAATTTAGAGTTTCCAGATTCTAATAATTAGATTTCTATTTTATGATGCGGAACAATTATTAGATTTCTAATAATTATTGGTAAGTTATTTTATACTATTATTTATAAAAAAATCTATTGTAATTAATGTAAAAATTTATATTGAAAATCTTTGTGTTTTTACGCGTCTTTATATCGATTCCCTGCACAGATGGGACCCTTAGCCCATATTTCTTCATCATTTAAATATATTATAGTCCCTTCTCAACCTTGTCCTGCATCAGATTAGTATCAGAGTATGATTTGCAATTAATTTATAAAGCTTATTATCCCATTCAAAGCACGGATTCTTGTTCTAGTATATATTATATATATAAATATATATATATATATAGAGAGAGAGAGAGAGCCCGGTTCCAGTCCGGACGCCCGGATTTTAGTCCGTTCGGACTTTTTTTTTAAAAACAACAAAAAAATAATAATTAATATTTTATGGAATTGAAATTTTTTCATAATACAGTGTTTTGGGCGTGATTTGAGTACGTATAACAAAACATGTATGTACAGTCTGTACCACCATTTTTTGGTATAGGTATCCAAATCACCCCTAAAACATTGTATTATGGAAAAATTTCAGTTCCATAAAATATTAAATATTTTTTTAGTTGTTTTAAAAAAAAGCAAAAAATAAAATAAAATTTCGGGTCCGTTTTTGATCAGGTCCGAGAGTCCGGACCTGATCCGCTGCGTATATATATATATATATATATATATATATATATATATATATATATATATATTAGTATATACTGTTTTGTTATATGTATCCAAATAACGCCCAAAACACTGTATTATGGAAAAAATCCATTTTCATAAAATATTAAACTTTTTTTTAGTTATTTTTAAAAAAAAAGCAAAAAAGAAAAAAGGGTCTGTATTTTAGTACCGTCCGAGAGTCCGGACTGGAACCGGACTCTCTTTCTCTCTCTCTCCCTCTCTCTCTCTATATATATAGTCTGTTTCTGGTGCATACCCTTTTATTTTACATACCCTGCTCACCACCTTTAATGACGGTTTGGTCCGTCGCTATAGAACATATAAACGGTTTATATGTTATGGCGACGGTTTGATGCATCGTTAAAAATTAAAACAACGGTTCTCTGATATACGCGACGGACCGAACTGTCGCCCGGTCCGTCGCTAAAGGTAGTGAGCAAGGTATATTAAATAAAAGGGTATGCACTTGATCCTATATATATATATATATATATACACACACACACACACACATTATATTGTTATTTTTTTATTATCATATATGGTGATTGTTCTAGTATTAATATCGCGTTAGATGAAACTATATTATCCAACTAATAAATTTCTTAAGCACATAATTAATTATTAATAACATTAAAATAATTTTGAAAATTCTACAATAATATTTCATTAACTTCTTTTTTTAAAAATTGTTATAAATCCGTATTAGATATCTGGATATTATGAACATATCTATACATCATGAGATATACTCCCTCCGTCCCAGGATAAAAGTCCTGGTGAACTTTTCACGCATATTAAGAAGAGGAATAAAATGACAAAATTGCCCATAATAATGTCATTAAATATGGAGAGAGAATTAGAATAAGAAAAGTGAGATATTTAATGCTACGGGCATAATAGGAAAAAATGTGTAAAAGTTTGGTTATTAAAAGAAAGTGGACATTTAACATGGGACAACCGAAAATAGTAATAAGGACTTTTATCCTGGAACGGAGGGAGTATTAAATTCTACATTATTAAATACACTTTAATTTAAGTTAATATTAGGCAAGATAATCTTCATACGAAATTTGTTTTCTTGCAAAACTATATTTTCTATGTAATAATAGAATCCAACTTAAACTTGTACAATTATATAAATTTCTCAATAGTAGTAAAATATTAATTATAGATATTATTGGTATAATAACTAAAACAAAAAAAATCATATAGAAATACGATGTCGTTCAGATGTTTTAGGTGATGTACGGGGAATAGATATTTATGTGTGAAAACTAAAACTACTCGTACCTCGACAGGATTCACTTTGAAAGGTTAAATGACAGAATGAAAAACTGTCTTGTTTTGTTCATATTTATATCTATGAATAAATTGTAATATTTTGTTCCTACTTATCAAATACCCTATCGCCAAACCCTAATTAGCAAAACCATTATTACAATACAACCTACAACCGAATTCCAATCAATCAATCCACTACTCAATCGTCACAACCTTACAACCAATATAATTGTCAAATTGTGAATTGTATCGCATATCGAAATACCCTATTTCGTGTTTCATGTATCTTAGCAATCATATTGTACGAAACAAAAATGTAATGAAAAATATGGTAATATATTTAAAAATATAAAACATACAATTTATTGGACAATCAAACATATTAGTTTAACAAGACTAATAAAAGTAATCTAGTAAATATTATTATAATTTAAAAATAAATTTAAAGTTAAATAGTAGCCAAAATACTCTAAATTGAATTATTAGATATTATTTTAGTAATGTTTATAGAGTAACAAGAGAAAACAAAAAATTCAGATCCACCTTTAAACTATAAAACAAGAGAGAATAATTCAAATTAACAAGTGAAGATTTATGTCTCAACTTGCGGAAAGTGATGTGACAAAAGTAAAACGACACATTATGTAGAAGATATGAAACTTTAAAAAGCATTTGAAAGCTCATCAAGAGATATAATCGTCTCATACGATATGTATCGTAACTGAAGTGTATGATATTACGTCATTTTCAATACACCTTGAGATACATATCGAATCGTCTCCATGTTGTATTGTACGATAAGCATCGCGTATCGTACGATTTTGATTATTATACTTGTAACTACAATCAAATCTTTAACCCCGCAAACACCGTCTACCATAAACTCGCCAAATTATTTATTCGAACAAGTTCGGCAACATCTACGTTCATCAAACAATTCCATCAACTATGACCCACCCGGATCCATCATTGCTTCACCAAAGCCCATTATCGTCACCACCAACCACCAACCACCAACCACCAACCACCAACCACCAACCACCAACAAAATATATCTAAAGACCATTTCAACTAATGACCAACAAAACAGTCAAAAAGGAAACCAACCACATGATCAATATGACTCCATCGTTGCATATGCAACTAGCAATTCATGTTTCATAATTACTCTTTGTAGCTAATCCCCTAGTCAATAGTTACCTATACATCAGTGTCTCATTGCCATTATTGTCCATCTCATCGTTGCCTAACCACGCTCCATTGTCGTAATCTCCTTCACCTATGCTCATCTTAGATTTGGTTCATCTTCTCTGCATGCACAACCTATAACTCCACTTCTCTGTGCCTAGGTACCACAAAATTCTCCCAATTTTTTTTGTGCTATGATTTTTTACGTACAATTTCAGCCATTGTTTAGTTCCCCCCCCCCACCCCCACCCCCACCCCCACCCCCACCCCAAAAAAAAAAAAGCAAGTAATCCCTTACCCAAAAAAATCCAAGAAGAAGTGTAAACAAAGAAAAATCTCAAAAATAAAAAAATTTGTCTTTAACAAGTTTGATGACTTGGGAGAATGCGATTGAAACTTGAAGCTCACAATAAGGAAATGAAACATATCACAAGTAAATAAAATAGTTCATCAAATCAATTGATGCATCTTTTCAAGCCTATTTGACCTATCAAGGACTTTCATAAGTTGATGATTGAGAGGAATATGAAGAAAAAGAATTGAATCTATGAGTGGCTTAAAGATGTCATTAAGGAGCCATATAAAGACAAAACTAAAGAGCTCAATAAGAAAGATGAATATTGTTAAAGTTGCAAATCAAAAATTCCTTATGTTTTCAACTCACAAACATAATTACAAGGAACGTCAATATTTATTGGTATGTGGAGGATGAGTTTTTCTTGGAATGACGCAAAACGACATGTGAAGGTTAAATATTATTGGCCAATTATTTTATATTATTATTAATAGATAAATCTAGGGGATTGCTATTTCGACAATTAAAATTGTTGCTTCCACAAGGAAATGAGTCCCACATTTAAATGAGAGATGTATATCCCTTAATTATGTAGTAGGTTATTGAGATTAATATTAGTTAATTTATAGTAGAACTAGGGTCTTTCTCTAATCAATATAAACTGATGTAAATCACAACTATTATTCAAGCTTGAATTATTGATCAATTTTAAATATTTTGCGCTTTTTTGTGTTCTTCTATTCATTCTATGCATGAATAGGTCTCATAGTTCTTCATTCTTCATCTTTATCTATATTCTAATCCCTTCTCATCTCGACCCTTCCCTGCATCAACCACTCAATGGAGGCAATGTACAGATAAGAGTTGCATTTTGGGTACAATCATTTGCTACACATGGCTACTAGCTTAAAATGTAAAAGCCTACCAGGAATTCTTTTAGACTCTACTTTGACTTCACTTGGGGTCCTTTTGTGAGTAATTTGTGATGTCCATTACACCAATTTCTGGAAGTGAATATTAGCTCAAACCATGAAGACCTGCGAGGAATACTTTTCAAGTCTCTAGTTTAACTTACCTTAGGTCCAAAAGGTGAGTACTGGTCAATTCATTAATATGAATATAAAAGGTCAGCCTATGACCGAAATGAGCAATATAAGAATCAAAAAAATGAATATTAACAGATATTGTATACCCTTATTTGATAAATTTAAGATAGATAAAAATTTAAAGATAGTGATGAGAAGTTTATACAACCATTCCATTTTTATGTCAAGTTCTATTCCACTAACGGGTTCTTATTTTAATGATTACTAAATCAAGGTTTCATTTTTTTCAAGTAATCTTTAATATTGCAACTCTTTTTATTTCAGCAAAGCAAAAATTCCATCAAGGTTAATTAAAGTACAGGTTTGAGGACTGTAATCTTAGACGCATTATGTATTTAAGATGTTATTGAAGGTCACTGGAAGAGCAGTTCTATAAATTTTTTTACCTAGTTAAGATGTTTTTGAAGGTCACTGGAAGAGCAATTCTATACTCTTTTTTTTTGGTTCAATTTATGTAACAAAGCCTAATTATATGTATTTGCAGTTATAAGCTTTCCGTTTTATGCATCAAGCAGTTCCAAGACCAAGAAAAAAAATACACCTAAATTTTAAGGAAATATTTATCATTATCGTGAGAACATTTTGATATTATATGTTATTAGCTCATTTATACGTGACTTTTCTTCTCTTTACACCCCAAGGAAAAGTTTCATTAGGTCTTGCTACGTTGACAAGCATGTAATCACATCACCACTAATCTCATTAACCATACATAACAAGATTACAGGTAATAAAATTGTCAACATATTTTATTGTTCTTTTATAATTCTCTAAAATCGGAAAAAAGAAATGATTTCATTATGGGGAAATCTCATTCATGAATGATGAGAGTTCCACCAACAGTGCATGTATGACGGTAGAAATGGTCTCACTTTAATGAAAATAAATTATCATATATTAAAATGTCGTTTATAGATCTATCTAGAAGTTACACAACTTCGTTTGTCCTTTTTGAGAAGAAAAGCTAATATTTCTTGACATTGCAATTGCCTTCCACTGAATTGCCATGTAGTTCCATGAAATTGCCCGAAAATCCAGGTTAGACTATTCTCTCACCAGTAGCAGCTGAACTAAATACATATGTGTCTATTTTGTATATGCATTATTAAAAATTAGAAGGTATCAGTTTTTTCTACATATTTCCCCCTGAAATTTTCTGATAATATCTTCCTAATAGTGAGTAAATAGAAAGGGAAACTAGAGGTCCAATGGCAGAAATGATAACAGTTAAAGTTAATAATAATGTAAAAAAGTTACTAATGATGTTAACAAAAAGATCACTTCATTCTTAAGTGTAAAGAAGTAGTGTGTTTAGCTATTTTCTTAGCACGATTCCAAAAATCGTAGAATTACAAAGGAGATTTTCATTTGTTATACGTCATGTTATTCGCATTCCAATTATGTGATCATTGCAGCACCAGGGGAAATTTTGTACCTTAACATTGTGTTTGTGAGTTTAAAAAGGAGAGAAAAGAAAGGAGGGAAATTTAGGAAAGAGATTAAAAATCCCTTGTGTAAGTTTTTTGAGTAGAGAATTGAAAAGAGGAGAGAACTCAACATTTGTCGCAGTGGTTTAAATGAGGCCACAGGGTGAGCCGTAAACTTGAACGTTCGAGTCCCACCCGTTGCAAGTATCAAGCCCGAAAGGGTCATGGGGCCACGGAAACGGAGGCGCATGCCTGTATGAAAAGCCTGGTCCAGGGTGGAGAGATTAATTCAGCTGCAGTCGGGAAACTCCACATTATAAAAAAAAGAAGAGAAATATTAAACAAATTTCCGTCCAAAAATTTCCTCGCAAGGTTGGGAAAATCTGGAAGGAAACGTTTTAAAGACTTAAATAACATATTAAAATATCAAAAAATATTGTTATAATGGTTCTCAAATGAAATCTCATAACGGTAAAACACTAATATACTATTTTAAGTTTTAATTTCTTTTCAAAACTTACAAACATAAGGAAAGAAAGTAAATTTCTTTTCTCTCCTCTCCTTTCTTCAATAAATTTTAAATTTCTTTCTTTTCTTCTCTCCCTGCACTTACAAAATACAAACAATTCCTAAATCTCAAAAGCATCTTGCTGCAATTTAACGAAGTGATTCTTGATTTCACACTGACGAAAGGGTTTTAAAATTTTGTTAAGTGAGCTAGCTGATGATAGGCCATACCTGTGCTATTGTGTTTCCACAATTAGTGTTGTAGGGGAGAGTGCGGTATGATTATAAACACCAACCACAATATGCAGTTTTTAAACTTGGAAACCACATATTGCATAATCACTATTAAATATATTACTCCCTCCGTCCCAAATTATCTGCTGTTCTAGAGTTTCACACAGATACCAATATGTATGATAAAAATACTAAAATACCCTTTGTGCTGACTTTTTTATTAATTGAAGAGAAAGAAAAAGCAACTAAATAATTGAAGAGAGAGAAACATTGAAGAGAGAGAGAGAAAGCAGCAAATTAATTGAAGAGAGAGATAGAGAGAAACAATTATTAATTAAAGAAAGAGAGAGACATGAATGTGGATGTTTAAAAAAAAGGAGAGACATTAATGAGAGTAATGATTATCAACAATTAAGATAAAGGGGCAAATTTGGAAAACAAATGGAAAAAATGCATTGAAATCTTAAAAAAGCAGATATTGTGGGACAATTTTTTTTTGCTAAAACAGCAGATAATTTGGGACGGAGGGAGTACAAAATAAAAGAAGAAGAAAATTGGAACATACATTATAGTCCCTCCATTCCATTCCAAAAAATAAGACCACTTACCCTTTTTAACAAAGGCAAATGATTATATATTTTGGAATAGAGGTAGTAATATATGTTGTTTACACTCCTAATTCGGATTATGAAACTTATTTCCACCTCAACGTAGAACTAAGCTAAGAATCCCACATGCATATTTCATCCCTATAACTAACAACGAAAAATTAATTTACAACTTGTAAGTTGCAACCATACATGAATTTAAAGGTCAAAGCTATACATATATAACTATTTTTACGTATGTCAAACAAGAACTTTCCAGTTGTACATTTTATTACATTAATCAAAGAGATTTTTTCACAACTTAGAACAAATAAAAATATAAATTATGCCATAAAGGGGATAACATGCATAACTAGTCAAATTTAACAACCAATGTAATACACCAAACAAAAACAATTCAAGATAGGAACTGGAATATCTATATCTAAATCTCTATATATATGTGTATATGTGTGTGTATGTGCCTATCAATATTTGTGTATTATTATAAAGGGTGATACGGTTTGTAGTGCGGTTTTGAGGGTGTAACCGTAACCATAACCACATCGTGCCGTTTTTAAAAATTACAATTACTACAATGCAGATCAAGTCTTACCGAAGATTTCCTTTCCGTGCCATACGAGCTTAGACTTTACTTTTTTCCCTTTTTCCTTCCCAATCCTCTACTAGGTTATATGACCATTACACAAATTTTAATATATCCCTAACTTGGTTCTGATTGTCGCTGAGGAAATTTGAGCTGGACTTTACTTTCCCCCCTTTTTCCTTCTCAGTCCTCTACTAGGTTATATGACCATTACACAAATATTAATATATCTCAAACTTGGTTCTAATTGCTACCGAGTAAATTTGAGCTGGAATATATATATTTTTTATATATAGGCCTATGATATGCTACAATTCAATTCATTCCCTCATCTTCTTCTTCATCTCTCTACATGTCTGTCCAAATTCTATTCCTCACAACTCATTATCCCCTCTCTCCCCCTCTTCTTTCTCTCTCTAAAAACATGGGTAGCTAAGAAATAGAGATAACAACAACCTTAGACGGCGAGGAAGGCCTTTAAGTTTGTCGATCGGAATTAAGCTCAGAAAGAGAGAAGAGAGAGAAAGAAAAGGTAAAAAAAACAACTCTGTTTATTTTTTCTTTTTTAGTTTTCTCACATGGCTGCCATTTTCCTTTTATTTTATCTGAAGTCCCTTTTTATTTGTCCAAGTCATTTCTTTTGATTTCCTTTTCTCTTTCATACAACCAACTACAATGGGGTAAACTATGGAGCCGTTGAGCCCGACACGGCTCGGTTCTACTAAGCCTGACTCGAGCTTGTTAAACGAGCTAAGCTCGAACAATCTCCTTCGCCTTTTTAGCTAAATGAGTCGAGTTAGAACAGTGGGGTTTCCGACTTGAGCCTGACTTTTTTAGGTCCGCTTGCTTATGATTTAATTAATTTTTTTTCTTATTTTTATAATAAAAAACTTATACGAATCGGGCTGAACCTCGGGTAGTGTCAGCTCACTTAAGCCTGGTTCAAGATTGAGTTCGACTCACACCAAATCTTAGACTCATTTAAAGCCTCACCCAACTCAACTCGTTTAACTTTTCAACGAGCTCGAGCTTTTCGGCTCGTCTACAACTTTAGGGTAATCTTACTTTGCCATAACCATTGGCATAGGCAAAATAGACAAAAACTAGAATTAGAAGGATTGTCAGTACACTACATTTATAACAATCTCAAGTAATACTTGTTAGAATACATTATTATTATCAGTGGCGAAGCCACATAGAGTTCTATGGGGTCAATTGACCCCACTGAAAAAAAATTGCTTTATAATGTAAGATAAATTTTAAAAAATTTAAGTATTATATATAAATTGATCCCACTAAAATTTTATAAATTTTCTATTATACGGGATCAAATTAAAATTTTATAACTTTGTCAATCAAATTTTAACCACGACTCATATCCTCTCAATATATGTATCTCTCTATAATATTTTAAACTAAATAATAATCTAATTTATATTATTTTTAAAAATAAATAATGAATTACTTGTAAACATTTGTTATTAAAAAAGTCTAAATATAGTGTATATATACCATATATTATTATTTATTATATTTTCATTGTAATATAGTATATATATATATATATATATATATATATATATATATATATATATACTCGAAAGTATCTGAACCCCGCCAAATTATTTATAGCTCATTAATAATTTTGATCCCACTGACAAAAGTTTCTGGCTTCGCCACTAATTATTATATATTATATTATGTATTGCTTTTGGTCACCAAGCAAACTTGTTACCCACACCAAGTAAACTTGATGCCCACACCACAATAGCCTATAAAAAAGGCCTTTAACACATTTTATATGTACGGACCAACTTGATGGAATTCTAATACAACTACTAGTTTATTACACAACTTTGTTATTCATTTATTTACCTTCAAAATTATACAATAATATTAACCATACTGAATTCAATGATCAAGAAATTACCGTGCAGAGATCTTCCCATATCTCTTTAACACTTGGAGATAAACTATATTTATAACAATTCAGCCAAAACATAATTCAATAACTCAAAAATTACCAGGTCAATGCGGCAATTACAATGTAGAACTTGAAGACGAAAAAAAGAGTCAGGAAGTTCTGATAACTGAAGAACAATAGATCAAATAACGTTCCATTGAATACATAGCTCGCTGGATCCGTAATTTTCTGCAAAAACAAGTAGATATTTACTAACAATTTGTTACAAAATCGTTCAAATCATAAATAATACTTCTGCAATTTCTCGGTAGACAAATTTCAAGAACAAATTGCTAATTATTGCCTGAATTTGTTGTGATCGATTTGAAAGAAGAAAATCAACATTTGTAAATGAACAGAGCAATGCGTGAAAGAAGGAGATAGGTAAATTCTTAGATTAATTGAAAGAAGGGTTTAGTGTAATCAGTAGTGAACGGATATTAAAATGGTTTCCTTTGAAGGTTGTCCTATATTGGGCTGGGCCGAGTCCACAATCCAATCGGCCCAATTAGTATTCATAAAGACGGTTCTGCTTCTCTATATAATATACGAAGCTTTCTTTATTCGAGCTGGTATTATTTTACAGCAAATTCATCACCAAACAGAAATTCTCTAATGGAATCGACGAAACGTGAATTTTCTGAAGCTGATGTACCTGAATCAACGAAGAAGGCAAAGATCAACGAAGCGAAACCTTCTGAGCCACTCAAACTGAACCAGCGCGTGGTTCTGCGGTTTAGGTATTCATGCTTCTCCCTCCAAGCAGGCACATTCATAATACATGTTTTTTTCAAGGAAATTGTTAAATCTACAACAACAAAAATATTATTTCCACCATAAAAGTATCACCTATTACGTCCCTATACATTTCCAGAGATACTAACAATTCTCTTTTTTGCAATTGTTAATTTATGAGAATATTGATGCATGTTATATATATATATATGTATAGTAGTAATGTGTGTATAGTTTTTACTACGTACTGGAAGCTCTTGAATTTGCTGCTATTTGTACCAGAATTGTGACATTGTGTAATTTGTATGGGGTTAAATGGTTTTTACGTCATTGTACTTTAGTTCAACTTATAAGTGCCTAACTATACTTTATTTTCTTAAAGTGAACTAACTAAACTTTAATCTGATTCTACATAAGAGGAGAAAGCTGATATGGAACTGTGTGATGTAACTGCTCTTTAGTGGAAATGAAAGAAAATTAAGGGGAATATGAAAGATTTTTTTTTATAAAAATAAAATCAAAAAATTTAAGAAAAAAACATGGAAAAAATAAAAACGAAAAAATTTCTTATTTTTTGTAATTAATAGAAAATGATTTTTAGGTAATAAATAGCAAATATAATTAATTAGGAAATATGTTGAAATAAAAAATCTTTTCACAATAAATTCTTATTGACTTTATATACATACGTATTTATAAATTCTTATTGACTTTATATACATGCATCCTTACTTGGAAAATTAATGAATTATGTGTAGTAAAATTGAAAATTTTTAAAATTAGATTTTAACATTTAAATTAGTTAGATTAAAGGGAGAAAATAAAGTCCATGGATAAATATAACTTTTTTAATATTAAATAATTAAAATTTTGTGGCGGGTTAAAAATCTATTAAAAATAAAAATATGCTTAAAAACTAAAAGTTAAAATAAATTAGATCATCTAAACAAATTAAACAATTGTAGTTACTGTTATCTTCTTCTTACCAAACACTATCACCATTCTTAACTAACACTATCACCAGTAGCCTTGCAATCTCCACCAGCTACACCACCGCCAACCTTGTACCACCATCATCGATCCCTCTGCAGCACCACCCCCATTATACCACTAGCAGCACCGCTCTTAATTCTTCAATCAAACCCTATAAATAAAAAGCACCACCATACTTATCAATTGAAAGTACCAAAAATTGACTCCCTAAAAACCACCAACATATTCAGAAATCAAATGCATTAACACACCCCAAAAGTTAACAAATTATTGATTGTAATTACAAAATCAAAAAAGAATAATAAAAATGTGTGAAGATAGATTGGGAAGAAAATGACCAGTGTTCATATAGTTTGTGTAAGAGAAATTCAAATGAGGCCTTTCACTCTCTTTGGGAGATTGGTAACATATTGTATTAACAAATCTCGGGTAAGTAATAAGTTTTGAATTTTTACATCTACACCTTGAAACCGATCAGAACTTTGCATCACTCTCTATCTTTGTCTTGGTCTTTGTTCCTCTAATGAGTTTTAGATTTGGAAAATAAATTAGATATTTTCTTGTTAATGGGTGGGTTACAGGTAGTTTGTAGGTTATGGGTCAACTATGTTCAAACTAGTTTATTATTTTAATTGGGATAAAATTGCCACATAAAAATGTATGCTTTATAATGAAAAAATTAAGCCGCGTTAGTGCCACTTCAAAGTTCCGTTAAAAATTTAACCACCCAATACAGAATTTGAGATTTATGTAAGGAAATTAAAGTTTAGTTAGTTGACTGTAAGAAAAAAAGTATAATTAGGCATTTGTAAGTTGACCTAAAGTAGGTAAAAAGCATTTGACCCAATTTGATGTGACATTGTATTGTTGATTAATCTAATCGCATACCAAAACAGGAAATTTAATTATTTTAGGTCTTGATTATTGAATTTATGTAATTTGTATGTGACATTGTATTGTTGATTAATGTAATCGCATACCCAAAAAACAGGAGGCTTGATTAATTTTAGGTCTTGATTATTGAATTTTGTTCTTAGATTCACTCGGTGTTGTCGCTCAAACTATGTAGTGTGGGCTTCTGTTCTTTACAATTTAAAGAACTCAAATAGTGAGGATTTATTAGAAAGCAGGAAAGATATGATAGCAGTTGGTCAAGTGTATACTTTGTCAGTGTTATACCTCCGTTCCACCATTCATTTTCTCTTTGATTGAATAATTAGATGCATTGTGTTGCCTACTAGTTTTTCCATCCAAAAGCCATAATTCTTGTGGCTTGTGACATAAGCATCTTTCCTATCTTTTCTGTGTCTTTGATGGCAATATATTTCTTATTATGGAAGCAGAATATTACAAAATTCTCTCAGCAGTAGTTCTCTTAAGTGCTGTCAAATTTGCTATTAAAGGATATCTACTGCCTTTATTGAATATGTTTTCAATAGGCAAATGTGTGCGAACCAGCAATTGATGAATATCAGTTTTTCCTTTTTTGTATTAGGTTTTGTTATAATTCTCATCGTTTGTTGCTACTGGAAGCTAAAGATCCCCCAACTCGTATTGTTCCTTTTGGTTGTCTATTGGGAGTGGCAAAAAACAAACCAAAAAACACTTTTTTATATGGCTTAAATATAAATTACTACCCTAAACTATAGACCATATTCCACTTTGGTGATCTACCTTTCAATTTTGTCAATTAGATAATTGAACTATTAATTTTTTCTAGTTTCGTTCCATTAGACCTACCACGTCATAAATTGATGATGTGGTATCGCTGACTAAGCTAATCAGTGCCTAAAACTATTATTTGAAATGAATTTTTACATTTGTTGAATGTCCAAAGGTAAAAAGGTCAAACTATTACAATAACTTTATAACACTTTTAACTCTTATGTCTCATCAAAGCAAAGAACAATAAAAACGCAGATCTAGATTAACCAATTATCAAATGCTAACCCAGAACTGAACGAGCAATTAAATTGTTAAAATCAAACATTGGAGAAAATCATTTAAAATTTTCAATCAAAGTAATTTGCCTAATCTACCACAGCACCACCACCACCTTCCTCTGCTATAATTTTTCCTCCCCATCCTTCTTTCTCTTCTCCATAGCATAAACCCATAACCATCATCACTATCATTACACCAACAAAAAGAAAAAATTCTTACCAAAATCTACACCCAGTAAACAAATATAAAAAAAAATCATCACCACCGACAAATATACGATCTATGGAAATCAATCATCGCCGCCTATAGAATCTTCATCACTGTAAAAAGCAAATGAGGATATGAAGAATCAACTTAATATATATTGTTGCTCCTCGTCATCAGATAACTCAGATCTGCATTGTCTAAACGAAGACCGATGCCGCCATCATTTTACAGATCTGAATAAGATTAAGTCAAAGGAAAGCCTATTTAGAGGGAAAACTCTTACTAGATATGTGTATGTATTTATGGCGACTGAATTTTTTTATGGTTTGCTCCCATTGTTGGTTTACTAGATGGGTGATAAAGGAGGAAAAAATTTCGGTGACAGATCTAGGAGTTTCAAACGGAGTCCCAAGAACGGAGATGAAGAGATTTTCTGATCGAAGATTGTGAGTTTCAGAATGGGTGATAGAGGAGGAGAAATTTTCGGTGCCAAATCTAAGAGTTTCAAATGGAGTCCCAAGTACGGATACGAAAAGATTTTCAAATCGACGATTGTGAGTTTCAAAATTGTTTCACAAATGTTGAAAATTTTGTGGTGATGGATCATGGAAGTGGGTTTGTTGTTTGCTTTGGCTACGTGGTGGTGGGATTCTTGGGATGATGATAGTGTACTGCTATGAAGCTTATCTAAGAATATATTTTGTCTTTATTTGTTAGTTGATTCCTAGGTTTTCTTAAATTAAGATAAAAAAATCGTAGTTACATATTCTTAAATTGATTTTAATTTGACAAAATGGCTAGCAACATTTTTAATGTTATTTTTTAATTAATTAATTAAATTAAATTAAGATGTTAATGATAGTCATTAATAATATTTTTGACTTTTTTAGTTAGTTAGTTGTTTTTTTACATCTTTGTCCTTGTAATTCCATATAATATTTTAAATCAAATATAAAATGAATTTTTCATTTAACACATCAACATTGACTTGCCACGTGTTCAAGCCATATCATCAATTTTTGATGTGGCAATTCAATTGAACCATAGTGGAAAAAATTAAAAGTTTAATCATCTGATTGACAAAATTGAAAGGTAGATCACCGAAGTGGAATATGACATATAGTTTAGGGTAGTAATTTATATTTAAGCCTTCTTATATTTCTAAGTTCTTCAAGTTATTCTCTTGATGTACAGAAAAATTGGTTTTTGCATCTTGCATTAGCTTTTGTTTTAATTCTCAGCACGTGTTGCAACTGAAAGCTAAAGAGCCCCCAACTGGCATTGTTCCTTTCGGTTGTCTATTGGGAGTGGTATAAAACAAACTAAAAATATTTTCTTCTTTTTCTAAGTTCTTCAAGCCACTTCTCTTGACCTAAGGAAAACACATTCTCTTTTCCATTAACCCGGGGTTGTTTGGGTCCTTGCCGGCCATCCTGTTCTCCTACACTGTCCAGAAGTCTTGAATTTGCATATCTTGACCATAATTTGATAAATATGTTAAAAATCATTTTGATGCACAATTCCCTCCTTCCAGTACAAACTTTGATGATTTTTTTTTTTTTTAAGTTTCATGTAGTATAATCCATGTCATATCAATTTTTGATTTACTGTGTAATAGTTGAACCTACAAATATGATAGCTGTCACTTTTTCCAATTATGCTGACTAAACAATACAGCCGCCAACATATTTTATGTATTCTGAACATTACTAAAAGAAATAGGCACCATTTGAGCTTTGGTATTTGATTCTAGCTTATATAATCTGAAGTATTTATGTTCTGTGTGAATTTTTTTTAATCTTTGCTCCAGATTTCGATATTGGAGGAAATGGTCTACAAGGTTCAGCGCTTCATGGCCATGGGTTTGCCTACTGCTGGTCTGGTGCTCGTGCCAATGTGGGAATAACCGGAGGGAAATATTGTTTCGGTTGCAAAATCATTTCTGCCCAGCCAGTTGATATGCAAGACACTCCCCTTGACCAGCAGCGTGTTTGTCGGCTTGATATCTCTGGAGGAGATGATAATGTGGGAAATCTTGGGGAGACTGTGTACAGCTTTGGATTCGGAGGCACTGGAAAATTCTCTAATGCAGGAAAATTCTTTGATTATGGTGAAAAATATGGAATTGGTGACACAATTGTATGTGCGGTTGATCTAGAAAATAAGCCACTGGCCTCTGTTGGTTTCTCTAAGAATGGAAAATGGTTGGGTGTGAGATATTTCAATGCAGGTCATTATGGTCTTGGAGTTTTGGATTCTCCGATCAGAGAACTTCAGTGGGAATCAGCTGTTTTTCCTCATGTTTTGCTGAAAAATCTTGTGGTTCAGTTGCAGTTCAGCACTGATGATGGATTAATACCTGAAGAAGGTTACAAACCTTGGGCTTCTGCTCTTGAAGAGGGAAAAGCACTAATGGGACCCGGTTTTGGAAAACTTCAGGACTGTGAAGTGATAATGTTGGTGGGATTACCTGCTCTTCTGGAAAGAGTACGTGGGCAGAAAAATGGGTGAAGGAGCACCCTGAAAAGAGATATGTTTTACTTGGAACAAATTTGGCGCTCGATCAAATGAAGGTTCATGTTTTACTTTTCTGGTGTTTCACACCAGTTTTTCCTCTCTTTTTTTCCTTTTGGGTTTCATGAGGGGTATCTGGAAAAGCCATTCAGTTCCTCATGACAAATGTTTGACCTTATTACAGGTACCTGGTCTGCTTCGGAAGCATAATTATGGTGAACGATTTGACCTTTTGATGAACCGTGCAACCGGTATTTTTAATACCCTGTTATCCAGGGCTTCCAAAATACCTCGTAACTACATTCTTGATCAAACAAATGTCTACAAGAATGCACGTAAACGTAAACTGAAGCCTTTTGCAAACTATAAGAAGGTGGCTATGTAGTTTTGTTGGTCATTTATGTTAAAATTCCTTTTTTCTTATTTGTTTTATATAGTGTTATCTTTATGACTAATGTGACTCCAAATCAGATTGCTGTTGTGGTTTTCCCCAAACCAGACGAGCTAAAGTTCCGTGCTGAGAAAAGATTCAAAGAAATGGGAAAAGAGGTTCCGGCTGAAGCAGTTGACAAAATGTTAGGTATCCTACTAAATATATATGGTCTTGTGTTTTGTTCTTAGTAGTTGTTCCAGTCTTTAGAATTTGCTTCCATGTCCATGTGACCTCTTAAATTGCCCTGGCAGCCAATTATGTTTTACCTATGAGCAACGACATGCCAGGAACAGATGAATTTTTTGATCAGGTAAAAATTCTAGGAACTAGATTTAATTTAGTCAATCTCTTTTCTGTCTACTTTTCTTGATACTTGACTTGCACTTCAATGTACTTTGCTAGGTTATATTTCCAGAAAATGGCAGAATGGAGTCACAAAGGCTTCTCGATGAGATGAAAACAAGTTTGGCTACAAAGAGTGACCTTTCACCTTGTCCCCAGAAAAGTTCAGTCCAGTCATACAACAACACTTTGATGCAGAACTCTCGAGAAAGTTCTATCCAGTCATATAGTAATCCTTCATTGCAATATCAAGGATCTTTATCAGGTATCTATCTTCCATTGACTGTTAATTCCTTATTGTTTTAAATTGGTAATCAAACCTTAGGATATACACTGTGCAAGCCTTTTACAATATTTCCTTTTTCATTCAGTCGACAGTGAACAGTGGCAAAGCTCTTATCCACCTCAGCCTTTGTTAAGTTCCCCTTATGGAAACTACTCAAGACCAAGTGGTTTTCTTCCTATCAGAAGTTATGGTGGGTATGATCACCCAGGAAGTGGCATTGAAAGTAGAACATCCACACCTGGAGGTTTTGTCGACCCTTATGGAACCTATAGAATGGGCGACATCTATAGAGATGCAACTGACCCTTACCATTGTAGCGTGGTTGAACCCTATACAAGAACTTCATTGTTCCCTTACAACACTGGTAGACATATGAGTATTCCAGGAAGCCTTCAAGCACCAGGACAACGCACATTTCAGGCTGGTACACGAGCAACCTATGGTAGGCAATGAAAATAATTATTTGCTATTACTTTTGTGCTTGATTTTTCTCATTTGAAGTAATTTTCTCATGTTAATGCTCCTAGGTTCACAAACAACCTATGGAATGGGTGACATCTATAATGGCGGACATACTAGTGTTCCGAGAAGCCTTCAAGCTGATCTGCCAGCACCAGGACAACCCACATTTCTGGCCGGTACACCAACATATGGTAGGCAATGAAAATCATTATTTGCTATTCCATGTGTGCTTAGTGTTTCTCATTTGTGGTCATTTTCTCATATATTAATGCTCCTACATTTGGCGCAAACTAGTTGGAGCTAGGAATATATATATTCATGGCCTCATAGGTATTACTTTAAAATTGTGGCAAGTAATATGTAGTTGCTGTCATTAGGGGTTTGTTAAAATTTAAGCAAAGCCTTGTTGTCCAACACATCTTTATCAGAAAAGTCTGCATTTCAAGATTTGCCATATGCATCTTTTGTTGGTTGCTCAAATAAGTTACATATCTATGGCTGGAATTGTTGCAACTTGAAAGTAGGTTCCGAATGGATTTCTGATCTTATTAATGGTGAATCAATGAAGAAATGATGAAGTAACTATTCTTATTTGAGAAACTGCTGTCTGTCCATATGACGCCTGTATTGTTTTTCGCTTCTGTGTTCTTTTATTGCTCATGTGGATGCAAGTGGCTAATTGTTGTTATTTTGCTGTAAGGTTCTTCTTATGGAACTCCAACGCCAAGGCCTTCATACGGGGATTTCCCATCACATTTGCAGCACTCTGGAGGATATGCCCCGCCTTACCCAAGACACTACTAACTTGCGCGTAGCAAGTCCATGAAATTTATGCTGCTGAGGAGTGCTGGGAAGGAGATCTATAGTTGCCATGACGTTTGGGGGTCTTCTTTCATCTTACATTTTGTAAAGAAAGTTAATATCCACGAAATTCTTACTATGGACGGTTTTTCTAATTGATCTGCACTTGTTAGTGTTTGGATCTATACCTGTTCTGCTTGTTTTCTCAGTCCTTGTATATATTTATGTCATCTACCTTCGAATATAATCCGACTCCTGGAAAAGTAGTGCAAATATCATACTGGGTAAAACCCCACAGTTAGATGATGAGTACCGGAATGTAAGAGATCTGGTCAAGTGTCTTGTTTGATTATTAGTACACAGGTATTATAATTTTGGGATTATAATTGTAGTATTATTAGTATTGGGATTATAATTATATACAAATTATAATCTTAGAATTATAATCCTTACAAATTTCGCACATACTATGTTTGTTTAAGAATTATATTTAGAATTGGACTATTAATCTCAAATCTCGTGTTTATTTTTAAAAATAGATTTGAAACTTTTAATCTCGGGATAATAAAATAACTTAAAAGGGAGATGTCCAACTAAATATTATAATTTTTCCATTTGGGATTAAAAAATTGTTAATAAAATTAACCTTTAACGTTTTTTAAAAGACCGATGTATCTTATCCGATCTATTTATACTCAAATTAATAAGAATATTATATTTTTTTTATTAGTGATAAGAGTATAATAATCCAAATGGTAAGTGGACAAACCAAACATAATATGGAATTATTTTAAATTATATGAATAATATCATAAAAAATAAAACAAACATGTGGCTAAAATTATTTAATCATAGGATTAATAATTTTAAAATTATAATTCATAAAAATATATTCTCAGAATTGTAATATTTGAAAAAAAAAACAGAGAGAAATGCACTGTTTTAAAAGGCAGGCTGCTTGCTCGGAGCTCTCAGCCTCCGGGAGACACGTGCCGCTGTCTTGCGCCCCAAGTCAAAGAAATGAAGAACGAATCCAATCACCGCACAGTGTCGTACAAAATACAGCACACGAGTCACGTTCTCAACACGCACGCCTTCCCTCCCACCTGCTCGGGGCTTTTTCCATTTCACATCAAATTCAACTTTCAGTTACTACTATTCAATACTACACAATTCTCTCTCTTGTTTCTCTCTCTCTACACAAAAGTAAGATCGCCATTTTCTCTCTCCCTGTTCATGCTTCATTTATGCATATAATAGATGTTTATATACATTAATTTGTTTCATTTTACATATTCTCTGAAGTTCTGGCTGGATCTGAACTCAAAAATTGGAACCGGAAATGAGAAGTTGGACTATCTACGAGAGGTTTTCGAAAACTATCCGTGACAATCCTTCTCTCTCGAGATTGCTTGTTGTGTTCACCGTTAGGTAAATTTTATATACTGTTCAATTAATTCTGGTTTTGAATTTTGCTTATGTTTGTTGTTAATTTTTGTTATGGAAATGTTTTTAGCATTATTTAGTTACTTCCTGTGTTTTTCTGATTCATTTATTGATAGATGCACTTCAATCTTTGATGTTATTGTTATTATCAGCGGTAGTTATGAGTTAGGATTATGGCCAAAATTACCGTGTTTATATGAATGATTTAATTGTTCAAATACTGAATAGATTTAGAATTCCAGATCTATGAGAGAATGCTTTGTACCACTTAATTCCTGTACTAAATGCATGAATGTTTCATGTTAAGTTGGTCTCCATGTTTAATAAGCAGCTTAGGGTGTGTGAATCTATTGTGATCTATGAGCATCGTGACTCTGCTCCAGCTCGAATCAGCTAAAAAATTGAAGGTTATTATCATTTGAGTTGATTTAGACTGTCTTAGGTTGCTGAAGTAATTTGGAATTTATGACTACAATCATGTAATGTATTTATTTTCGTTTAATCTGATTGGGAAATAGAATCATTAGAATGAGTGCATAAGGAATCGTTTAAAAAATTGAAGGTTATTATCATTTGAGCATTGATTTAAACTATTGGATCCGCCCCTGTATCTGATGCCATATATTGGAGCTCACCTGGTTGTTCTATAGTCTATAGTGATGATTACAAGACTTTACAGTAGCAGATCTTGGAATTGTGCTTAGGAGGAATAGTTTTATGGTATCATGAACCACTTAGTGCCCCCTCAATAGCACTAGCAAGGCATTGGTTCTTATTTAAAGCATGAACACAATTATTTAAGGGCCGATATTGTCAACACTCAAGGGAAATATGGAAATTTTTATGCTGTGTAGAGACCACACATGAAGTTGGAGATATGTTATGTCTTCTGTGATCAGTCTCACATTTGCAAGTTAATGTGAGTTTAAAGCCTAAAGTTTCTGTGTTCAGCTCATTTAAGACTCAACTCGAGCCCATCATTATCTAAACAAGCCAACACTAAATATAGAAGTTGTGTAGTAAACATTACAGTTTCCAGCTTGGATAAGCTCGTGAACATAGGGCTCACTGATGTAGATGTATTATAATACTTCTCTTGTATCCTTGCTTATAGACAAATTGTATCATTACACATTCAATAAATTTGTTTTTTATATCAGAAGCAATACAATATATGTTTTTAAATCACTATGTTATTATTTAATTCAAGTTATGATTTGTGGTATAAAATAATTTTCATATACCTTCTTAAAATTCAAATCAAATAACTCACTTTTCTGCCATTAAGTGTTGTTTTGTTGAGCTTTATGTCAAAAAATAATTGTCATTTATATAGTTTATAAATTAATTTAAATTTTATTGAGCAATATCGAGCTTTGCTGTGGTTTAAGGTGAGTGTGCAGGTTCACTCATCTGTAAATGAAGCAATGTTGAACAGAATTTTTAGGTTTATTTTAAATGCGCTGGGCTTGAACAAGTCTATATTGTTCATTTGCAGCCCTACTAGGCTATGCGTTCACTGGATGAATGTTGTAGAAGATTCCCCAGAATTACATAGCTAATGGGATTTTGATACTCTTCCAATGAAAGCAGCTTTTAAGATGAGACCGTGCTTGTTTCAGCTTCTTATCTGTCTTATTAGTACTTGTAGATTTCTGCATGGAATGATGTAGTGTCACTTTCATGCTCAAGTTACTTTACATTAGCTCCCTGGATTTTATCTATTACAGTATTTCTTAGTGCCAAAGTTGTTCCTTTCTTGCTGAATCTGGGAAGGATGCTTTTTAAAACTAAGACACAAAGATTACATGCCAGAATATGATGACGTTAACCTGAGGAGGCATATCCATGAACAGTACAATAACATTTAAAGCTTATTTCAAAGCATTTATCATAAACAGAATCTGGAGGGATTGCAGTTGTAGTTACAGTCTTGGAGAGCATTCCCTTGTTTGGCGTAAAACTTAAAGCATAGCTCCTAATCCTATATGCTTTGTATATTTTTCACTCTTTCTTTGCGGAAGATAACAATTTGTATGCTTATGGCAAGATAATATCAATTTGATGTACAAGCTTTCCTTTTGTACTTATTTTTTAATTATTCTCTATTTTAATATTCCAGTGGTGGAGGCATTGTGGCTTATTCTGAGGCAAAGTCAAGTAATGGTGCAACCATTATTGCTTCATCTGAGGCTGGTAACAGGAAAAAGCGAGTGGTCGTACTCGGCACTGGTTGGGCTGGAACAAGTTTCTTGAAAAATCTGAAGAATTCCTCATATGATGTCCAGGTGATATCACCTCGTAATTACTTTGCATTCACCCCTTTGCTACCAAGTGTTACTTGTGGCACTGTGGAAGCTCGCAGCATCGTTGAACCAATCCGCAACATTGTTCGAAAGGTAACTGAAGAGAATTAGGGGATTGGTCAATATGAGCCTCACAGTTTTACGAGCACACACTTTTTTTTTGGCGGTGGTGTTGGGTGGGGGGATTAAATATGTGACAATATCATCACATGTTGGTATCTGATATCTATTTTCAAACATCAGAGGAGTGCATAGGTCCATCCAGCTTGACTGATCCCTTAGTTCTTTATACTATCTGTTCTGGTTGCTTATTGTAATAATTTTACGGTCTAGCAGAATGACCACTTTATTCATAAATCCGTCATAATTATGCCATCAAAAGTCTAAAGTTATTGATTTAATACTTTCTCATCTCATCTGGCAGAAAAACGTTGATATTCATTACTGGGAAGCTGAGTGTTTCAAGATTGATGCAGAAAATAAGAAAGTGTATTGTCGATCTGGTCAAGACACTAACTTGAATGGGAATGAAGAATTCATTGTAGACTATGACTACCTTGTAGTTGCCATGGGAGCTCGTGCAAACACATTCAATACTCCTGGGGTGGAGGAAAATTGTCATTTCTTGAAGGTAACTTTCTAAAAAATCACAAGATTTGATAGGAAGAAAAATTCTTTTGCAAATGAAGTCTCTAAAACTTAAGAATAAGAAGATCAGTTAAAATGTTAATGTTGGTTTATTTTACCATGGCCATTCATTTGCACTGCAATCATTCTATGTACTGTAATGGTTTTACAAAACAAATTCTCATTGAATTTCTTAATGCGTGTTTAGGGTTCCGTGCAGTGTGATAGTTTATGCCTAAGTTTCAGGAACATTCTTCATGCAGGAAGTAGAAGATGCTCAAAAGATCCGTAGGACTGTTATTGATTGCTTTGAAAGGGCCAGCCTCCCCAACCTAACTGATCAGGAGAGGCGAAGAGTTCTTCAATTTGTAGTTGTTGGCGGTGGCCCTACTGGTGTGGAGTTTGCAGCTGAGCTCCACGATTATGTTTCTGAAGATTTAGTGAAGCTATATCCTAAGGTGAAAGATTTGGTTAAGATAACACTTCTTGAGGCAGGGGATCATATTTTGAACATGTAAGAATCTGTTACCTGTGGAACCATTGTTCCTGTTTTTTAGTAGTCTTTTATGTTAATTGATAATAGCCTCCTTAAGTCCACATGCTATATCATATTTTGTAATATACCATGGAATAAGAACTTTGTAGATCAGTGCTTCAGAGATCTTTATTCTTCTAGTTAATACCTACAGACCGAGTAAGTATGAAAATTATAAAACAAGTAGGTTTGACAAAAATATTATGCTCATATTAGGCTGCATAAACTTGAACATTTTGACCAACATAAAAAATGAGGATTTGTAGTTTGTTTCAAACTTTCACTTGCTTGGATACTTTCAGGAAGATAACCTACTGGATCATCCATTTGGTAATCGATATTATGCTTGTGAATTAATTTAACTAAGAGCATGCACATTGGAGAATCGCTTTTCTAAACAGATTTTCAAATAAGATTTTTCCAAAATTAAAAATATTCTTCTGTTGGACAAGTTGCAAGTATCTAATTTCCAGTAGTTGTCTTTTCTGTTCCACCTATATTCCATCATTAAATTAGGAGCTCTTGGTTTACAGGTTTGACAAAAGGATTACAGCCTTTGCAGAAGAAAAATTCCAGAGAGATGGTATGGATTTGAAAACAGGCTCAATGGTTGTAAAAGTATCTAACTCAGAAATTTCTACCAAGGAAATAAAGAATGGGGAGATCTCTTCTATACCTTACGGAATGGTCGTCTGGTCAACTGGTATTGGGACTCGTCCTGTCATCATGGATTTTATGAATCAAATTGGTCAGGTATTTTGCTCTTTACCAGAAAATATTAGTTGAGCTTTGATTGATCTCTATATATTTAAGTTTTTCTTTTGAACAGTTGTTCTTACTCTTCTAAATGTATATATGATTTTTTTCTGATTAAGGTCCTGTTTCTTGGTGCATAGGCTAATAGACGTGTATTAGCAACTGATGAATGGCTGCGAGTTGAACGGTGTGATAGCATATATGCACTTGGAGATTGTGCCACAATTAATCAGCGCAAAGTCATGGTACTGTCTCTAATTTCTTGGCATGATTTTTGCAATGATATTGATTCATTCATCAGCAAGTCGGATGCACCACCATATTTTTTCCGGTCTATCATTCAAACTGGGAGTTGTATATCATCGATTGCTTTACAATAAGAGTGGAATACACTGTTAAATCCTGATTAGTGCTTGGTCCTAAATATTTTACCAGCTTTTGGATCATAAATTGATGTGTCATCCTTACATCGGTTGTCAATAATTCACATGTATTACATGAACAATTACTTTGATTTAGTCAAGTAACGTGATAATGACATTAGTTTGGGGCCTGAAATTTTGTAAACCATTTGGCACACCTAGCATTAATCTTAAATCCCTGCTTTTCTGTTTATTTATTTATTTATTGTTTCATTTGGCTATTAGAAGACGACTCTTAAAAACTGTTGACAATGGTATAATAGTACTTGCTATACTTTTGGATTTCTCATTAGCAGCAGGATAGACAGGTAGACATGTACACATGTCAGTATTTCTGATGCATGGAATGTTGCATTATTATCTAGATAGCACGTTAGCATTGTTCAATACTGTGTCAAAACAGGGACATCAATACTTCAAAAGCCTTATTATTAAGATTTTGATAGGCTAACTAGAAAGACTCAGAAAGCATGGGGAAACAAACTCTTTTTCCACAGCAACTAGCAATTTTGTTTTCAAATTTTAAAGTAAGGAAATTAACAACTCGAAAGAATTGGTAGTGCCTTTGGATTTTCTTCAAGTCTATCACAAGTTGAAATTGGCAAATCTGAGCATGTACTGGTCTTCTTGAGTCAATAATATCCTGTGTGGAGTTAAACTTTAGCTGACATATTATTCTCCAAAAAAGGGATTGGAATATTGATCCAAGTAAATAGGAGGAAAAGAAAGGAATAAATTTGTGCATTGTCCATATAAATTCTCGCGGTGATATAATCCTGCACTCTAAACAGTTCTTCGAAATATATGTAGTAATATTTGAGTTAAATACACTTTTCAAGATTTCCTTTTTCAGCTTGTGATGAAGTTGAAAGATGCAAAGAATTGAGATTGATAGAATACATATAATCGCATGCTGATATTTTGTAGGAAGACATATCGGCAATATTTAGGAAAGCAGACAAGGACAACTCTGGAACACTAACAGTGAAGGAATTTCAAGAAGCCCTTGATGACATCTGTGAGAGATACCCTCAAATGCAGCTTTATTTGAAGAATAAACAGATGAGTAGTCTTGTTGATCTGTTGAAGGATTCCAAAGGGGATGTTGCAAAAGAATCCACTGAATTGAATATTGAAGAATTCAAATTAGCTCTCTCTCAAGTAGATTTCCAGATGAAAAATCTTCCAGCAACAGCCCAGGTTAACGTCAATTTGATTATTAATTTTCCTTTTAAGTCAATTGGAGGACCATGTCCGCTGATTTTTCTAACATTTTTCTTTGCACCTGCTACTACTTGTCAGGTTGCGGCTCAGCAAGGTGCTTATCTTGCTAATTGTTTTAACCGCATGGAGGAGTGTGAGAAGAATCCAGAAGGTCCTCTTCGTTACAGGGGAGAAGGAAGACACCGGTTTCGTCCCTTCAGGTATATGTCAAAACTACATCTCCTCCACCCACCCCTTGGGCTCCCAACTGCATTCATTGTTCTAGAATGATGTTGTATTATGGAAAAATCAACAAAGTTTATCTTAAAGTTGGCTATTCATGTGTACAAGGATTTTCTTGTGTTTGTCTTCAGTTCTCTTGTGCCTCATATTTGTTTTCTCCTCTGGGGGTAAGGGATGAAGGGCTGGGGTGGAGTTAAACTTAAACCCAAAGATATTTATTGCATTGGTGTTTGCTAGCTATTTTGAGTCTGTGGAAATCGGGTTTGACATTTATGTCAATGTAATAGCATCATATAGAACATGAATTCAATATCTAACCAATTAGTAAGTTATCTTGCTTTCTTTTTCACCGGAGTATATAATCCTTTTCAAGGTACAAGCATTTTGGGCAGTTTGCTCCATTGGGGGGAGAGCAAACTGCGGCGCAACTTCCTGGAGATTGGGTTTCAATTGGCCACAGCTCTCAGTGGCTCTGGTATTCTGTGTATGCAAGGTAAGACATTCCCCACCACCACGTATCTCGATATTGGAATTGCTCAAAGCTACACAAGAACAGTTGTTAGGTTACTTTTGATAATCAACTCTAATTTTGTTTTGATGACATCCAGCAAATTAGTCAGTTGGCGTACAAGGGCACTGGTGATAACTGACTGGACGAGGCGTTTCATCTTTGGGAGAGACTCGAGTCAAATATGAGGCAGTCAGTCAACACTTGTATCTTCCAACAAGCATAGTGAGATTGCAGATATTTCTGTCGGCTTACACCATTCACAAACTATGGCAAGTTTTGTTTCATCTTTGCTTTTATAACCAATTCATTAGTACTCGAGTGTTTACTTGCGGATACTCGTGGAATTGTTAGCAGAATTGTGGATGAGTTTATATCCCACTTTTTGTAGCTACATGCAACTTGAGCTGTTGGCTTATATATATATATATATATATATATATATATATATATGTAGTACTAATGTACTATTCAGTTGCTTATTCTTTTTCTTTTATTTTAAAAGAAGGGGAAATATGCAAAAACAATATTTTGGATCTCATAAATACACGTTATGCATTACTTTACTTGTTTTAAAGACCTTTGATCCCATTTAACCTGCCTTGGTTGGATCCTTAATTTTGCATTGATGTCGTTTTTGACTTGATATGGGTTCGAAAATTTTCAAGCCCGTGCTGCTTAGGAGCTTTATCCGCGAATGGATGTCTGCCACAAACATTGAGCTTTCCATTAGCTAACAAGGATTTTTTTACTGGTACAGCATTACTTTTCTTCATCTGGTTACCAATTTAATTTCTTAGTTGATTCCCATGACAGCAGCAGTATATTTTCACTACAGTTGCTTGGTAAATGTAAATACAGACTAAACTGATGAGCCAAAACCAAGTGAGATGGCTTTGTCAAGTGCAACACAAATATTAAATACTTTTCCCTCTCTCTTATTTGGAGAATTCGTGAGCTGTTAAAAAGGGATTGAGAATGCGAGTGGAAAATCGACTAAAAAGGCAGTAGATATTGAACATGTGCGAGACGACCCAATATATTTTGGGCAAGTCCATAAAATAAGTTTCTCCGATGAGCCCCACCCAGGTGAAATCCTCGAGTAGTAGACAAAAGACATAAGGTTGGATAATGATGTAGACGTTGAAAGGAAAAGATTGGTTGGTAGAACATGGGGTTCTTAAAATTTAGGGGACAAGAGCTTGGGGTGGGGTTGGGGGGGGGGGGGGTCTATTCTTAATCAAATAGGTATTATAAACAGTCAATTTGGAGCAAACATGACTCTATTTAAAGGATGATATCAATTCTCATTAATAGTGAAGTTTTATGTCTTAATCCTACTCTATGGACTCAACACTCTAAAACTTATCTTAGTATGTAGGAAGAACAGTCAACTAAGGAAGGTTGTTTTTTTTTAATCAAATTATTATGAGTGAAGTTTGTGAGTAGAAATTACCGTCACTAATTCTTCATTCTACATTTAGTAATTACTAGTAGATTATTCTCAATGTTGTGAACTTGGGATATATCCACTCATTCAAAACACCCAAACTGTAGAGAGATGAATGATTAGTATAAAATAAATACACTTAATTACACACCTCAAATAAATATTTAAAAAATCACTAAATTAACACACTTTGCTGGTAGTCTGATCTGGTACTATGGAATTAAACAACGAGTCCTTTACAATAATATACAATATTTAGAAAGTAATTACACTATTAGTGCACTCATAAAATATTTACACAATTAATACACTTTCTATATTTATTTACAATATTAGTGCAATTAGGATTCCTTAATTTAGGGAATTAGTATAGGATTCAATTCATAATAATAAGGAAACCTAAAATCAAGGAGAAATAACTACCATAGTTAATAATTCAAATTCAAATATCTCGGATCTAACAACAAAAACAAATTCAAATTCAAAAATAATAATTAAAATTCAAATATTCAAAGTTTGGCAACGTTATCTTCCTCCTCCCCTTCGCCAGTCATCTTCCTCCTCCCCTTCGCCGCCGCTTCAACACCTTGAAGATGTAGATCTGTAGATCTTGAAGGTGTAGCCGCCATGGACGCCGATCTCGTCATCCATTACTGCCACAGCTGCCATTATGACGAAGTTTGATTTAGTCCAGAAATTAAAAAAAGAAAAAGATAAATTTTAGTGCAGTTGGTATCCAAATATTTATACAAAGGTAACCATTTTAGTTTTTGTGGATAACTAAGAGAAATTTCAGTGCAGTTGGTAACCAAAACTTTCAAAGGTAACAATTTTAGTTTTTGTTGGTTACATTTGTATTAAGGTTTGGCTACCAACTGCACTATGAAAAAAAATCTATAATAGATTTTTTATAATTAATTGGTAACCCAATAAAACTGAATTGGTTACTTTTTTATTAAGGTTTTGCTACCAACTGCATTATAAAAAAAATTTACAATAGATTTTTTTAATTAATTGGTAACCCAATAAAACTGAATTGATTACATTTGTATAAAGTGTTAGCTACCAACTGCACTATTAAATAAAAAAATCTATAATAGATTTTTTAAAAATAAATTAGAAACCTAATAACACTGAATTGATTACCATGGTTTGAATGTTTGGCTACCAACTGTACTATAAAAAAATCGCAGCAACTGTACTATGAAAAAAACGCAGGTGTAGACTCTTAATTAATGTTTTCCATGGAACTTGAAAAATGCCAAATCAACAACGAAGAAGATCACCATGCCGGCGACAGATCACCAAACCTTCATCTTTCTCTCTCTCACTATCCATCTTCTCTCTCTCTACATTTGTGTCTTTCTCTATTTAAACTACACCATGTCGCGCGACAGATCACCAGGGTTCGTTCCTGAACCGGGTCAGTATCCGCCGGAACCAGGTGGCTTCCATGGAAAACAACCACGACCAAGAGCAAGAAGACCTTGAAATTTTCTAAAAACTCGTCGCCGACTGCCTTGCCAACCTTGTTCCCTCCTCCGCTGCCGTCGAGGACAGTGACGCACAGCCAAACACACTTCTCTCCATTGCCTGTGTAAGACCCCGAATTTTATGAAATAAAAGTATTCAATTTTTCTTATAATTACTATTCAGTAAATGGTTAAATTGATAAAAAGTTAAAGTTAAGGGTGATATATGAATTTTTTTTAAAAATACGCAAGTGGTTATAAAATATTTATTTTTGTCGGGGAATATTCGTGTGGTCATGGAATATTCTTTCTGTCGGGGAATATTTGTACGACCGGCGCAGCCATTTGTGGGCCCATAATAGAATAACTGTCGGATGAAGAAAACGACAAAATTAAATTTTTATAAATAACGGCGTAATCGTTACCGTTAATATTGTTGGAATACCCGATTGGTAAAATAAAGTAATACGCGTTGTTGCACAGTAGCACACGGTATTACACAGTATTTTTGAATTATTGATTCTTACGTAAGAATGCACTACTCAATAATTGTTACAGTAATTACTATTCAATATTTTATTTTATTGATTCAATAATTGCTGCGTTGATATTTTATATTATTGTTGTTTCAATAATTATCACTGTACAATATTTCTCATTATCAGATCAATAATTCATATTATTTGAATAATATTATTAGATAGCATTATTGGCAATGTCTAGAAAGTTCTGTCAAGGAGAGGTTTGGTCACCTAATTGCGCGTCAGTAAGGAAAAATTCTTATTGGAAAGCCCCCTCTATCTTGGGAACGGCCTGGTTGTCAGTACTGTGATTCTGTAATATTATTATTGATTATTATGATAAAGAAAATATTAATTTTATAGATGGAGGAAAATTTTAATGTGACAATTGTTGAAAATTAATATTTTATCTTTTTCTGATAAAATAATTCATTTAAATAAATTATTTTAATAATATATTGATGGTGATATTTTTACAATGAATGTGGGATATATGAGTATATGAGGAGGAAGAGTATTTTGATGGCATTAAATGATTAACACATGTTTTGGGTGTCGGTGTACCACAATTCTTGACCGAAAATTTATTATAGACTGTAAAATCGCCCGTTTGTGGATTTTGGTCAATTTCTGTTTGGAATTTGAAAAAACTTCCTTCTACAAAGTTGTAGATAATTGAATTTCCTATAAAAACTCGCGAGATTCGAATTTTCTGATAACAGAGCTATTTATTGTGAATTATTGAAGTTTCGGAGTTATGAAATAATTGATTTTTGGAAATTTTAATTATTTTATTTAAGAAAAACGTTTTTGTGGTTGTTGGCACATGGGTGGCTGATATTTTTGACCAAAGATGGCTTTCAAAAATGGTTGGTGAAGGTTGGTGTGGAATAAGAAAAAGAAAATGATATTTTATTATTTTAGTCTCCTTTGGCGTTCTAGCATTTTTCTATAAATAGAAGGCTAAGTTAGAATTGAAAATCACACAGAAACATAAGCTTTCTCTCTACTTCTCTCTCTATATATCAAGTGTGTTCTTGTGAGTATACTTTGAGTGTTGCTATACGGTGCAAGGTTCCTTCGGCTTTATATTCTAGTCAGAAGTACTGTTCTTTTGAGGTAAGGGATAGTAAGGGATTGTAAGGGAGATTATTTTCTTCATAAATGATATTATTTCTTCAATATCATTATGCCGAAATATTGGTTTGAATTTTTATCAAATTTAGAACTTTTTCATGTCGGGATTACTATTCATGAGTTACTATTCACGAGTTACTATTCATAAGTTACTATTCACGGGTACTATTCACGAAAAAGTTTTTTTTTTTCTAACCAAATTATAGTTAATTTATGAATATTACTCTTGAGATTAAAACTATATGTTGATCATATTATTTTTATTATCATATATAACATTTTTACAACCCTAATGATGATATTTCTCTTTGACTTGAGTGTAAAGATTGGTAGATTTTTGGTATGATCATGACTATGTGTTCTCTTTGGCCAGTAGTGCAAAGTTGAATTGTTGACTGGTATGATCATGACCATTGAATTTATAATTGAATATCTTTAGCTTAAGTACAGAGGTGAAATGATCAACATGGTTATAATTATTGTTTATATAAATTCTGAAATGATTATATATTTCTTTGAGATAATAATATATTTGGCCTGTAGTGCAAATATGAACTGTTGATGAATATCTTTGGCCTGTAGTGCAAAGATGAATTGTTGCTGAATATCTTTAGCCCGTAGTGCAAAGATGACCTGTTGATGAATATCTTTGGCCTGTAGTGTAAAGATGAACTGTTGTTGAATATCTTTGGCATCTAGTGCAAAGATGAATTTTTGCTGAATATCTTTGGCCCGTAGTGCAAAGATGAATTTATTAGTATGATTATGAACATGAACTGTGATTTGGTATAACCATGATCTTTGATGTTTCAGGTAAAGACATGTGATGAAAATTATCTTCGTCTTAGATACGAAGAGGAATTTAGAATTACAATTATGATTATGAGTTATTCATATAATTGTGAAAAGGAACTGTTGATTAATGTTACAGGGAGAAAACATTGTTGGTGGATTTTTAACATGGAGAAGATAATAGACTTTATAGTCTATTTGACTCTTCTAATGGATTGCTTGTTCCGCTGCAACTATGGTTGAAATTTTTATCATTTACCATATGTTCTAAATCTCTGATTTATTATTGATGAAGGCTATTGATAATTTAATTATCTTAAGTCATGATATTCTTTACTGAGCTAGTTGTGCTCACCCTTTTGCTTCACAATTCCTTTCAGGTAATAAGAGTGTAGCTGGGTCGAGCGGGGGTAACAGTGGAATAGGACGGTGGTCATCATTTAGTTGTTATATTTGGTGAATCAACTAGGGTGAGGCGAACCCAACGTTGGAAGGGTGTTTTGTCACTATCATAAAAGATGTCTGAGGACATACAACCTCGTGTCATCATAAGACATGGATGTGCTCATCCACTTGCTGAGTATATCTACCGGCACTATCTATATGATCTTGGAGTCTATTTGAAATATAACTCTCAATTAGAGACAGTGGAGATAATGATATGTCAGGAGAAGACTTGCCATTGGGAAGAATATGATAGTAATCTTCTCGTTTTTCTTTGGGGTCTATTAGGTCAACCAAGGATAATTCTCTGGACATATGATATCTATCATAACCTAGACGCATGGCCTCCCATGTACGAAGGTTTCCTTGAGCACTTCCCAAATATTTTAATTTCTAAAGCAGTTTTCGACTATACCTTTATGTAAGGTGTCAGTATGAGGTGCTGTCCACGGTTGGGACATGAGTCACAGTTGATATATATTTGTATACAAACTCACAGTATATGTGTTGTTGTATTTTGCACGACAATTGTTGTAATAAAGTTGTAGTTATTTTCTGTATCATGTATTTGGCGACTCAGAATGGGTTGGATGGAATGGACCTATTTTGGGGTCGTTATAGCCTGGTTCCGTAATTAGTAATTATTTAGAGTTGATTTTTTAATATGTAGATATATTAATTACTTAATTTAATTAGTAAATTAATAATAATCTCTTAAATTAAGGAATCCTAATTGAATACTAATCCCTAAATTAAAGAATCCTAATTGCACTAATATTGTAAATAAATATGAAAGTGTATTAATTGTGTAAAAAATTTATGAGCGCACTATTGTTGTAATTATTTTTTAAAATATAATAAAATATGTAATTGTTGAAAAAAATATAAAACTTGGGCTTTCTTTAACATAGCCTAGCTCACCGGATTGTTGGATACCCAAAAATGGGACCACCATCCGACTACTCCACATGAAAACACACTTTATTAATTACTATTACATCGAGTGACGTCTAGTTCAAGTATAAATTAAATTTAAAATCAAATTAAATCTACTCCATTTAATTACAATATAAAATTATACGACTTGCCATAAATTTATGTCAATTTATTCATACACACATAAAAATAATAATATAAATTATACTAGTAGAGTATCACTTATCCTTTTCTTTTTTTAGCAGCCCAACTATGTTCATGTAATTATTGAAAGGGAAGGAACTTGAATTTCAGATATTTTCATTTTTACAAAATCGGTTAACGTGTATTATTGAATCAGACATTTTGTCGTACAATGTCGGCCTGATGCGATTTTGGCTTTAACAAAACAAGACTTGTGTTATATACTCCCATTAATTTATGTCAAATTATTTATCCGACTTTAATCCTCTTATTGAAAAGACAATCTCCAAATTATAAAAAAATTAAAATTTAATCTTTTTATTAAAAAAATTGAGAATACAATCTCCAAAGTTGAAAAAAATTAAAAGTTCAGGTATTAATTTATATTTAAGCCTATATATTTTTATCTATTAATAACAATATTGGGTTAACACGATACATTTTTGTCGGATTAAATACATTTTTATCCACTCTACTAGACCTCTGTTTATAAATGCATCACTAAAATGAATTTTTTTACGATTAACTTATTGAACTATAATTTTTTTGCAAAAATTGAAATTGAGGGATAATTATTATTATTATTATTTCTCTTTTTTTTTTCTTCTTGAAAATCCTAAATGTTCTTTTCTTCTTTTTTCTTTTGGCTATTTTTTTAAATTTATTTCACCTACTTATTTGGATTTATTTTTTAGATCTAGTTTTTTGTTTTTATTTTCTTCAGATCTGAAAAATCTTGTATCTACTCATCTGAAAGATCTTCTAGTTGCTGAATCGAAAGATCTTTAGATATTATCACCATCCACCATTCCCAAGCTAATCAAATCCAAACATGGAGTTCCTATAATCGAAGGTGTATTTCTGCTGTTTATTCAAGCTTTTGAATCTCTAGCTTTCGGGCTTCGCTTAGGAGTCCCGTTTTCTCTCTTTTAGCTTCTCTTTCTCTCCCCTTAGGTTTTAGAACTCTTACCAGAGCCGATAAACACATACAGTCATCATTCATCAACCATTTGTTCTAATTCAGATCTTCTCGTACCGCCAGATTTGGCGGGAGGATCCGACATAATCATGCCCTTTTTTTTGGAGAATTTTGATCATTTTAGTGTTTGGCTTGATTTGAATTTTCATTTTCCTTTTGCAATTCTGATGACGGAGCAACATTGAAGGAATTGGTGAATAATGTAAAAGACATTACTCAAATTTAAAATTTATCCATTTAAAAGTAAAAGTTGACGTGAATAATGTTAAACTCATTTTAATTTTTAATGTGCCAACAGTTAGGATGATAGTACGTGAAGCAGCTGATGTAGATATTTATTTAAAAGCTGATATAGATGTTTGTTAAAAATTAATTTATTTAACGAATTTTATAACGATTTGAAAATAATTTATAGTTCAATAATTTAATTATAAAAAAATTTATTTTAATGATGTATTTATAAACTAAGATTGAAAAATATATTTAACCCCGTTTTTTTGTCTGAGCGGTCGGGTCTGAAAGCCTTGCTTTTAGTTATCTTTTAGAACGGAGGGAGTATACATAACAAAACATATAATTTCTATATATTTACTTTCAGCTCTTTTTGCTATGAGAACCAATCACCCAATTCAGCTAAATGGATTAGTCTGTCTTCAATTTCCTCAGGTTAGAAAGAGAAATCCTTCTTTTTTTTCTCTTTCTCACACACAATCACACACTTACATTTATATATATATTTGTATGTGAATCTTTTTGTATAATACTGTTAGGTTGATCTGTTTTAATGGTGGATCTGTTTATTGTTTCAGTATGTCAAGATTTGCTAGCTGTTATTTTTTCTTCCTGAAATTGTTATTTATGCTCTAATGGGAAAATAGCTGTGATTATTTCTAAAGTCCTCTGAGCAACTTCATCTATTTAATTAATCTATTGTCAGATTTTGTAACTGACCTTTTCAATTGAGATGCAACACACAAACAGATATATATATATATATATGTATGTATGTAAGTAAGTAGATATTTGAATCCGTATGTGTAATGACATGTAATCTATATGCACAAATCTTAAGAAAATTGAATGTTTGATCTAACATATAATATAAACCAAATGTTTCTGGGGAGTTTTATTTTAGCATATTTATAAAGATACGTATGTCTATCTCAAATCAATTGATATATGCTTATGTATAAAAAGTAGCAATATATGTATAAATAATGCATTTGGGTTTGAAAGGGGATGTAGCCATGTAGGTTCTTATTTTTCATTATTGAATGTAGTTATGGAGGTTGGGATGGATCATTGAATAAATATGGATCCAATTCTAAAGAGGAGCAGCAAGGAATCGGGGAACTCACCCGATTCAACTCACCTTGCGCCATTCCCAGATGAGGTACTGGAAAGAGTACTTGCCCTGGTAAAATCCCACAAAGATCGAAGTTCAGTATCACTGGTATGCAAAGATTGGTACAATGCTGAGAGGTGGAGCAGGACCAGGATCTTCATCGGAAACTGCTACTCAGTCTCGCCGGAAATTGTGGCGAGGCGATTTCCGAATATTCGGAGTGTTACTTTAAAGGGGAAACCAAGATTTTCTGACTTCAATTTAGTGCCACAAAATTGGGGAGCTGATATACATTCATGGCTTGTAGTGTTTGCTGAAGTTTACCCACTTTTGGAGGAGTTAAAATTGAAGAGAATGGCTGTGAGTGATGAAAGTTTGGAGTTTCTAGCGAATTCGTTTTTGGGTTTTAAAGCTCTATCTCTCTTGAGCTGTGATGGTTTTAGTACTGATGGTCTCAAGGCTATTACAACTCATTGCAAGTAAGATTATTTTATTTGAATGTTGATAAAATGAAGTCTATTTTATGAATATTAAGTTTTGGATTTAATTATCCTTTCTTTGAATTTACATCGTCTGTTGCTAAATTGTTCAACATGTTTCTTTAGTTTGAGATCTGAAAAGATTATTATAGCAAATTGATAACAATTGCTCTTCACCTTGAAAACGAAACATGTTCCACTTTAGAGTGAGAAACATTTGGTGGTTAAAACATAAAAGTGAGATGCACCAACTGTTTTCTCTGGAAATCATATGTATGCATTATGCATGTATATAGATAAAATATTTGGTAAAGTTTGTTTGTTTAATATTAAGTTTATTGTATGTGGTTGAGAAATAAATGAGGCGGTTTTGGGGTGGGGAACTGATGACTTTGTCTTCGTAGTTTCAGTAATTGAAGTGCTACTACTTTATGATTTCTTTCCACACACACCAACACACCGTTATTTTCTTGATGTGACTTTGTCCTGTCAATGAACATTTAATGATTCCATGTCTTTACTATTGATGTCTAAATATCACCATTTTGCTTGGTAAATATAGAGAACTACTTATTTGATATATTCTTGTTAAATACTTTTGACAGTGCGTATTCATTTAATCTCCTTTTTCTGGAACTTGGCATGGAGTTGTCAAGAATTCTTCTTTTATTGATTTGGAGAAAGAAAGTTTCATTTGGAGTAAGATACGAATTACTTAAAATAACTACAAGAAGGCGACTCCAAATAAATAAGAACAACAAGTTAATGATCTGAATTTCATCTTTTGTCCCAGAAAGGTAATAATTCAAGATTATTAGGTGAAAGTACTCTAAAGAATTTGTGATAATTTCGCCATTGTTTCTTTCTCCTTGTTTGAAAAGAAAATTGCAGGTAAAGTAATCCCTTGGATAATTCCTAGAATTAACAATTAGGTATAAGTATTGAATTTATGAGTAAATAGTTTTGGGAATGGCTCATATTGCACTTGGATATCGTTGTACTAGCTATTTTATCTTCATCACCAACATTTTTGGAAAAAGCAAAATGATTTTTGCTAGTTTATTGTTTTATTTAATGTGTTATTTAGGTGTACAATATGATTTAGATAATTATATTTTTAGTTCATGACCTTAATAGGCTTTTCGTCTTTTAATGTGTTATTGCCTATTAGATGTACAATAGTATTTAGATGATTAAATTTTTGTTATGCGTAGTTTGTGACCACAATAGGCTTTTTTGTCTTTATTTCTTGATGAGGTGGACACATGGATAAGGTTGTCATAATACTTAAAAGAATATTTCCAGTACCTTCATGGTACCTTATGGACTAAAAATTTAATAATTTTAACTTTAAATGAATAAAGGTTTAATATTAACGATTAGTAGAGTATTTCACATAGTGTTATTAAAAACACTAAAATGATAGCAAATTGCATTTTGGTACGAGCATTCTAAAACCTTTAATTTAACGATCTAAATTCTTTTTCCTATTTAGTAAAAAGAGCTAATATAAACATATCAAGAATGATTAAAGCTCTTTTTTATAGTTTGGTATATGAAGGGAAACTTTTAGGCATCGGGCCTTACAACGAATGGCAATGATCAAATCTTATGTTGGCTAAAGGTCGACTATTTAGAACATTACCCCAAAAATTCTAGGATGCACAAGTATAACTATCACATAAATAAATCTGAAAGCTCTATTAAAAATCCTAATATGTATAAGAAAAATGTGAAAAATGTTTACTAGTATCACCAAGTGAGAACCTTGTGGGCATCCAGTAAGTGCTAAACATAGCCTCCTTGAAAATGATCATGTTGTGACACTAACTCAACTAAATTTAAATATATCTTTCAAGAAATTTATGCTAGCGTAGATTCAAATAAACATATTTGTTTTAACTTGGTGACTTGAAGAAACCTAACCCTGGCATACTCTGTACCATGAAAAGTGGTGTCCGTTCCCATTTTCGTTCCGTGACTGCATCGAACTGCAATCCAGGGAATATTGATTTTATATCTTAACTCTAATAGTATATTATACCCCCAATCACAAATGTGGGTCTCCCCCATTCTTGATTTGTAATTCAATAGCCATTGTCTCATTAAAGAATAATTACTTTGTTTGTTGTCACGCTTCTGTTTGATTTTGCTTGTAACAAGCCTACTAACTTCCAATTTTGCTTGCAGGAACCTGACTGAGTTTGACATACAGGAAAATGGCATGGATGATCTTGGTGGGGGTTGGTTAAGTTGCTTTCCTGAGAACTTTGTGTCTCTGGAATTGTTAAACTTTGCCAGCCTTAACAGCGATGTCAGTTTTGATGCCCTTGAGAGACTAGTTAGCATGTGCAAATCATTAAGGATTTTAAAGGTTAATAAAAATATCACCTTGGAACAATTACAAAGGCTACTGTTAAGGGCACCCCAATTGACGGAGCTTGGTACTGGCTCTTTCCGGCAAGAGTTTGCACCTCGCCAGTGTGAAGAGCTTGAAGGTGCATTCAACAATTGCAAAAATCTACAGACAGTCTCAGGTTTATGGGAAGCTACTTCCCTCTATCTCCCAGTTCTATATCAGGCAGGTGCCAGACTGATATTCTTGAATCTGAGTTATGCAACTCTGCGAAGTGTTGAACTTGCCAAGCTTCTTGCTCACTGCTCAAATCTGCAGCGCCTATGGGTAAGAAGAAACTTCCCTCCTACTACTTCCCCATTTTCAACCAATTTTTTGTATTATTTCTTTTTTTATATAGATTTTATAATAATAAAGAAGACAAGCCTCTTCACTTGGTCATTGGCTGTGAGTTTAGACCTTCTATAAATGGTATTTAGAAGACAAACCTCCTCTCTTAGTCATTCGTTGTGATCACGTGAATATATAGTTTGATCATGTAATTATCATTTTAATCACAAGTTCCTTGGTGGTGCTCATCTAGGGTTATGCTCACCTTATCTTGCTTCTTAGCTCCATAGTTTCTGTGTTTCATATTCTAGTCCTAAGAGCATTCACAACAGTTTCCTTATCTTTATCCCTACTCTGCAGTGTTATTGGGTCATTTGCAAAATAGATATTCAATTTTTTCACTATGTACCCAACATGTTCCTTATATTGATTCCTTAAATAATGAAATTTAAAAGTTAAAAGTTAAAATTTTCAATAGTCAAAATATCAAATTAATAATAATCTTATAATTTATAAAAGAGAGATCAATATAATTTATCAATTATATTTCAGTGTAAAATCATTTTTATTTTATTTTAAATTTTAAGTCATTTATGAAGTGAGTATTGAATGGATTGTAGTTGCAAATGTACATAAGATTAATATTAACTTTTAAAAAGTTAGTTTATGATGTTTTTAAATTTAAATTTAATACGATTCATTTAAATTTTGAAAATAATAAATTTTATAATTATTATTATTTTTATAATATTTATAATTATATTGACATAAATTAAATAAATTTATGTCAGTTTTAAATTTGAATATGTTTGAAATTAATTTTTAAAATATAAGTCAATATTAAGTTTATAATTTGAAAATAAAGTAGTAAAAAAATGTCAAGATGTGTATGATTGATGAGTTGTCCACTTAAATGAGGGTGTGAAATGTCATTTTGTATATATAGAGAATGATCTTTTGACTCCCTCATTTTGGAGAATAAAATCCTATATAGGGATTAAAATAGAGAGTCAAATAAGGATAAGGAAGCTGTTGGATAATGATTTGTTGATGCATTCTTCAAAATTGGGGATATAGAGTTAATTAGGGAAACTGTTGTTAATGCTCTAAGCATTTAGGCGCTGATACCTTTACTGTTGGGTTTGCCAATTTAGTTGTGGCTATATCAGATTGTTCTTTCATCCAACACCACTTGTAAATAACATTTCATGTGTTTTCTTACACTACTATTCTAGTACATGTACATATTGCTAATGAAGAATTAATGGTTCCAAAACCATTTTGGGTGTCCATAAATGTGGTTATCTAACAGATAAACAGAAAAAAGATAAATAATTTGAATTTGGACTAATAAAGTAAACTTTCTGGTACAGGTACTGGACACAGTGGAAGATAAGGGGCTAGAAGCTGTTGGATCTAGCTGTCCCTTGCTTGAGGAACTACGAGTCTTCCCTGCAGATCCCTTTGACCAGGATATACATCACGGGGTGACGGAGTCAGGTTTTGTGGCTGTCTCTAAAGGATGCCGCAGACTTCACTATGTTCTCTACTTTTGCCGGCAGATGACCAATGCTGCCGTTGCAACTATTGTACAAAACTGTCCTGGTTTTACCCACTTCCGCCTATGCATAATGAATCCATGCCAACCAGATTATCTAACAAGTGAGCCGATGGATGAGGCCTTCGGTGCTGTGGTAAAGACTTGCACTAAGCTCCAGAGACTTGCTGTATCAGGCCTATTAACAGACCTGACTTTTGAATATATTGGAAAGTATGCCAAAAACCTGGAAACCCTTTCGGTGGCTTTTGCTGGCAGCAGTGATTTGGGAATGCAGTATGTGCTGGAGGGTTGCCCAAAGCTGAAGAAGCTTGAGATAAGAGATTGCCCATTTGGGAATGCAGCATTGCTTTCAGGGCTGGAAAAGTATGAATCTATGCGGTCTCTCTGGATGTCAGCTTGCAAGGTGACAATGAACGGTTGCAGACTATTAGCTAAGGAAATGCCAAGGTTGAATGTTGAGGTGATCAAGGATGACGAGAGTGATGACGAGGCTGATAAAGTTTATGTCTATCGTTCGGTAGCAGGGCCTAGAAGGGATGCACCTCCTTTCGTTCTGACTCTCTGAACCTTGGAAAGAAACTCTTGGTGAGCTCTCTCTCTTTGCTCGTCTTTCTTGACTTACCAACACATACGAATCTAGCAACCACATGGTACTAGAAATGTCATTAGTTATTAAGCAAGTAACTATTAGCCATGACATGGTTATATATATGGGCCGAGGCCGATCCATAACAAATGGTTGCTTTAAAGGCCCAACTGGCCACCAGATCCATTGCAAGATCCAACCGTTTGGATATAAAAAAATTAAGACCCTGTATGTTGCGGAATAATAAAGTAAATTTTACTACCTTGCAGGTCTGCAATGTACAAGTAACCATCTGTAGAAATTAGAGATCTGGGTCCTCATTCACACAATTGAAGGTAATAAATGGTGGGGGAAAAGGCAGTGAGACTGGAGACTTGGATACTTTCCTTTCAACTGCTGTCTCTTCTTTACATGGCGAACCAGGAAGAACAAAGTAGGAGATGTAACATAAATAAGCATATTCTCTTGCAGGCTCAAAGGTCGATGTTGAAAGCTTTTCTTTACTGCTGGCTCAGTTTCACCTATGAAATAAGGAAGTATATGGTGTCGGTGCAGAGAAAGATGAAACAGTGATGGCTTTGAATAATATACAAACTGCAACCTTTTCCCACACTACTGCTACCCTGGTCTTTCTAACAAATCAAAATTCATCAGCAGCAGCCTCAAATGCCATGGTATGCCGAGGGGAGATCCAAAGCTGATGCACATTATCATGAATGATAGATGCCCAGTCTCGTTGCACAACAAAAACGAATTACCTAGAGAAGAATGTCGGCAGTGGAAGGGAATTGCAAGTTATGTGGGTGACTGGTCATTGTACTGGAGGCTGCCGAAAGATACTTGTCGTCTTGTACTTTAATTTCCTTGCAAAGACAGCATTTTGATTGACCTGTTTATGCAGTTTTTCGGATGAAGTAAAGTGATAGCAAATGGATCCGGGAATTAAATTTACAGCTAAATTGAACAAATCACTACTAACTCAACTTGGCTTGTTTACAGTTTTATTTTAAATTTATCATCAAAAGTCCAGATATTCTTTTTTAATTTTTATTTATCAATCTAAAACTTGCAAGAAGAAAATGCCAAACATAATGGACGGTGAATTGGCTTTCATTTCAAGCCAGGAATTTGTGATTTTAAGGTTTAAATAAAGTATCACTTGGCTGGATATGAACTGATGATCAAGATGGTGGAGGCCAGGGGGCAAGGGTAATCTTGTTTTTGATGTAACTTGTGATTTGTTGGTATATTAAATCGAAACTCTCGACAACTAGACTCACAGTCATTGTCCATTTGAATTAGACGACTAGACTTATGGGGATTGATTTAATAGGAGAAAAAGAATTAATTGCACTCAACTCCTAGACAGAGTCTACAGTATAGTAGTAGTAGTAGTAGTACTTATTTCTCAACTGCCGACATGAAAATCTGCAGTAACATGAAGGCATACTCAGTAACCACAATAAGCGCTCTAATCCATGTGATGTGACTGCCACAAGATAAGAGGAGAGGGTGAGATCAAATTAACCCATTTTGGCTATATACATCACTCAGTCTTCCTTTCCTCTTTTTGGGCAGTTTGCTTGAAGCTTCAATCTTCCTCAGGTTAGAAATACAAATATTTCTCATCCAAATATTAATCCTGTCTATTGATTTGTTTTAATGGTGGATCTGTTTGTTGTTGTTGTTCGTTTCTTAAATCTTTTTGGACTGACCTTTCACCTTAGCATTTGAGTTTCAACTAGATATTTAAATTTATTTTAGCAGTTGCATATACTGTTCTATGAATATGTGATTTAATGGAATCCTCTTTGGGTTGAAATTGATCACTGGATGAAGAATATTGGAGTTATATGATCATGGGAATATTTAGTGATAATAGTATACATGAATGACACACAGAGAGAGATTAATTAGTATTTCAGGTTGTTCAACTTAGCCTATGTCTACTGGCAGAAAAATATTGACCAAGGAAAACAAGTAGTGGCAGCTCAAAGTCTCAAACACTCAACCAAGTACCTAATATACCCAATAATCCCCACGGGATAATTTATGCAACAAGTTGGTATATTTAAGTGAAGATTTAAATATATATAATGTGAAACACATAATAACTTTATGGGTTCAATTTCGAAATATCATAAAGTTTATGGGGTGCAATCAGTTGTTGGCGACTCGAATTGTCCAAACCATGGGTGAAAGATGTGATCTAGATCCCAACCCACACCCATGTCCACTTGTAATAGAGGTTTTGAGGAACAAAATAGTGAAATTATAATACTGTCATTGCTATAATTAACAAAAAGACTGAATTGATAGTAATAAAATGCTTAGGCCACAGCCTGTTGGCAATGGTTACACCTGACATGTTATATTTATATCTCAAATCATTAGATTATGCTTATGCAAAAATAGTTGCATTTTATATATACATGAATGCATTTGAGTTTGACAGGGGCTTTAAATTTTCATTTTCTGATTATTGAATTTAGTTTTGGAGCTAGGACTAGTGCTTCGAACTTTATGGATCCCAAGGATTCTGTGGAGTCGCCAGATTCGACTCCCCTTCTGCCATTCCAAGACAAGCTATTGGAAAAAGTACTTGCCCTAGTAGAATCCCACAAAGATCGAAATTCAGTTTCACTGGTCTGCAAAGACTTGTACAATGCTGAGAGGTTGAGCAGGACCCGGGTTTTCATCGGAAACTGCTACTCGGTCTCCCCGGAGATTGTGGCTAGGCGATTTCCGAATATTAGGAGTGTAACCTTAAAGGGGAAACCAAGATTTTCAGACTTCAATTTGGTGCCACAAAATTGGGGAGCTGATATTCATTCATGGCTCATAGTGTTTGCAGAAGTTTACCCAGTTTTGGAGGAGTTAAGGTTGAAGAGAATGTATGTGAGTGATGAAAGTTTGGAGCTTATAGCAAATTCGTTTTCGGGTTTTAAAGCTTTATCTCTCATGAGCTGTGACGGTTTTAGTACTGATGGTCTCAAGGCTATTGCTACCCACTGCAAGTAAGAATTTTGAATGATTTATAATGTTTTAACTAAATTAAGTTCCGTATATGTATGTAAAGTTTTTAAATTTAACTGTCCTTTCATCGAATTTATAGCTTCTACTACTAAATTTGTTCAACGTGGGTTTCTTTAGAATGAGGACTGATAAGATAATTATAGCAAATTGATAACAATTGCATTTCACCTTGAGAGAACAAAAAAGTGTCCCAATTTAGAGCGAGAGGCATTTGGTATTTTGGTTACCAGTTAGGTGCATTTACCGTTCTTGATTTTGTAATTCAGTAACCATCGACATTTTAAAAAAGCAACTTTCTTTGTTGTCATGCTAGTTTTTGCTTTTGTTTGTATCTAAGTTTCTATTTCATTTGCAGGAACTTGACTGAGCTTGACCTACAGGAAAATGACATGGTTGATCTTGGTGGGGATTGGTTAAGTTGTTTTCCTGAGGACTTCAAGTCTCTTGAAGTGCTGAACTTTTCCAGCCTGAGCAGTGATGTCAGTTTTGATGCCCTTGAGGGGCTAGTTGAAAGGTGCAAATCATTAAGGGTTTTGAACATTAATAAAAGAATCACTTTGGAACAATTACAAAGGCTACTTTTAACGGCTCCCCAACTGATGGCGCTTGGTACTGGCTCTTTCCAACAAGAGCTCGTACCTCACCAGTTTACAGAGCTTGAAAGTGCATTCAACAACTGCAAAAATCTACACACGCTCTCCGGTTTGTGGGAAGCTTCAAATTCCCTCTACCTCCCAGTTTTATACCCGGCATGTGCCATTCTGACTTTCTTGAATTTGAGCTATGCAACTCTGCAAATTGGTGAATTTGCTAAGCTTCTTGTTCACTGCTCCAATTTACGGCGCCTCTGGGTAAGAAACTAACCCCATACGACTTTCCCTTCCCCAATTATTTTTATTAGAAGTTCTTTCACATATTTTAAATTTGTACGAAGAAGACAAACCAATTGGCTGTGAATTAAACATTTCATTCATGGATTATATAGAAGGTATTGGCCACATTGTCAACCTGAACATTTCAATATGTGTATCACAGGAATTCATAGTTTGTTTGATGAAGAAATTAAATTAGCATTTTTATCACTGCTTCATTGATAGTGATAATCTATGGTTATGAACACTGTATCTTGCTTGTGAGCTCTATAGGAATAAGCATTTAAGACATCGATGCCTGGAGTTCTTATTTACTGTTAGCTTTGCCAAATTTGGTTGCAGCTATTTCATACTTCTATTTAATAACCTTTCAGCTGTTCTCTTGCACTACTATTCTACGACCTGCCCATGTTGCTAGAAGTGAAGAACTAATAATGGTAACAAAACCATTTTAGGCAAAACCTTGTAAAATGTACGTAAATGTGCAAATGTAAATAAAAATGAAAATATAAAATGATTTTTCAATGCACTGCTCTAAATAGTTTTTTAGTTAGAATTTGGAGTTTTTAACTAGTAATTTACTTTCTCATAAAGGTCCAGGACACGGTGGAAGATACCGGGCTAGAAGCTGTTGGATATAGCTGTCCCTTGCTTGAGGAACTAAGAGTCTTCCCTGCATTTCCTTTTGTTCATGGGGTGACCGAGTCAGGTTTTGTGGCTGTATCCAATGGATGCCCCAGACTTCGTTATGTTCTTTACTTTTGCAGTCAGATGACCAATGCTGCCATTGCCACTATTGTGCAAAACTGTCCTGGTTTTACCCACTTCCGCCTATGCATAGTGAATCCATGCCAGCCAGATAACGTAACAGATGAGCCAATGGATGAGGCATTTGGTGCAGTGGTAAAGACTTGCACTAATCTCCAAAGACTTTCTGTATCAGGCCTATTAACAGACCTGGCTTTTGAGTATATTGGCAAGTATGCCAAAAATCTGGAAACCCTTTCCGTGGCTTTTGCTGGCAGCAGTGATTTGGGAATGCAGTATGTGCTAAAGGGTTGCCCTAAGCTTAGGAAGCTTGAGATAAGAGATTGCCCATTTGGGGATGCAGCATTACTATCAGGCTTGGAGAAGTATGAATCTATGCGGTCTCTCTGGATGTCTGGTAGCAACTTGACGATGAACGGTTGCAGACTACTAGCGAAGGAAAACCCAAGGTTGAATGTTGAGGTGATCAAGGAAGATGGGAGTGATGACGACGAGGAGGCTGATAAAGTTTATGTTTATCGGTCTGTAGCAGGGCCTAGAAAAGATGTACCTCCTTTCGTTCTCACTCTCTGAACCATGAAAAGGAATTTCTGGTGAGTTCTCTCTCTATCTCCCTCTCCATTTCTCTATTTCATTTGAATCTATCAACCGCATGGTACTAAAATTTGCTCAAGTACATTCACTTATAAACCTTTGAAATATCTTTTGGAAGCTCTCAAAGTCATGATATTCAGCCCCAAAATTTCCTAACCTTTCCCCTTGTACCATGAAAGACCATTGTTGATAGTGTCAAAAATGTTATTCAGGATACTCTCGTACTTGAACATATTTCCTGGTAACTCAATATCAGGCCAGATACGATTATGTTATACAAGAAGTTCGACTTCACAACTTGTATGATATAGTCTTCTGCCTCTAGCCTGTGGTTTTTCCCCATTTGAATTTCCCTTGTTGATTTCTATGTTTGCCATAGTTCGTCTTTGATCCTAGTTACTTTGCAAAATCCTAAAATTGAGATTGTGACTTTTGATTTTTTTAACTTTGGAAATAACAAATTTGTACTTGGTGGTGATACAAGTAATGAGCTTGTAATGCACAGGCATGAGGCATGTACTAAAAACATGATCTTGGTCTGGTTGTTATCCCTGTTTAGCATAATAAAGTTTATATATAATAACCACCTTGCAGGTCTACAATGGCGAATTAACCATCCGTACAAGTTTCTACAATTGAGTGTAGTGAGTGGTGGAAAGAATGACAATGAAACTGTAGACTTGAGAATTTGTCTTGCACTGCTGCTCCTCTTGTTTACCCTACCCTGGAATAATAATAATAAAGAGGGAGAAAGAAGCTTATTATTCCATTGCAGCCTCGACCTATGAAACAATATTATGGTGCCATGGCTCTGAATTATAAGGGGGGCCTTGCCTCCCGGAGGCTGCTGAAAGATGGTGAATAAGTTGCCTCTAGTTCTTTTTTTTCCCTTGCAAAGACGGCATATTTTTGAATGATATATAAAATGAAAGCAAATGGACCAGGGAAAGTCGTATGTATTAACTAATATTAATTGTTTATTTTTTAATATTATTTTAAGTATTAAATATAATTTTGGTTCTAATAAATAACACTATATTTTTTCAATACAAGGACAATATAAATAATTGATATTATATTTAATGTTATACAATCATTTCTTTAATAATTGTACATTACTCAAAAATGACTTATATTAAGGGACGGATGGAGTATTATTTAATTAATAATTAAAATCTGTGTGAAATTTTATCACTGTCCCATTATGAAAAGTTAAGTTGAAAATTACTAATACAATGGAGACATTGATTGAGAAGTTAGGAGTGATATAAAAAAATAAATAATACTAATATTTTTAATTGGAATGGCTATGTGAGAATGCATTATTTTCCATGATCTTATACTTATTTTAATTGGATTATTTTTTTAAAAAAAATAATAAATACTAATTCAGTTATAATATTTTTGAAAACTCACGTTTTTGACACTAAATATGTAAAATACAAGTGTAATTCATTTTTATTTCTCACGTATTTTGTGACTTTAAAATTTTAATATTGATTTCTGGTCAAGTTGTGCCAGAAAGAAAAATGGTGAAACTAGTATATATTATTAATTTTGGATATACATAAGATGATTTGTCACCATTCTTCCGAATTATTAAGTATATTTAAATTAAAATTTTGAATTCAAGAGGTATCCAATTTTGACTCTTAATTTATATACATATGAAATCAATATGATATAAACGTGTTTTAAAAGTTTAATAATGGAGTCATTCTTATTCCATAATCTTGATGCCGATTTAGAATTTGAGTATAATAACGTTTTAATCTACTATATGAAAAAGTAAAAGTCATTTATTAATTTATTTATTAATGTAATTCTACAATTAAGCACACCTAGAGGGGGGGGGTGAATAAGTGTAAATACTTAGACGTGATCAACAACGACCAATTTTCAAAGTTAACTATAGCAGACTGTAATCGGACGGTCTAACCCTGTCCGTATTAGTTATATTCTTAATTGTTAATAACGGACAGCTAATGCCTGTCCGGATCAGTGTAAAACTTTTTCGACGCAAACAAAAACTGCAGAGTATTAATTGTTAAAAACGGACAGCTAATACCTGTCCGGTTAGTGTAAAACTTTTTCAACGTAAACCAATAAAAACTGCAGAATATTAACTGTTAAAAACGGAAGCAAAAAGGTAGAAAATCACACCGAGATTTTTACGTGGTTCAGCCCCTATCCTCTACTCTAGTGGCCTAATCCACGTCCAATCCCAACTAGGATTGGAGACTCACTTTATTAAAATAATACTCAGCAATTACACAGTAAATAAAAACTCCCTGTTACAACGACGATCACTTGGACACCTCTGCCCCCTTTGCACCTCTGCAACACCTCTCACCTCTGAGACTTTGATACCTTCGTTGTACAGACTGAATATTACTAAAATAAAAACCCCCAAGCCAACCTAGACTTGTACTTTGTTTACAATATAAATAATGAATATAAGAACAATGTAAACCAAGACTAAAATAGTGATATGATGATTTGTATCTTGAATAGCTTGAAGAAATTTTGCCCAATAGTCTTGTCTTTTCTGAAGCCGTGTAAACAGTATATATATAGAGAAGAGAGTAACGGCTATGTCCCTTCCAAATCCTCCTGCAATGGCTATATCTTTTTGATTGAAATAGGAGATCCACGTTACCATAAACAACGTTAGTAGATAAAGAATTTCAGCTATGAAGGAGTCAATTAGGAATCAAATACTAGTTGAAAGAGTCCTAATAGTAATTAGCAAGATCCCTTAAAAATAGCAATTACTGATTAGCATGTGACAATAATATCTCCATCAACTTTAAATAAGAATCCTTCATAAAAACCAATTCCTAAAATATCTCTCAATTTCGTATACATTGGTAGCACACAATATATATATATGTTGGAAGGATATATCCCCTTAATTAAATATGAGAAATTTAAGGAATATTAAACAGATTTTCCAATCTCCATAAAATACTCCAATTTTGAATTAGACTTTAAAGCATATCAGGATTGGAAAACCCACATATATATATATATATATATATATATATATATATATATATATATATATATTGGATATAACCCCACAATAAAATATGAGAAATGTAAGGAATATTAATCAGATTTCCAATCTCCATAAATTACTCCAATTTTGAATTAACTTAACAGATAATCAAATTTATTCTCACTGAGATGAGAGATTCCATCAATCACGTAATTTAGATGGACTAATATATTTGAATATTATAACCACCCATAATCCATGCATATTATATAATATTATATCCTGGCCATTAAGTTATGTTCACATATACAACCATATAATATTATTCAAATGCCCATAATATAATTCTCATGTAAAATATATTATTTCCATGCAAAACATATTATTTCCATGCAAAACATATTATCATCATTAAAACATAAACATATAAACCAACAATCTCCCCCTTTTTACTGATGATAATATACAACTCCCCCTAAATATATGGCTCCCCCTAAAACCATGCAATTCATTATTACGTACAAGTAAGTAGAGAATATTTTCATAAAATATATAGTCATTATTAAAACCACAAACCAACATTCTCCCCCTTTTTGATGATGACAATATATTATCTTTTGAATTTATATACTCCCCATATCTATAAGGCTCCCCCTAAATTTATGCATATTAAGGAGCAACAAAATGACACAATAACCATCATTTCATATAGTAGCACAATATAGTATCTCACTATCAACATGAATACTAATTCAAATACCAATATCTCTCCCCCTTTGTCATTATAAAAAAATCATTAAGCATAAGTTAATTAAAACGTAATCATCATTATCCAAATATCTCTCCCCCGTTGTCATTAGCAAAAAATAATTCATATCAATATAGCTAAAAAGATATCTCGCCCCATTTGTCAATATAAAAAGAATAAGTTCAAAGAAAAAGAATATCAATGGAGCAAGTTTATAACAAAATCACATATAGCAAGTAAACAATACGATCATACCTTTGTGATTTGTTACCTATATATCAACATTGTTGTTACCAATAGCTTGCTAGATGTGCTTTGAAGTTTTCGATAATGGATTTTCATACTCAAATTTCTTCAAAAACACTTCTTTTGATCATCCAATGTGGAGGTCACCTATAATCAAATTTGGAGGATGATTTCTCACAGTCCGAGATGATTTGGGAAGCTTGGCAGTGGTCATATGTTCGTTGGATTCAGTCTGTGGTATGTCATATTCTGCATCACTGTGTTCGTCTGATTTTTCGTCTAAATCGGACGGGTTTAACTGTCTGTTTTGCGGTGTCTGCGTGTCTGAGTTTTCTACTAAAACGGACGGGTCAGGCTGTCTATTTTCAGCTGTATTTCCTTCTGATTCGGACGGCTTAGGCTGTCGATTTTCTGCTGTATTTCCTTCTAATTCGGACGGCTTAGGCTGTCCAGATGTAGCAGTTTGGCTTCCACGGATTAAATTGTCATTTCAGATTCCGCCAAATAATTTATAGATAGTTTTATTCGTCTCCTTTTTGACCTTGAGACATCTACAAAATAAACAAATAGTCTCTATCTTTTTGGTACCCAAATCTTCTTGGGTCCTTTTGGGTTAGTAGCATATAAATCACTTTTCTTTACCCAAATTTGTTTTATTCTAATTTTATTGCAATTAGAATCAAAATGACCTTTAAAACCACATTTTCTACAAGTAACAAACGGTGAACAATAAAGTGGCTTAGACCTTGGTTTACTATTAATCATTTTAATATTATCATTTGTTATATTTTTCACATTTTTAACAGGATTATACCCAATTCCTTGTTTATCAAGACTAGACCTTTGTGCACCTAACATAATATTTAAATTCTCTTCCCCTTGAACAAATTTTGCAAGATCCTTTTTCAATGAAATTATTTCTTCCTCATTATTATTTTGCATGTTTAATATTTTTCCATCATTAAAAGCATCAATACAAATATCTCTCATTTTCAAACTTTCTTTTAACACTTCATTTTCATTTTTAAGATATTCATTTTCTTTTCTCTCTTTAATAAGCGACTTAACTTCATTCATTAGCTCATTTACACAATTCTTAAAATAAGCAGTTTTCTTTTTGAGTTGTTGATTTTCATTTTGTAAAGCAATATAATCAGGCATAGATAGTTTAGAAGCTTCATGAAAATTTGTTACCTCAAGTTGATCATCATCTTCTAGTCCCATGAAACAGAGTTGGACAGTTTCTTCTTCTTTCGTTTCGGATTTACTCACTGGAGTTGAGCTACCTTTTTGATTTTTCCTTTGTTTCTTTCTTTGAAGTAGTCTCTCGAGTTTTCTTGAGATCATTTCAATTTCTTCATCAAGATCTTCGTGAACACTTTCATTGTTGCTCTCGACTTGAAGTGCCAATGTTTTCTTTATTGGTGCTTCATCCTCTTCATCATACCTCTTTAGTTGATTTTCGAATTCTTCAAGCTCTCCAAACAGAGTTAGAGTTTCCATCGAACTGATTGTAGTTGAGTCTTGAAGAGTTGTAACTTTTGGTGCGAACCGTTTGGGCATGACTCTAAGTATCTTTCTATTTATCTCCCTTTGATCAATTTTTCGGCCGAGCATGGTTAGAGAGTTCATAAGAGTAAGGAATCTAGCTTGAGCTTCTTTGATGGATTCATTCTTCTCTAACCTGAAAAGTTCATATTCTTGCATTAGTAAACTTAATTTGACTTCTTTTACCTTTGTAGTTCCCTCATGGCTCATGACGATTGTATCCCATATTTCTTTAGCAGTAGTGCATGCGGAAACTTTGTCAATTTCAGCTTGAGTCATTCCACTTAGCAGCGTGTTCATGGCTTTGGAGTTGTAGGAAAACATATATGATTCATTTGAATCCATTTCCATGAGAGTCTTCGGTTTTCCATCATCATGCCTTGGAATGACAGGGCCATTCTCAACAACCCACCATTCCCATGGGTCTCGTTTGAGATAAATCATCATTCTAAACTTCCAAAAGTTGAAGTTTTCACTTCCGAGCAACAACGGTGGTCGGCTTGTGGATTGACCTTCTTGAAAACTAAGGTGTGCCATAGGATCTTTCCCTACGACCTGCAAAGATCAATATTAGTAGAGCCTTGCTCTGATACCAAATGTAATTCTACAATTAAGCACACCTAGAGGGGGGGGTGAATAAGTGTAAATACTTAGACGTGATCAACAACGACCAATTTTCAAAGTTAACTATAGCAGACTGTAATCGGACGGTCTAACCCTGTCCGTATTAGTTATATTCTTAATTGTTAATAACGGACAGCTAATGCCTGTCCGGATCAGTGTAAAACTTTTTCGACGCAAACAAAAACTGCAGAGTATTAATTGTTAAAAACGGACAGCTAATACCTGTCCGGTTAGTGTAAAACTTTTTCAACGTAAACCAATAAAAACTGCAGAATATTAACTGTTAAAAACGGAAGCAAAAAGGTAGAAAATCACACCGAGATTTTTACGTGGTTCAGCCCCTATCCTCTACTCTAGTGGCCTAATCCACGTCCAATCCCAACTAGGATTGGAGACTCACTTTATTAAAATAATACTCAGCAATTACACAGTAAATAAAAACTCCCTGTTACAACGACGATCACTTGGACACCTCTGCCCCCTTTGCACCTCTGCAACACCTCTCACCTCTGAGACTTTGATACCTTCGTTGTACAGACTGAATATTACTAAAATAAAAACCCCCAAGCCAACCTAGACTTGTACTTTGTTTACAATATAAATAATGAATATAAGAACAATGTAAACCAAGACTAAAATAGTGATATGATGATTTGTATCTTGAATAGCTTGAAGAAATTTTGCCCAATAGTCTTGTCTTTTCTGAAGCCGTGTAAACAGTATATATATAGAGAAGAGAGTAACGGCTATGTCCCTTCCAAATCCTCCTGCAATGGCTATATCTTTTTGATTGAAATAGGAGATCCACGTTACCATAAACAACGTTAGTAGATAAAGAATTTCAGCTATGAAGGAGTCAATTAGGAATCAAATACTAGTTGAAAGAGTCCTAATAGTAATTAGCAAGATCCCTTAAAAATAGCAATTACTGATTAGCATGTGACAATAATATCTCCATCAACTTTAAATAAGAATCCTTCATAAAAACCAATTCCTAAAATATCTCTCAATTTCGTATACATTGGTAGCACACAATATATATATATGTTGGAAGGATATATCCCCTTAATTAAATATGAGAAATTTAAGGAATATTAAACAGATTTTCCAATCTCCATAAAATACTCCAATTTTGAATTAGACTTTAAAGCATATCAGGATTGGAAAACCCACATATATATATATATATATATATATATATATATATATATATATATATTGGATATAACCCCACAATAAAATATGAGAAATGTAAGGAATATTAATCAGATTTCCAATCTCCATAAATTACTCCAATTTTGAATTAACTTAACAGATAATCAAATTTATTCTCACTGAGATGAGAGATTCCATCAATCACGTAATTTAGATGGACTAATATATTTGAATATTATAACCACCCATAATCCATGCATATTATATAATATTATATCCTGGCCATTAAGTTATGTTCACATATACAACCATATAATATTATTCAAATGCCCATAATATAATTCTCATGTAAAATATATTATTTCCATGCAAAACATATTATTTCCATGCAAAACATATTATCATCATTAAAACATAAACATATAAACCAACAATTAATATATATATATATATATATATATATATATATATATATATATATATATCGGAATGTCCTTCATAGAAAGTTATTGTCTTAAGATTGTTAGAACTTTCCCTGTAGGATATTGTCGAAATTCTAAAAAATAATAATAGTATTACCTGAATCGAATGGAAGTTTACTCTTTCCTTAAGACAATATATACCCTCTATATAAACTACACATGGTTACAGCGAATCTTTCTGTCAAGACAGACTCATAAATTAATATGTATTAAATACTATGTGTAGGATAATATTCAATTCAAAACTATAATTTGAGAGAGAAGAAAATAATTACAGCAAAATTCTTTTAAAGAATTATGCATTCATTTCTTGTGAATGAATTGTTCTCCCAAATGACAGTTTTCTAATCCATTTAAAGGATTCCAAATATCCCTTTCAAAAGGCACATTTTCAATTTGAAAAAATATGAACCAAACACACTCTTTCTAAGGGTCACACCGGTTCAAACTTGTGACTAAAATCGAATGATTGCATCGGTTCAATGTCACACCCGTTCAAACTAACAATGATACCGGTCTAAACTAGTGACCCAAATTGAACCATTTCACTGATTCAACATTACACCAGTTAAAACTAGTAATCATATATTTACCATTGAACCAATACATCTATTAGTTATTAAAATAATATAATATATTTATTATATATTTATTATATAACAACATATTTAAAAAATATCCAACAATAAAACATTTACAAAACCAACGAAAGAAAAAGCGACTACATACACAGACAGTCACCATAGCTCGAATTTACTCATTGTATTATCAATTTTGGTAAATCATACAAAAAATTGAAATTAAACCTACAAGACATCCTTTCAAAATTTTAGATGTAATTTTGAAACCACGATTTTCATCGATAATTTATGTTCGTCATTAATAGTATCCGGTTAGCACGAAGTTCATTTTTGAGTATGTTGATCAACCAATAAAATACTGAAACACATAGAACCTCGTCAGCGTGTCACAATTCTATTGATCAATTGACTAACTTATTTAAAATTAAACTTCATGCTAACCACTTCCTCATTAATATTAACTAATACTCCCTCCGTCCCAAATTAATTGCTCAGTTTTGATTTTTTAAAGTCAAATTGACTATTTTTAAAACTAATCTTTTTACTATTTTTGCTAAAATATAGGTGAAGAAATTATAACCAAAAGAAAGTATATACAATTTATTACTAATCCTAATTTTTATAATTTTAGAAATATATTTATATATGCTTAATTATTAATTCTAAAAATAGTCAATTTGACTTAAAAAAGTCAAAACTGAGCAGTTAATTTGGGACGGAGGGAGTAACTTAATAGTAGTGGTGTGACGTTAAAAGATATAATGATAAATTAAAAATATTATGATACCTTATAGTCCTAACTCAGCCTCAACTCAGCCAGTCACACAGTTCCAAAAATGTTAGTTTTCTAAATTCAAGTTCCAACTGAATTGTGTTCCAATTCTCCGACCATTAGCCGGAATCTTTCAACCCATCTCACCGGAAAATGGGTTCCCGTCCATAAACCAGATGGGTGAAGAAAATTTCCAAAATCAAGATCAAACCTTTCCGGAATCTGCACTTGCCGGAAAAACAAGACTCCGGCAACCCATTGACCTCACATCTTCGTTAATCTCCCTCTCTTATTCAGTCAAAGTCTTCACTCTCAGATGGCAATTGATACGAAACAAGCTCGAGGAGCTTCTCTCTGGCCTCACTGCAGTCGAAAACCGTGACTCCGGTGAAAACCTATCACTCTCCGGCGAAGTAATTAGTGCAATAACAGTCACACTCAAAGACTGTAACGAGCTTGCAAGAAGATGCATAGAATTATCTTTTAGTGGCAAGCTGCTAATGCAAAGCGACCTTGATATACTTTTTGCAAAATTAGACAAGCACGCAAAAAGTTTATCAGAAATTTACTCTGTTGGATTGGTTACACACAATTATGCAATTGTAGTGAAAAAGCCGGGGCCTGCAGCTTCGCGCGAAGACATGAAATTTTATGTAAATGATTTGGTGTCGAGGCTGAAAATTGGTGACACCCATATGAAGAAACAAGCTTTGGTTGCTTTTAATGAAGTGATTCAAGAAGATGCTCAAAAGTATTTAAAGATTGCTATGGAGACTGATGGGTTAATTTCAATATTGGTGAACTTTCTTGATACAGAAAATTTGGATTTTCAAGAAGAAGTTGCAAAAGGGGTTTCTTTAATTTCTGGGTTTGAGGCCTGCAAAAGTGTTTTAGTAGGGGAAGGGATAATTGCGCCATTGATTCAGGTTTTGGAGTGTGGGAGTGTAGTGGGGAAAGAATTTGCAGAAAGGTGTTTGATGAAGGTCACTGAGAATTCAGATAATGCGTGGTCAGTTTCAGCTCATGGGGGAGTGACTGCTCTGTTGAAGATATGTAGTAATTCTGGTACTTGTGGGGGTGAATCGGTTGGTTTGGCTTGTGGGGTGTTGAAAAATGTTGTTGGGGTTGAAGAAATCAAGAAGTTTATGGTTGAAGAAGGCGCGATTCGGTTATTTATCAGGCTAGCAAGGTCTAAAGATGAGGGAATACAAACGAGTTCAATTGATTTTCTTGAAACTATGGCATCTGGCGATGATTCAATTAGGAATTATATTGTTAAAGAAGGTGGGATTCGTGTGCTAGTTCGTGTTCTTGATCCGAATTCTTCATTCTCGTCTAAGGCACGAGAAATGGCCTTAAGAGCAATAATAAATTTTTGTTTAAAATCTACGAGCTCATTGAATGTTTTGATGAATTCTTGTTTTATGGATCATATACTTCATTTTCTTGGCAATGGCGAGGCTTCTGTTCAAGAATTGGCTTTAAAGGCGGCATTTTGGCTATGCGGAACATCAGAGGAGGCTAAAAGGTCAATGGGTGATGCAGGGTTTATGCCTGAGCTTATTAAATTTCTTGATGCAAAGTCATTTGAAGCTCGGGAAATGGCAGCCGAGGCACTGTCTAGCATGCTATTAATCCCCAGGAACAGGAAAAGATTTGTGCAAGCGGAACAAAATGTTGGCCTGGTTCTGCAATTGCTTGATCCAGAGGAGGCAAATTCAGGTGACAAAAAGCTGCTGCTTTCAATTTTAATGCCCCTAACAAGCTCCCCTAGTGGAAGAAAGAAAATTGCAAATTCAGGGTATCTTAAAAACATAGAAAAACTTGCTGCAGCTCAAGTATGGGATGCAAAAAAGATTGTCAGGAAGTTATCGTCTAACAGATTTCGTAGTATAATTAATGGAATATTGCATTCTTGAATGTGATAAAGATTCTGCCTTGAGTAATTTTGACCATTTTCTTCATCAATCAGTTAGAGTTTTTTCAGCCATGGATTAAGATTCAAATTACTGGTGTTTTTATAATATATAGTTTTCATTAATGCAGATGTTGTATAAACTGAGCATTCCAAAACTAACAAATTTCATATTTAGATATTAGAAATAAAAGGGTTAAGTTCAGATGACCACCTGTGGTTTAAGCGGTTTTCCACTTAACCACCTGTGGTCCGTAAACCTACATTTAAACACCCGACCTTTTGAGGTGAAGTGAAAACGTTCTTTCTGTCATAACTCCGTTACTTTAAAAGGTTAAAGACTTAATTACACTCTTATATATAAAAGAGAGATGCTTGTTCATCTCTCTCTGTTTTTTTAACAAACAAACAACAGAGTGGGAGAACAAATTCATTATGCAAAAATTACATCAAAGTTAATCCAGAGTGCGAGAATCATAGAATATATCAAATGCTTGTATTCATAAATAGTGTTACAGCTGACAAAAATTAACCATCAGGTCACAAAATTGAAACAGAATCATAGAATAGAAAAGGTGAACTAAACTTGTCTCCAGAATCAAATGCCTGTATTCAAGTGTCTTTGGCTCATTCTGTGCCCCATCTTCTCTACAAACTGGATGCAACCATTCCTCTAGGCTACCATTCGCCATGAATTCATAAACCACAGCCTTGAAGTTATTTCCCTGATAATCAATGCTTGAACAAGTAGTTATTATTTTGACAAGATTTCGATGTCTGATATTCCTCCATGCCTCACATTCAGCTATGAAACTCTTGGCAGCCCCATGGTGTTCAAGTTTGAGTATCTTCACGGCTATGTGTCTTCTATCATCAAGAATTCCTCTATACACTGTTCCAAAAGCACCCACACCAATCAAATTGATGAGACAAAAACCATTTAAGATCCCTTTCCATAATCTTGTCTACCGGGTCAACCAACTGTAGATAAGATAAATCCATCAGCATTGAGTGAACTCATCAACTAATAAGCATATCAAGTTAGTTGATGCCAATGACTTATTCTGGAGAGATAATAAGTCCCCAATTGTAGTCCACTGAAAGCCAGAGCAATATCAATCATATTCAGTTACATGAGCACAAAATAAATTCCAAAACTAAAACAAACAGACTTCCAATGCCAATTTTATTGGAATTTACCAAAGCCTGACTTCAACAACAATTAATTAAGAACATAAAAACTGAAGTACATTCATAAACAGAAAGAGATTAAATCACAGTGAGATTCATCATCTTCAACTCGATTTCATAAACAAACTGGACTTTTAACATCCGAAAACAAACATTGTTTAATAGCTTAACACATCAGTTATGAAGATCACTCTCAAATCTGAGATACTCGATAACAGAGCTCATTGTTTAATACTAACTAAAATTTTAAATCAACAAAACTTCAAAACACAAGTATTTAAAACGCACGAGAAATCAGAGAACTTCAATTAAATAGGAAAACATCCGATTTGAACACATAAATAGAGCAATAACGAATCAGCCAAAAATCTCCAAAGATAATCAGATCAGATCCAAACCCTTAATCTAGGGTTTTCTGATCTGTTATTGAACAACAATTACTTGAGCTTCTAAAGGAAGTAGTAGAATTATCGGCAGTCTTTCAAGTAGCTCTGCTCATTTTCGAATTTTTTTGAAAAGGGATCTTCGATCGGCAATGGAGCGAACGGAGGCGAGGGCGACCCGGTCGCGGGCGATGGCAGATTCGACGATTTCAAGGAGCTGTTCTTTAGTGAAGGGCTCGAGTATTTTACGATTTAATGGAGTGAGAAATGAGAGAGAGAGAGAGAGGAATGAAGTTTTAGGAAGATGAAGGGTAATTCAGACATTTAACTGTTTTTTTTAGTGTTATACTCATTTTCCACGCGCTTTTGGCGTTTGACTTACACGCACGGTTAAATTAGATGGAAAATGTGACATTTTCACTTCACCTCAAAAGGTCGGGTGTTTAAATGTAGGTTTACGGACCACAGGTGGTTAAGTGGGAAACCGCTTAAACCACAGGTGGTCATCTGAACTTAACCCGAAATAAAATGGCAATTTTTGATTAGGGTTCTTATATACTAACTCCTTTTCCATACATGTAACATGGGTATGAGCTTGATTGTGTTAGTTTTGTTTATTATATGTTGAACCAATCATAAGGGTGGGTGCACTCAAATTAACATCCTCGCCGTGATGACACTTTTCAACCCATAGTTAAATAATCAAACAGGAAACGTCTTTATCACTAGACTATTCACAGAATTTGAAAGATATTTATGGTCCAAAGAGTTCATATAGATATGTGATATGCTGCTACCTTGCCTTTTAACATTGGAACGTACGTGGGTGCGTGGGTGGGTGGGTGGGTGGGTGGGTGGGTGGGTGGCCCAAAAATTTCACGGTCTAATTTTGACTTAAATATGAATTAGTATTCTAAATTATAGGCTATATTCTATTTCAGTGATCCACCTTTTAATTTTATCAATTAGATAATTGAATTTCTGCCGCGTCAAAAATTACTGGCGTGACCTGCTGACTAGGCTAATAACTGTCTACATGTAATTAAAAATTATTATTTCAAATAAATTTTTACATTAATTAAATGTCGTCAAATCTCATTTAAAAGGTCACCCTAAATCAATTTATGCTTCTTCTAAATCCAGATCTATCACCAAACATCTGTTCCAAACAAAATCTCAGATCTATCACCAAAAATTCGTTCCAAACAAATAAAAATAATCCTGAATAAATAAACAAATTACTTCCACTCTTAATAGTCTTCCTTTTGCTGCAGTTGAAAGCATTTTGGCAGATGAGAGTTTACACTTTCTCTCTCTATCTATTTTCTTTCTTTATCTCCATCAACCTTTGTAGAGAATTTGCTTCTTAATTTGGATTTGTTGTTGAGCAAGTAGATACCTTTTTCTTGGATCTTGCTCTGCCATCTATAGTTTGTTTTTTCTTTTCAAAATCTGGGGTGCTCAGAAAATTAATTGGCTGAGTTGTGAAATTGAGATGGAGAGGGATTTCATAGGTTTGAATTCAAAAGATTTTGTGATTTGTTTAGGAAGAAAAAAACGGAGAAGAAGTCGCCGGTGTCGTCTCCTTCCTCCCCGCCGGCGCTCTTGACGATCACCATCGAAACGCAGATCACATTTTAGCGCCGGAAGTTCGAAAGTTCACATTTTATTTTGCGTAGCAGGGGATGGATTTGCCGATTAATTGATTTGTCTTATTTGTTTTGTTTGAACTAAATTTTTTTTGTTGGTGTGATGTTGATGATGACGGTACCGAGCATGGATGATGTGGTGATGTTGGTGATGATGGACTAATGTGATGGAGGAAGATGAAATGGTTTGCTAGATCTGATCAGTTTGGTTTTTATTTCTTGTTTAAATTTAGTTTAATTAATATAAAATATTATATTATTCTTTTGTCCTTTAATTAAGTCAATAAAACAATTTAAAGATTAGTCTTCTTTTAACACATAAGCACTATATTGCCACGTTAGCAATTTTTGACGTGACAGTCCCAATTGAGTGCAAGTGAAAAAAATTAATAATTCAATCATCTATGGAATATGACCTATAATTTAGTGTACTAATTCATATTTAAGCCTCCAATTATTAATTAGGTTCTTTACAATAGTACACAACAATTAGAAAGTAATTACAAGAGTAGTGCATCAACAAAATAATTACAAAAATAGTACAACACAATAACCATGTCATATTATTCAATTGCCCAAAAATAAAAAACCCTTAAATCAAGGAGAAATCTTCTCATGTTATTTCTCCTTTAGCATGCGGTAGTTACCAACCAAAACAAACATTCAAAATACACGAGAAAAAAAAAGAATCAAGAAAAGAAGCAAAGAAGAAGCAAAATCAGTAATAGAGAAAAAGCAAAGAAGAAGAAGGATCATATGTATATGCCGCCTCCTCTCTCCTCCCCTTCATCCTACTCCTTTGCCGCCTCCTCTCTCCTCCCCTTCTTCCTCCTCCTCTGCCGCCCCTTCATCCTCCTCTATCTATAATAATAAGATAGTGCCCAATTTGAATTTGGACGAAAAAATACATAGACGGTTCAGATTCATTCTAATTGATTTGGGCGGAAAATAATAAGAACGATTCAAATTCATTCTAATTTTCAGATTGTTTAGATTCATTCTAATTTTACATTTATATTAAATATTAACTTGTTTATCTTTCATTTTTTCCAATAAACGAATTGACTACTAAAAATGACCAGAGTTTTGTTATGTAGTGCGACAAATTTGTTTCAAAAAATATCGATATTATAGTGGAAAAAATTAAAAGTTTAATCACCTAATTGAAAAAAAAAGAACAATCCTAAAATTAGAAAATAAAAATAAATTAAAGGTATTAATCATGTTTAGGCCTTAATTTTATAATAGTGATGCGTAGAATACACTTATTATGGAAAAGAAAATAATTATAATCCGTGATAATTGTTCCTAGAATTAAGCTACTAATTACATGAAAATTAATACAAGAAAATCAGCATTGTATTAATGCCTGATAATTGTTCTTAGAATTAAGCTACTAATTACATTAAAATTAATGGAAGAAAATCAACTTTGTATTGAGGGATTTGGCCCTAGTAAGCATCTAATTAATGGGAAAATATTAGTATAATCTTCTGCTTAATTATGGCAACATTATGCACACAAAATCATTGCGAATATACACCGTACAAAGTATGTTTTTCAAAATCCAACTATGGCAATTGTCATAATTAGAAACTATGGCAACTATGGCAAGTATGGAATTTCACGGCTTATCTATATATCTACCCGTTCCTATATAGAAACGGACCCTTGTATCCCTGTCATAATTATGCCATTATCCAAACACTGATAAGGCGAAACTATTAGCTGTCCATATTATCTAATTCAAATACGACTACAATTGATGACTCACCATATCCACTTATACTGAAATTATATATGAATAATTAATTAACATGGTAAATTAGTAATGAAATTACCTATACGGAATTTTACTATAAATCGAACAGCTGAATATACTCCCTATCCAATGAAATTCAATTACCTTTAATTTATATAGGATAGGATATACTCACTCAACCGTGTGAAGTTAAAAGAGAGTAAAATTTCACACTAAGCAAAATTAACGTAATGTTATCCTGCACGTAATTAGACATAATTCAAATTCGGATGGGATTCAAATAAATTCCATCCAATCATAAATCGGATCGGATTGATTAACCTTCCCTAATTCCTTAATATATTCGGATAAAAGTGTAGAAAATCTCTATATATACCCTTGTCATAACTCATAAACATTCAATATCCTCTCCCTATCTTCTTAGTCCGTCCTTATTCTCTCTAACCTAGCTAGCTTCATTATATTCATATATACACAATAAGTGTCAATACTCCATTGTCTCTAAATTAGATCTTCATCACAAGTATTTATATATATAAATATATAATTAATTAAGCTCATCGGAAGATATGGCCGGCGGTGTTCCTGTTGCTCCCGGCAACGGGAAGGCATATCCGGGAAACCTGACTTTGTATGTAACCGTAACATGCATGGTTGCTGCCATGGGAGGTCTCATCTTTGGTTATGATATCGGAATTTCTGGTACGTATGTTATCACAAAACAATCTTATTTTTATTTTATTTTTGTTTCATAAGAAAATAGTACTCTCTGATCCGTACTACAAAAAGACTAATGTATAATCAAAGAAAAAATCTTATTTTTATTAATTGTTGTATAAACATACATAATATTTTTAAATTTTCAATCATAATATCATTATTATGCCAGTAATTGCCAATGAACCTAGCAACTTATTATTATAGATTGTATATATACGAGGACTCTTTTTATATATTGTATATGTGACTCTTTTATGAAACAAACAACTATAGAATTACATAATATTCATTAGTTTTACGTTATAAAATTTCATTATATAATAACATAACTTATAATTATTTGAAGAATAAACAGAGAATTACAAAATCACGTACATAATGTTTGCATGCATGCATATTTTTGTTATTGATCCTTGTAAAGTTATGGATTTTTTTAAATTTTGATTAGGTGGAGTGACATCTATGGCGCCTTTTCTGCAAAAATTCTTTCCGTCTGTCTATAGGAAACAGCAAGCCAATGACTCGACAAATCAGTACTGCAAATTTAACAGCCAGACTCTAACCATGTTTACATCCTCCCTATACTTGGCTGCACTGATTTCATCACTTGTGGCCTCGTGGTTCACACGTAGATTGGGCCGGAGGTTGTCAATGCTCGCCGGAGGAGCACTGTTTTGTGTCGGCGCTTTAGTTAACGCCTTTGCTCAGAACGTCGGAATGCTCATTATCGGTCGGATGTTGCTTGGTTTTGGTATTGGATTTGCTAATCAGGTAGTTTTTTTTTTGGTTAGCAAAATTAATTGTATGTTTCCTATTTGTTGATAGGTTGTTTTTTCTAAAATAGGAAAATCTTCTTTATTACAAGATTATTGATTTATGAGTATATGTTTTATTAACGAACAAACGATGATATATATTTTTGAGAATAAATTATGTACAGATGGCCGGTAAAACTGATTTTGTATTTACTATTTACCATATTTACTAATTATAGGATACTAAATTTCTTGATTTGTAATTACAGTCTGTGCCACTCTACCTCTCCGAAATGGCCCCTTACAAATACAGAGGAGCACTCAACATTGGCTTTCAATTATCAATCACCTTAGGCATCTTTGCAGCCAATGTTCTAAACTACTTCTTCTCAATGCTCAAATCATTGGGATGGCGTTTAAGCCTAGGGGGAGCCGTGGTTCCTGCTCTCATTATCACCGTCGGATCACTTCTTCTCCCCGAAACTCCCAACTCCCTGGTCGAAACAGGCAAACGAGATGAAGCCCGACAGCAACTGGTTAAAATCCGCGGCATTTCTGATGTTGACGAGGAGTTTAATGATTTAATTGCGGCCAGTGAAGCCTCTAAGCAAGTAGAGCATCCGTGGCGAAACCTAATGCAGAGAAAGTATAGGCCACAACTTGCTATGGCTGTACTTATTCCCTTTTTTCAACAGCTTACCGGCATTAACGTGATTATGTTTTATGCCCCGGTTTTGTTTCAAACCATCGGGTTTAAGAGCGATGCGTCCCTGATTTCTGCGGTGATTACTGGTATAGTTAATTTGATTGCAACTACTATATCCATTTATTATGTTGATAAGTTGGGGAGAAGATTTCTGTTCCTTCAGGGTGGTGTTCAGATGTTCATTTGCCAGGTATATACTATTACATTATATATATATATATATATATATATACAGAACTGATCCAGTCCGGGAGTCCGGACTGGATCAAAATCCGGTCCAAATTTTTTTTTTTTTTTTTTTGCTTTTTTTTTTTTGGAACAACTAAAAAAAAAAAAAAAAAAATTTATGGAACTGAAATTTTTCAATAATACAGTGTTTTGGGTGTGTTTTTAATACCTACCCCAACCAATGTATGTACAGTCTGCCCAGACTGTACAGACATGTTTCGTTATAGGCATCCAAATCACACCCAAAACACTGTATAATGTAAAAATTCCAATTCCATAAATTTTTTTTTTTTTTTTTTTTTAGTTGTTTCAAAAAAAAAAAAGCAAAAAAAAAAAAAAAAAAAAAAAGTCCGGATTTTAACAAAATCCGGGAGTCCGGACTGGATCCGGACTCATATACAGAAAATAGTGTTTGTTGGAGTAATTTTGTTGTCTTCTTTTTGGGCACAGATTATTGTTGCAATATCCATAGGAGTCAAATTTGGGGCAGATGGAAATCCTGGAGAATTGCCCAAATGGTATGCCATTGTGGTGATGCTATTCATATGTTTATATGTTGCTGCATTTGCTTGGTCATGGGGTCCTCTTGGCTGGTTGGTGCCTAGTGAAATTTTCCCACTCGAAATTCGATCGGCTGCTCAGAGCATAAACGTTTCGGTGAACATGATTTTCACATTTATGATTGCTCAAGTCTTCTTAGCAATGCTCTGCTACTTCAAATTCGGTTTGTTCTTGTTCTTTGCGTTCTGGGTGTTGGTGATGACATTGTTCATATACTTCTTCTTGCCGGAGACCAAGGGAATTCCGATTGAAGAGATGGTCATTGTGTGGAAGGAGCATTGGTTCTGGTCTAAGTTCATGGCCGATGTTGACGATCCTTCTGCTGGAATTGAAATGGGGAATGGAGGCGATTCGATTAAAGTGTGATCTTTAATTCATTATTAATTATTTGGATGTTTATTGTTCTTAGTTTTTATTTTTGGTTGTCCTGGCCGGTACATACTCTTGGTATTAAATACTACTAAGGCTGAGGTTTTTATAATAATTATATTGTTGGTTTTGCTCTATTTAAATGTTACCAATATATATATATTATTTCTTTTTAAAAAATTATCGTTTCATTTCATGAATGAATGCATCTCCAATTTTGGTACGGGATAAAAAGGAGAACATTATTAAACTTAGCATGATGAAATTTTAAGAAGTAGCAGTACAACTAAGAGCAACAGTTATGGATCCATCCATCATTTGGACATCCATTCTTGGAAAATAAGAAATGGTGGAAACAGCTAGGTAGGTAGGTTTAAGAACTAGTAGCTAGTTCCAGATACATGAAAGAATATAGAGAGTTTTTCAAGCAGTTCCATTAACACAAAGCCATTGACCCACAAACAATGTAGAACAGTTGAGATTGGGATTGACTGCATCAAATTCTGCAGTTGACAACTTGTTATTCTGAGCAATATCAAAGCATGTGTCTCCACTTCTCACCCCAAACACCGAATCACATACCGGACCTGATTTTGCCTTTACAAACCCAACTGCGTTAAACCAAGATTAGATTAGATTAGATTAGAAGGAAAATTATATGTCAACTACTATACATACATACATACCTAAAAAACAAAATCATATATAGATAGATTTATATAGCAATATTTTTAGTGGTTCATAGCCCGTAATGACTAGGGATGCTCAAAGACCAGGCCAATCCTGGACTCAAGCCTGAAGCTTAGTCAAATCAGGCCGAGTCGATTTGCCCGATCTCTTAACATCGTAGCAAGCATTTGTCAGTTGTTATTTTTTTTTTCCATTTGAACAAACAATTTAACAAGGAGAAATTAAAAAAGTGATCCGACTACTTACTGCGCAAAACTGGCCTGCTTTCAACTATTGTGATGATGATAAGAAGAGAGAATATCATAACAAACAAGGTAGTAGTTTTGGTGTTGTTGAGCTTAGGCCATGTTATTACTATTTTGCTTTTGATTAAGCTGAATATAAGTTGGAGATATGATTGACTCTCTTTCTTCTGAGTTGATTATGGCTTTCCCACTTCCTATTTATAGTAAACTTACAAGAATTAGACCAACGATTTGAGCCAAAAGGCATTGTTGTCTGAGATAAATAGCCGGCTTTGGCACAAGGGGGAAAGTATAATCTTTGGTTGCGACCTGACCAAAGAGATATTGCTGATTTAAATAATCATCTACCATAATCCATAGGGCCATAGCTAAGCATACAATATTAATTATACTACTCCCTCCATCCCAAACAAGATAATCACTTGCCAATTTTTGTGTTTCATATTTTCACAACAAAACCGTCGCTATAGGGACGGTTTTCACCGTCGTTATATATCTATAACGACACTTTCGTTGTGAAATTATCAAAAAAAATGTGAAAATATCAGTTTCCTTTATTAATAAGGCTTAAATATGAATTAGTACCCTAAACTATAGGTCATATTCTACTTCGGTGATTCACCTTTCAATTTTTTCAATCAGATCATTAAACTATCAATTTTTTCCATTACAGTCTAATTGAACCTGCCATATCATAAATTAATGACATGACATCACCACGTAGCAATACAATGCTTATGTGTTAAAAGAAGACTAATTTTTAGATTATTTTATGAACTTGAAAGGGTAAAAGAGTAATATAATATTTTATATTAATTTAAACTAAATTTAAACAAAAATAAAAACCATACTCAGATCTATCCAACAATTTCAACAAAAACATAATCTTAACAATCAAAATCAAAATCCTATATTCCTATATCAAGTGGATTTTGATTGAGTATGGCCTATAGTTTGCAAACCCGGACCGAGCTCAAAGGACCCCTTAACCAAAGCGCTCTTCCCTTCAACATCATAATCAATAGGGATGTCCTAATATATAGGCTACTTACTATTTATAAAATTTAGTTAGTTCATTGTTTTACCTTTATGCCCTTATAATAAATATTCAACCATTACTCTTTTTTGAAGAAACAACATTCAATATCATTATTTTTATCACCACATTTAATGTTGTTGTATTCTCTTTGGTTAAAGTTTATGGATTTTAATGGTTAATGCACGTCAATCAATGAAATTGAGAGTTCCAATGTGATAAGGAGTAATTAATTTATTCATTAATTTCATATTAAGAGGTATATGTGGAAAATTTATGTTAAAAATTGTCACTTAACTAATTTTCTTAAACTATGTGCCAAAAAAAATCAGCTTATAACTATGGGACGGAGGGAGTATTCTTTTAACACACAAGCATTGTATTGCCACGTGGTGATGCCATGTCATTAATTTATGACATGGCAGGTTCAATTAGACCAGAACTAGAATGGAAAAAAATTGATAGTTTAATGATCTGATTGAAAAAATTGAAAGGTAAATTACCGAAATAGAATATGACTTATAGTTTAGGGTAATAATAATAGTAGAGAATGAAACAATGTACTAAAGTTTGATCCACCACTACCGAATCACAACTTACTATTGTTTCAAAAACAGGTCTTTTCATTTATACCAAATTATCAAACTCACAATCACTCATGAAAAATGAAGAAAAGAAATGAAAACCCATTCGAAAACGGACAAAAAACAAAAAATTATACTAGTGATCAAACTAACCTATCTAGTTTTAAGTTAAAAAAAGAAAAATAAACATTTCAATTTACAAAACCATTACTTGCAAAATCAGCAATGGAATAGTCTACCCTCTATCAGTATACACATGAACCTTCTTTTCTTTTCTTTAATTTGTCCTCACTCGATCTTTTTTTTTTTTTTGAACGGTAAGGGTAAGGGTATTCTCGGGTTAACTTATGCATCAACCGAGACTAAATCTTTCTCCGAACAATATTAAAGGCAACCCCTCAGTGCATTTAAAAGATTTTCTCCTCGGTGCTAGTCCCAAAGTTGATTGAACTCAAGAAGTCAAGGTAGGGAGAAGACCTCTTTGACCAATAGGCCAACCAATTGAGTTATTTAATGGCCTCAATTACTCCCCCACAAGTAATTTAATGATAGGATTCTTTCATATGTTAGCTTTGTGCCCAGCAATTTAAGAACATCACTTTCTCCATAGACTCTTCCACCTGATTTCCCTTCTCCCCTCTTTACCACAGCCAGTCTTATTTTTTCCCCCAAGAACTCGAATAGTGGAGTTGTGTTTGGAGCATTGGTCCGTTAGGCCTTTCACCACCACTACACTAGCCGCCATGCACGCTCTGTTAAGATAATTCATGGTTTCTCAAATTTTCAGGCGACTTTCGAGTATTAATCGAGATTACGAATGATGGTTTCTTTGCTACAAATGTGCAGGCTTAATAGAAAAGGAAGTCATGGTATATACATGTATATGTATATGGATAGGGAGAGAGATAAGATCAGCTGGCAGGGACAATTGTTTTGTGAAACCAAAAGCTCTTGCCAGCCATGGTTTCTTGATTTTCTAGTGGCTAATTCCTGGATTCAATTGTTATATACAAAAAAGTGTTACTGTCTTCGTGTCATGGGAATGTATCAGCAATTTTGTCCGAGTTTTATTGTTCCTAATTTTACGTTAAAATTGTTTTTTTTATTATTATTATTTAATTTTTCAGTTTTGAAAATCAAAAAATGCCTTAAAACACTATTAAAAAAATTAAAACCACGTGGCAAGAGATGGCTGCTGCTAAAGGTTTCCTATAGCTATAGCCCATAGAATACAACACCACGCATATCCATATTCCCTTGAATTCCATACAGAAAGAGAAAGGTCCTCCTCTTTTACCAACAGAACAGACTTGCTATATATTAAATTGAGTTTTTCACATTACAACCAATAGATGAAGGGCAGGGCAGGGCAGGGCAGGGCAGAGAACGATACATTTCAATAAACTTACAACGTAGCGATAGGCATCCCAAGTAGCACACTTTAGCAAACAAGAAACATCCCATTTAGAATGACTCAGCCCCTTCAACCTGCTGTCGAGCCAGATATCTTTCTCTTCTTTCTTTCTAAAGAAACAAAATCCACAAAATATGAGAAAAAGACAAGACTGAAAATGAAAATCTACACGAGTTTTAACTGAAAAGCAGCTCACCCATTCATCTATGACGAGTCCTTCCCCAATAATCTTTGGACCTGTGTCTTCTGGAGGTTTCTTACCAGCCTCAACGGCAGCCTCAGCCTCCGCCAACTGGCGTTTTAATTTTTCAAAAGCCTTAGAAAATAAGTAAAAACAATCTCATAAATCAGCATTCCTCAAACTATCGGAATCACAGAGGTCAACAACGCAATGGAAATTGCACAAATTACATTCTAATTCCTCATCAGAAATGGAAGTCCACATATACTATCTCTATTTAAAAGAAACAAAGCTAAACACATAATGACATATAAACGATTTGACATGCAAAGTCTTACAGGGGTAGGACGACCCACATCTAGAAACACAACCCTCAATATCTGCTCGACAGCCACTTGATCCTTCTGCTCGTCGAACTGATTTGAAGAGAAGACAGAAAAATTCATTAGAGTTAAAAATGAAATAGTAATCTGAAGAGAGTCGAGAGTACTCACAGAAAATGCAACACTGGATACAAAAAGTGGCTAGGCTCTAATATAATAACCATAGAAGCAACCATCATAATAGGTGTGAGACATACCAGCTCAGGTACATAGTCCATTGGTCCTTTCACCTTCAGGCTCATGATTTTAAACTTCACCCTGCTCTTCTGATCCATTGGCTTTTCATTGTTCTCTGGATGCTCCACAAACTTAAATACTAGAAAGATCAATAAAAATCAGAATAAGTAAATAACAACTTAGAGGATAAATAAAGACACAGAACCCAAACATGTTTATATTTACATAAGATGTTTTCTACATCTGTCTGCTCGTGCTGTGCATAGCATGCTAAACAGAACTTTTACCATTATGAAAGGAATTAGAAAAGGCAACAGATAAGAAATTACCAGTTGCTATAAGACCCTCACCAGGAGCAAGAATTGCCCCTGGAGGACGCATGAAACAGCTCTTTGGGGCAGTTGTTTGGAACTAAAGCAACAAAAACAAAAAAACATCAATCAAGTTCAAATAATAATAATAATAAAATTGCATGTGATGCAAGTCGAAAAGGAAAAATTAATATAGAAGAACACCAGTAATCAGTGCTATATTTCAATCCTATGAAAGAGCAGCAAGGATGATGAGAGGAAAGCAAATTACAAGCCTTTTTGGCATACCTTGAAAGCTACATGAGATTTGCTTGTATTTTTTATCTTAATTGCACTTCGGACTTGTTTTCCAGGTTCATCTAGAAAGGATATAAGAGCAAACAAGCAACTTATGAGGCACTAACACATACATTGAGAAAAATGCAACCCAAGAGAGAACAATTAAAAGGTCAATATTTAAATAGTATAGTAGGACAAAACATCACTAAGCTAAAATAATGAAACTTTATGATGAAGGAAAATTATTGCATTCATAATCAATTTGATAAGGATTAGTGTTGATTTCCAATAAGGTACTAATGAAGCTAGAGAATATTGTAGTGTGACAATAAAGTACTAACGAGTCCAGGATAGAGAATATTGTAATGTGAACATTAGGGTAGTAATGAAGCTACGCATCAGGATCATCAGACTTGAAGACAGTCAGCAATACACTGTCAGATGGTGTCTAACCTCCAAAAGACAACTCATGATACTTGCAATTAGCAAGGCAACAAGATGATTATTTGAATCTTATTGTTGTCACCCTATGACAGAGGCAAGAAACACAAGCAACTACGATGACTAAAATGGCAAACAATCCCTACAACTTTCACCCGAAACTCAAGCTTATCATGCTAAAGTTCAGTACTTGACAAGCTTATTATGGAAGTTTCGATCCTTGGTAAACTATGTAATGTGAAACTTATGTTATCTTCGCATTTTAAAAAATTAACGAAATTTTCTCCATCATGTTTATGAATTAAACACAAGGACTTGATGAGTAACTAAGCAATGGATTAGGAATATAACTTCGCATAAAAGTTGTCAATTTTAAAGAATTTGTAACGATGGTTCCTAGAACATGCTAATATGGTAGAGAATTGCATTTTGGTATGAACATTCAAAAACATGATAAACTTCTGCTCCAAAACACTAATACGGCATTCCAAAATTTTACCCCCTCTTTATTAAATTTTTATTGCACAAACATGACTACAACTATGCATTATTGTTTACAACATCTTCTTATATAGCCCTTGGGCTATACAACCAATGGTTAGGACTAAAACTAATGGAAGGCTAATATTCCCCATCTAAAACGTATACTTCAAAATATCTAAGATATTTACCTAGTATAATACATAAGTAAATCTAAAACATTATATTAAAAACCCTAATATGTAAGAAGATTCTAGGGAAAGCCAACTGATGTAGCCTAATGAGTAATGACGGCCTAGTTGGCATCCAGTACGTGATGACATGTTGTAACCTTGTTGAAAATACATTTGTTGTGATACTATGCTTAGAATAGCTATATCTCAACCAATTTTTAATTATATCTTAATTAGTTCTAACAATATCCTCTTTGAAATTTATTCCCAACATACCACAATTACGTTCTAAATAAATATATTTCGTACTAACTAAGCGATTCAAAAAAACCTATGCATAACGTATCATGTACCACGAAAAATGACAGTTTTTCGTTCCATATACCACTTCGAACCACGATCTAGGTAACATTGTTGTGGACCTTACAAATATAGCTTCTTATCTATAATTCATCATTTGGCGAAGACTGCAACATTGAAATAGAATTTAAATAATTGAAACATATGTCCCTAGTTTTCTATGATTCGAGAGAAATCGTGGGGCTCATACCAACCAAAAACACCAAAGTCTCCAATGAGACTACATGTTGTGAGACTTGAATGCTCAACCTTTTGGTAAGAGATAATGAGTGAAACTATTAGACCAAGTCATTTACTTTTCAACATGTATCATCAACTTTGGAGATTGTTAAGTCCCTGATTCAGTTTAGTTCTGAACATGTATCATCAACTTAGTCAAGCTATTTTGATTGTCTGGTAGACAAGTATTAGATGTAATCCTTTTGCATGGGATGTGTAAAAGTGGGGCCCTTATCTGATTCTATCTAATTCCATGTATTTAATATATTTTGCGATTACAGTTTGGTACAAATTGATCAAAAGACATAGCAAGACTCTATTCTAAATAATAACTACTTTTTTCGCAACAAGGAATTAAAAAGTTTAAAATATCAAACAAGTATTTAGGTTTAATAGCATTTTCATTTTTGCCCCATTTTTAAAGGCTAAAACGGTAAGGAAAAAATTGACACATTTAACCTCGAACTAAATTAATTTCACAAGATTAAATCTTGCAACAAAAGTGATTTAAATTGCACAAGAATTAGTGAGGTGTGCCAATTATTGAAGGGTGTATTTGATATTTCCATAAACAAAAATATTAGAACATAAAAATAAATTAACACTGTGTTTGTGAGTTTTAAAAGAGAGATTAAAAAGGAGAATGAGAGAAAGTTAGGGACAAGATTAAATGTCTCTTGTTTGTGAGTTTTTTTTTTGGGAAAGAAAAGAAAAGAGAAGGGGAGAGAATTTTTAAAAATGTCCTTCCATACTTGGGAAGATTTTGAAAGAAATTTTAAAACATATTAAAATACCAAAACTATCTCTCTAATAGTTCTCAATTGTAATTTCATAAAAAAAAATGTATATACACATCTTTGTATTATACAGTCGGTTATGACAACGATTTTTTGGGCTATAGCGACCGTTTCACCTGTCGCCATAGCTATTCAGGACTATGGCGACGGGTATAGCCCAAAAAATCCGCCGTCGTATCCCTACTAGTGTAATAAACAACTGTGTATATATAGCCCAAATAATAATATATTCTTTTAGGTTAAAATTTGTTTCCAAATATCACAAACTTAAATTTCCTTTCCCTGGCTCTCTTTTTCACATAAATTTTAAATTCCTTTCTTTCCTTCTCTTTCCAAACTCACAAACTCAGTGTAAAGATGTCAAATCTCCAAACTTTTTAGCAAAATTTTTGCAAAAACCAAACTGATTTTGCACCTAAGTTTAATTTCAAGAAATTAATGTAGTTCAGGTTTAATGAAATTTCTTTTTATGGGTTATGTTTCTAATTAGGCAACTATTTAAGTAAATTTACAGATCATATTTGTATGTTTTCTTTATTAAATTAAACCATAATATTCAACTGTATCAAGCAAATGAAAGAGTGATTATAAGACAATAGGCAAGTTCAGAAACTGCAAAACTAAAAAGATCGAAGGAAAAGGATTTTTACATGGAAAATAGAGCTTATTAGAGGGATCGAGTCGTAAACGACGCCGTGTGGGAATCAGAGATCTGGCAACAGAAGAGACGGAGTTGCTCGAACTGCTTTGACCATTGGAGCCTTCCATTTGTGTGTTACTTTGACTCTGCAGCTGCAGATTATGGTGAGAGGAAGACGAAGACAACGTCGTTGGGTTCGAATTACCGGAGTTTCGAAACGGCAGCTTAAACAAGCCCCAGACTTTACCGTCCGACGGTGGTTTATCCTCAGCAATTGCCATCATCGGTGATTCTCAGTTCATCGGAGCAGTTAAACACTTAAAAACGTCGTCGTGCTGCGCGGACTTTGTGTCTCATTCTCTCTCCTCTTGAGTCGTCTTCGACTTGTGGAAATGTAACGGACAACTAGTGAGGTGAGACGCGTGAGGAACAAATCGGATGCGAGTGAGAGGATTAAACATATTTGATTGGTGGGATTAGGTCCGTTTCGGTGCTTGATTGGCGGGAGGTCAACAGAGTCAACTAGTAAAAAATTGGGAATTCTTAGGGGAAAGTTGTTTGATAAAATTGAATGAAACTAATATAAGTAATATAAATGAAGTAAAATTTTAAATATCAAATAAAAAAAATTATTTAATAATTTACATATCTGAAATATTTAAATAATAAATTTTTATTATTTTATCCTTTTAACAAAATTTTAAATTATTATAAATTTATTTAATATTACTTAATATAATAGTTAATATTATAAAAAAATTAAATATAAAATACTTCATTCAACTGTCATTTAGTTAAAAAATTACACTTGGTTATTCAACCTAAAAATTTGACCGATTCAGTCATTCAAATGATTTTTATTCAAAACAAACGCACTGAATGACTGACCGATTAAGCTATTTAATCATTCAACTATAAACAAACAACTACTTCTCCCTCCGCCCCGTAATATATGACGTTTTAAAGTTGTGCACAAAAATTAAAAAATAATTATATAACATTAAATATAGTATTAATTGTCTATAATACTCTTTATCATATATTTATGTCATACTCTTTTGTATGTAACATTTTCTACTAAGGGATAATTTTAAAAATAATGCGATTTATTCTTCTAGATTATATAAAATGTCAAATAATTTGAAAAAATAAAATAATTTAAAACATCATGTATTATGGGACGGAGAAAGTACTACGTTTCGTTTAATTTTATTTTTATATAATTATGTTTAGATGTTAATTATTTTTATCTCTATTAATAAAAACAAACTAACATAAAAAATAAATAATTTTTTTTTATTCCCTCCACTATTCTCGCATCCACTCCCACTTATTTACTTATTTCCATATGCAGACGAGACTCGTGTGTGTCAGTATTTTATTGATCAATTGACCAATTTATTCAAAAATAAACTTCATACTAACCGGATCCTATTTATCCTTTTATTATCTCAATTATTTTTATCATTTATTTTTAATTATTAATATTTAAAAAAAAATTACACGCGTGACTGTGTGCTTGGATACTAATAAAAAAATAAAATATAAATTTTAGGTAATTGTTAAATTCACAACACTTTATGTTATTTTCACAACTAAAGTGTCATTATAGATGTATAGCGACAGTGTTTCACCATCGCTATATGATCTATATCAACACTTTTGTTATAAAAATAATAATTTCTGTTGTGGATTTAACAATTTTCTAAATTTTATTGTTACTTAGATTCGAGTATTGACATATTATTATAGTTTATATGGCTCTTCGAGTCTTCGTATTGTATTTTATTTTATATATTTTTAGCTTTTTATTGCTACTTCCACCCTTTTATTTAAGAAACAGAAATAATTAATATATAATATTATTTTCTATTAAATTTGGATTTTTAATTTTTAATTTGGTTGACGTGATAGCATTGACTAGTGTGGAAGAGGTTTGGTGGTGATTGAAAATTTTGTTTGCTTAGTGGGGGAAGTCATCATTATCATGGGTTGTTTTTTATGCTCTCGGATAATTAAAAATATGATTTTTTTTTTGAAAAGAATGAGATAAAATATATAAAATAAAAAAATAAAATTATTTAATAAAATTTATTAATAAAAATATTTATTATTTTATATAATTTTGATCTCAAATAATGTGTTATTAGTAATTTGATCGAATAAAACTTTTATGATGATTATATTATAAAATACCATTTGTTTTTTTTTTAAAAATTACAATTTTTATATTTATTTTTAAAATATAATTTTCAAGGACTCACTCTCGTGAATTGTACCATTTATATTATAAGAATAATGATGTATACGGTTACTTATGAATTAAGTGAATAAATATAATTTTATTTATTAATAATATTTTAACGATGTATTTAATAGAGAATTTTTTTGTAATATGTATTCAAAAATAAAAAAAATATATTGATATAAGAAATTTTGTTAAAATATCATATTTCCATTTTCCACTTAAAAATATTAATTCCCAAAATGAAATAAAAAACTTACAAACACATACACGTCTCAGCGCGCAATCTCTAAACAGTCTCTGCCGTTTATTTCATTCAGTTAATCTGTCTGAACTCTGAACTAAGCTAAGCCGGACTGTCAGAGACCTTTCGTTCCCGCCATGGATATCTTACACTTTTCAGCCTCTCGATCCCTTAACCATCTCCACCGTCCATTCCCTGTTACTACATCTCTCTTCACTCTCTCTCCTCGACGCTTCACCGTGAGGTCTCCACCATTTATTCTTACTCATCCCTTCATCTACATTTCTTTTCCCCCAAATCTAGGGTTTCGTTCATGTTTATTTGAGATTTGGGAATTTCCAGGGCGGCAAGCCTTCCGTTTCTGAAGGATAAAGCAAAGTACTACAAAGAGCTTCAAGCTGCTGTCGATGTCGTCGAGAGAGCTTGCCGTTTATGCGTTGACGTAATTTCTATCATCATGCTCTCTTTCTTTCAATACATTCGTTTTATTCTTATAACACATTTATCCATTTTGTATTAACAGTCATGGTTGATTATTATTTTTGTAGCACGAATTTTGACATATAATTCCTTTTCTTTTGGATTAATTCAAAATTGGATGGCAAGGAGTAACTGGAAATTACGTTCTTGGATATTTGCTATTTTATTGTAAAGAGGTGATAAATGTCACTCAATTCAATTAGCACCCGAATTGTAAGCACAATGTACTTTGTTAGCCTTTTGGCTAAGATCATGCCTTTAAATGCTCTCATAACTTTCTGAAAATAGAATAAAAACTGACAAAAAGTTCAAATTTAGCCTTTGCGAGAAGTGGCTAAAACAAGCTGATGATGCACAGAATAGACTTTGTACAAACACCAATCAAGTAATTATAAAAGCGGTAATAAAAGTAAAAAATAAGACAAGTATTAAAGTGGTTCAGTCAAGTTGACCTAGTCCACTGTTGAATGGCTAGTCGCCTGTCACTTTATATTATATCAAGTGTGTTGGAGAAAGTACAGAGAGTACAAACTTAAATATATCAAAAGTGAGTTGCCTTCCAGTGATGGTGAGGCGTTCTATTTATAGCCGACCCCGTGACAGTTTTGGGGTGAACAAGTAACCACTAAGACCACTACTTTAGTGGAGCTCCCCACTTCTTCCCAACGTGCCCCTGATAGTTATCGTGCTCTCCTTGAGATATGGGGACAAGGTCTGTCCACTTCTTTCGTGATGTGGGCGTGCACAATTTACTATTGATGGGCTCAATTAACCCAACCGTGATGAACCACATCTGTTGGGCTTGCCAGACTCCTTGAACTCGGGCCTCTATTCCGTATTGGGTTTACGAGATGGGCTAGATCCTTGGACTAGACCCATCATTTGCCCTCCAATGCCCTGCGTCCAACAGAACTTGGAGAGGAGGGCATTTCAGTCTAAATTTGGATTTCCGATAAAACTGAAAAAACTTCCGGGGGCCAAAACCTGCTCTTCGTAGGCTTTTTGGGCTTTTTACAACATATGTCATAGTGAAGCGATGACTTTTGTAGAGCTCGTCGATACGGTTGTTTTGATATATTACGGGCCTCGATCGGAGTTACGGAACTTGAATAGTAGACGTACTTTAAATTCGAATTTCCTTAGAAATTACTTTTAATTTGTGACCTTCCCCTTCTCAGATAAACCCCTCTGGTTTATGGGACTCCTTCTATCTCATTCTAGGTCATAAATTTGGGGGTTTTGTGTTCTGTTCTTTTCAGATCTCCTCTTAGTGAGATCAATGTCGAACAAAGGAAAAGAAAGCCATGGGAGTGAACTGACTGATGAAGTGAGCTCCCAAGTGACTGCCATGGTAGATAATGCCGTGCACGGCGTTGCCGGAAGTGCAGATCTGTTTGAGCATCGTCGCGGAGCTGGACAGGGAAGATCTGGGCGAGCTGGGCAGGCCTTGGGCGAGCGGGGGCGAGTTGGGCAGGCTTTGGGCGAGCGGAGGCGAGCTGCTCAGGCTTTGGGCGAGCAGGAGCTGGTCCTGGGCGAGCAAGGGCTGGTTTCGGGCGAGCAGGGGCTGGTTTCGGGCGAGCAGGGGCTGGTTTTGGACAGGGGCGAGCATGGGTCAGTATCTTTGGGCGAGCAGAGGCGAGCTGGGCAAGTTTTGGGCGAGCGGAGCCGAGCTGAGCATGTTTTGGGCGAGCAGAGCCGAGTTGTGCAAGTTTTGGGCGAGCATGGGGTATCAGAAGCGCCCCATTCTTTAAGACCCCAGAAGATGAAGCATAAAAGCAAATTGATCCCCGATGATGATAGGTCTAAAGTAAGTACCCTTTTCAGCTTACTCAATTCTGATGATGAGATTTCGAGGCTTATTTCTAGTTATCATATTCCACCCACGGTGTCGTGTCGCCGGGCCAAGAAGGGTGAATGTGCTTGTGACGATTCCTCTGGTGGCATTGTCATTTACGAGGAGATGCTCGAGGTCGGGCTTAAGTTATCCATGTCTCATCCCATTTGTCAAATTTTGCACTATTTTTCTCTTACTCCAGGGCAGTTAGCGTCCAATGGTTAGAGAGTCTTGTTGGGTTTTCTCATATTATGGAAGAAGATGCACCTCGAAGATGTTTCTCCCAAAGAGTTCCATGAGGCTTATAATTTGAGTGAGACTCCTGCACCAAATAGGGGTTGGTATTATTTTACTTCAAAGAGTGGTATGGTGTTTACTGGGTTACGCTTTAATTGCCATGGCTGGAAATCTCGCTTTTTCTTTGTTGGCGGAGAATGGGCTGCAGAGGCTGATAAGGCCTTAGTTTCAATGCATTGGGGTGCTGCCAAGAAACCCAGTGCGTCGTTGAGTTTACTATATATATATATATTTGTATATATATATGCTCATCATCTCCTTGCAGGTATGCCGGTGCTCTCCAAAGAACAAGAGTCGAAGCTGCAGGCTGTGAAGGCTCATCCTGACAAAGACCTAAGCGTTCTTCTGCCTAAGTACGGCAGTAGAGCTGGAGGTTCTTCGCCGAAATCAGGTGGTTCTTTGTTGAAGAGAAAAGGTATGTAGATTTATCTTATAACTTATCTTTTATGGGATGATGGTCATTCAAATAACGTTTTGTCTCATTTGCTGCAGTGGACAGGGCGGTGATTGGGTCGATCCTCTCTGGGGGCACCAATAGGGGAGCTCATCCTCCCAAGGTGGTGAGGACGGATGATGTACACATTGAGTCAAACGCTCATCAAGCGACACCTCCAGATGTGCCTTCCCAGTTAGTGACTTCGAGAGCTACTCCAGAGACTTCCCCGCCTATGCCTCTTGACCCCCGCCCGTCCACGCCTCCTGCAGGAGCTCATGTAGAGGTATCGATTCAGTCTGGTTCTATGCTGGGGGATCCTCACGTCATTAGGGAACGGCTTGGGAGATTTGTGTTTCCATCTAATATTCAGCAGATTAGTGCTTTGGGCACTGAAGGGGTTATCAACACATTTCTGGAGGGCTTGGCTCAGGTAAGCACCAATTTTTTTTTTTGATGCGCTTGGTCATTCTTTGTCTTTTGTTTTCTCCAGATTTCTACAGCATCTGTATGCTTGTTCTCGAGGGCTCATCTTTACGGCCAATTGAAGCTTATCCATGAGGCTGTGCAGAAGGATCTTCTTGCTGCTCAGGGGATGATTGTCGAGCTCGAAGCTGCTGATAGGGCTTCTCGGGCTGAGATTTTGGCGACTCGTGGGAAGGTCGCGCTTAGTGAGGCAGCTTGCTCGAAGGCTGAAACAGATCTTTCGGCTATCCGTGTGAGGACAGTTAAGCTTGAGGCTGAGCTTTTGGCAAACCGTGAGAGAGATGCGCTCAGGGAGGTGGAGCTAGTTGAGGCCCGTGGGAAGGCAACTAAGCTTGAGACTGAGCTTCAAATGGCCTGTGAATGGCCTGTGAGAGGGACGCGCTCAGGGAGGCTGCCTGTTCGAGAGCGGAGGCAGAATTGAAGGTAGCTCAGGAAAGAGCTTCTCAGGTTGAAGCGGATCTGGAGTATGCTGTTGCAGGTGCATTCATTGATGGCTATGAGGAGCTTCGGGGGAAGATCACTGCTTCTTTCCCCGATATTGATTTCTCAGGCTTTGTGCCAACTGAGGCACCTGAGGATGGAGGTTCTGAAGATGCTAAAGATGACGAGGACGACCATGATAATAGTTAGAGTGCTAAGGACTTTTTTTTATGTATATAAAGGCAGTATGCGTCCTTACCTTTGTACTGATACTCCTTTGAAATTGAATGACAAATGCAATCTTTTGGAGTAAAAAATAGGAAATTTCATTGCTGACCCAGAAAAGGTGCTTTAAACACTAGATAATAATCCTAAAAAAGGCAAATAAAACAAGTCCCTAACTATGCTACTATTACTTCTTCAAGGTGTCACTGATAATACCTCTTCAAGTGCTCAGCGTTCCATGGATGAGGTAAGACCTTCCCTTCGGAATTCTGGATCTTGTAAGTGCCTGGTCTCACCACTTCTGTTACAAGGTATGGTCCTTCCCAATTTGGTCCCAGTTTTCCTTTGCGTGAATCCTTAGTGGCGAGGATCACCTTCTTGAGGACCCAGTCTCCTAGTTGGAAGGAACGAGGCTTCACCCTTGAGTTGTAGTACTTTGTCATGCGACACTTATACTCTGCATTGCGGACCACGACCATCTCCCTTGCCTCCTATATCAAGTCGAGGTTGATGCGGAGTCCTTCCTCATTGGTGGCAGAGTCGTGGTGTTGGACCCTTAGAGAGTTCACCCCGATCTCTACAGGGATGACCGCCTCAGTTCCAAAGGCTAGGGAAAAAGGGGTTTCCCCAGTCGGAGTTCTTGGCGTGGTTCGGTAGGCCCACAATACGCCTGGGAGTTCATCGACCCAAAGCCCCTTCGCCTTTTCCAGCCTTGTTTTTAAATTGCGTAGCACTGTTCTCACCATGACCTCTGCTTGTCCATTTGCCTGCGAATGAGTTGGGCTAGAGTGTGGCTGCTTTATTTGAAGGTCGGAGCAGAATGAATTTAGCAGCTTATTGTCGAATTGCTTACCGTTGTCACTGATAATGGAGTGGGGTATGCCGAAGCGGCATACTATATTCTTCCAAATAAAGTCTTTAATCTTTACATCTGTGATTTTTGCTAAGGCTTCGGCTTCAACCCATTTGGTGAAGTAATCGACTGCCACCACCACGAACTTGCATTGTCCTTTACTCAGAGGCAACAGGCCTAGAATGTCGATGCCCCATTTAGAGAAAGGCCATGGACTTGTAATGGTTGTTAGCTCTTCTGGTGGTTGCCTGGGTACGGTGGAGAAACGTTGACACTTGTCACATTTCCTGGAGAACTCCTGGGCGTCCCTTACCATAGAAGGCCAGAAGTAACCTTGCCTGAGTGCCTTGTGCACGAGGGATCGTCCTCCAGAGTGGTTCCCACATATTCCTTCATGGATCTCTCGCAAGGCATAGTGAGCTTCTTCGGGTGAAAGGCACCGGAGCAATGGCAGGGAATAACCTTTCTTGTACAAAGTGTCTTGCAGGATGGTGAACTTAGAAGCTCTCATTCTCAACTTCCTAGCTTCTAAAGGGTTATCCAGCAACACATCTTCTCGGAGATACGCCCTTATTGGGGTCATCCAGTTTGATTCAGTCGATGCACAGTTGACATTCGTGGTTCCCGAGTCCATCATGCTTGGTTCGAACTGGTGACCAATGAATATCGGTCCTCCTGGTGGGTTTTCCAAGGAAGAGGCAAGCCTTGCAAGTGCATCGGCGGCCATGTTGTCTTCCCTAGGAATGTGGCAAATCTCGAAGTGTTGAAACTTTATCATCATGTTTCTTACCATGCCAAGATATTCTTGCATTTTGGCTCCTTTTGCTTCGAACTCGCCCTTCACTTGATTGATTATCAACTGAGAGTCGCTATAGATAACGAGATGTTGAGTCTCCATCTCAATTGCCAATCTTAATCCGGAGAGGAGGGCTTCATATTCCGCCTCATTGTTCGAGGCCAGAAAGTGTAGCTTCACTGCATATTTGAGAGCGGTACCATCTGGGCTGATCAAGATCAGACCTGCTCCGCCTCCATCGCTGGTCGAGGAACCGTCTTCATAGAGTTTCCAGTATGGAAGAGAGCAGGGCTCAGAGATTAAAGAGGGAGACTGGATCCTTTGGAGTATCTGGTCGTCTGAAAAAGCTATTTGGGAGTCTGAGGAGGGAGTCTGGGCGCTAATCATGATGGTCTGGTCGCTTGGGATGGTCTGGGCGCCAAGTTCGGGTGTCTGATCTTCGTTATGATCTTCGTTGTTCTCCGTCTCTGCTGGTGTCAGCTCAGCAACGAAATCCGCCAGTGCTTGTGCTTTGATGGCTGACCTTGGTTGGTACTGTATGTCAAACTCACCAAGCTCTACTGCCCATTTAAGCAATCTCCCAGATACATCGAACTTTCCCATGACTTTTTTCAGAGGTTGATCTGTGATGACAACAATGCTACGACTTTGGAAGTAATGTCGTAACCGTCTCGCTGTTGTGATTAAAGCGAGTGCCAATTTTCTAGGCTTGAATACCTGACTTCTGCTCCTCGGTATGCTCTGCTTACATAGTAGATTGGCTTCTGTGCTCCGTCATCGTTCTTGATAAGGATTGAGCTTACTGCCGATGGGGAGGCAGAAAGGTACAAATATAACACCTCGCCTGGTGTGGCATGCGAAAGGAGAGGAGGTGCAGCCACATATGTTTTGAGCTTTTGGAATGCCTCCTCAACCTCATGTCCCCACTCAAAAGCTTTTCGAAGAATTTAAAAAAAGGCAGACACTTATCTGCAGACTTGGAGACGAACCTGTTGAGTGCTGCAATTCTTCCGTTGAGACGCTGGAGCTCTTTGGTTGAAGTGGGTGATTTCATGTCGAGAATGACTTTGATCTTGTCGGGGTTTGCTTCAATTCCCCTCTGGTTGACCATGAAGCCCAGGAACTTTTCGGATCCTACGCTGAAGGAACACTTCTCAGGATTTAGCTTCATGCGGTACGATCTAAGAACATTGAAGGTCTCTTGAAGGTGGTTAATGTGATCTGTTGCGGCGAGGCTCTTTACCATCATGTCATCAACGTAGACTTCCATTGTTCGTCCAATTTGAGCTTGAAATATTTTGTTCACCAATCGTTGATAGGTTGGTCCTATATTCCTCAACCCGAAGGACATGACCCTGTAGCAGTATGTCCCTTTAGGAGTGATAAAGGATGTCTTCTCCTGGTCTGGGGGATGCATGCTAATCTGGTTATACCCGGAGTACGCATCCAGGAAGGTGAGCAACTCATATCCTGCAGTGGCGTCGATGAGGAGGTCGATCCGTGGTAACGGGTAGCTATCTTTTGGGCACGCTGCGCCACTTCCCATTAGCTTTAGTGACCATCACCACGTTGGAGAGCCATTCTGGATATGCTACTTCTCTGGCTGCTCCATTATCTATTAACTTTTTCACTTCCTCATCCATGACTTGGGCCCTTTTAGCGGAGGCACCCCTTAGCTTTTGGCGAGCTGATTTGTGACGTGGGTCAACATTGAGACGGTGTGTGGCCACTTCTGGGTCGATGCCTTCCAGGTCTGCATGTGACCATGCAAAGACATCCATGTTATTCTTTAGGAAGTCTGTAAGTTGGTGAACTAGCTCTCTACTGAGGGAAGAGCCAATATACACCTTTCTGTCTGGGTGTTCCTTGTCCAAGACTACAGGGGTGAGCTTCTCGACGGGCTCTCCTCTTTCTATGGTGGAGTCATCTCTTGGGTCAAGTACCTCGACCTGTAATGCTCCTCTGGCTTCCTGGAGGAGACATAGCACTCCCTTGCTGCTACCTGGTCTCCTCTGACTTCTCTGACTCTATTTGGGGTTGGAAAGTGAAGGATAAGATGATAGGTGGAGGGGACGGCCTTCAATGTGTTCAGAGCAGGTCGCCTCAGTATGATGTTATAGGCTGATGGGCAGTCTATAACTAAGAAATTAACCATCACTGTAGATCTTTTTGGTGCCGCTCCTACTGTGATTGGCAGGGTGATGGACCCTAGGGGATATACCTTCTCCCCTGAGAAACCCATGAGGGGAGATCGGATAGGCTGCAATCTCTCCCTGCCCAGGTTGAGCTTGTCGTAAGCTTCTATAAACAAGATATCGGCAGAGCTGCCACTGTCCACCAGGATTCTGCATACTTGAAAGTTGGCTACGGTCATGGTGAGCACCAGGGGGTCGTCGTGTGGGTGTTGAATTCCCTTCAAGTCCTCCTCTGAGAAGGATATGACTTCGCTGACATTTTGTTTGGGCATCTTAGATGGGCGACCCTCGTCGGGGTGCCTTGCTTTTCTTGCGTGTGCCTTCATGGCAGATAGCGACTCTCCCCCTCCTACGAATCCTCCCGAGATGGTATGAATTTCCCCCACTGGATGTTGATCCTCTTGGTTACGTGTTGGTGATGGTGCCTGTCTTCTACCAGTAACATACTGGCGTAGTTGACCACGTTGAATAAGATCTTCAATTTGTCTCTTGAGTTCGTAGCAATCGTCGGTGTCATGGTCGTGGTCGCGATGAAAACGACAGTACTTGTTCGGGTTTCTGCGATTCGGAGGAGACTTCATCCACGCTGGCCACTTTATGGTGGGGTCATCCTGGATTTGTAAAAGAATGTGCTCGACGGTGGCATTTAGGGGAGTGAATGGTCGTCGATCTTTCTGAGGAGCAGGACCAAGTCTGTCCTTGGCCGACACCCTCTCTGTCCTGCTTGATTTGTTGGCGGTTTCCTTCTTGTCGTCCCTGTCTCTTCCTTTTCTCTTCTCTCCTACTCTGGAAGATTCACCTCGTCTGGCCTTCGTGACGTCCTCAGCATTCATGTATTTCTTCTGGGCCTTTGCTAATAGCTCAGTCATGTTCCTTGGTGGACGTTTCATCACTGAGAAAAGAAAGCTTGACGAGCGGAGGCCTCCCAAGAAGGCAGTCATGGTTACTTTATCATCAGGCTCTTCGACCTGAAGTACCTCCTTGTTAAAACGAGTGAGGTAATCTCTTGGGCTCTCATCTCTGTCTTGTTTTATGCTGAGAAGATGTGTGACAGGCTTCTGATGACGTCGCCCCCCAATAAAGTGGGACACAAAAGATCTGCTCAACTCGGCAAAGGTTGAGATGGAGGCTGGAGAGAGCTTGGCAAACCATTGTCGAGCGGAGCCCCTCAAGGTAGTTGGGAATGCTCTGCACATGATTTCATCAGGAATGTTATGGAGCTGCATCAGGGTTTTGTAGGTTTCGAGATGGTCCAGCGGATCTTTCGTTCCGTCAAAAGTCTCCACAGATGGCATTTTGAACTTTTGAGGGAGTGGATAGTTCGCCACGTCAAGCTTGAAAGGCGTGTCTGTTCGCCCTACCAAGTAGTCCACGGTTTCTGGTCCTCGGGCCTTCATGGCGTTGAAAACATCGCCTAGTTGGTTCTGCACTTCCTTGATTTTCTCATCCCAGTGATTAAAGGCTCCCCTGGAATGATCATGGGGATGACTTCCATGCTCCACGCTCTGGTTCTCTCCTTCATCTTCCTGGAGATGAGGACCTCCACCTTGGGAAGCAGGAGGAGGAGGGGGTTGATCATGATGGGCTTCCCTGTGTGGAGCTCCTTGATGTCCTCCTATTCGCATTCCTCCTCCTTGTCCGGTGAGCAGGAGTTGCAGTATCTGCTGGTTTTGGGTAGCCAACTGCTGCATGGTCTCCAACATTTGCTGTGGATTTGGAGCGGAAGTATTTGAGACGGGGTTGGTGTGCGGAGGAGCACCCTCCTCTAGTCGTGGATTGTCTTCAGGTTGGTTCATTGACCTGGTTGTGATCGCCATTGGCGTAGATGTTTGAAGGTGAAAAACTTTTCTTTCCCACAGACGACGCCAAACTGATGATGCACAAAATGGACTTTGTACAAACACCAATCAAGTAATTATAAAAGCGGTAATAAAAGTAAGAAATAAGACAAGTATTAAAGTGGTTCGGTCAAGTTGACCTAGTCCACTGTCGAATGGCTATAGTCGCCTGACACTTTATATTATATCAAGTGTGTTGGAGAAAGTACAGAGAGTACAAGCTTAAATATATCAAAAGTGAGTTGCCTTCAAGTGATGGTGAGGCGTTCTATTTATAGCCGACCCCGTGACAGTTTTGGGGTGAACAAGTAACCACTAAGACCACTACTTTAGTGGAGCTCCCCACTTCTTCCCAACGTGCCCCTGATAGTTGTCGTGCTCTCCTTGAGATATGGGGACTAGGCCTGTCCACTTCTTTCGTGATGTGGGCGTGCGCAATTTACTATTGATGGGCTCAATTAACCCAACCGTGATGAACCACATCTGTTGGGCTTGCCAGAATCCTTGAACTTGGGCCTCTATTCCGTATTGGGTTTACGAGATGGGCTGGATCCTTGGACTAGACCCATCACAAGCTATGTGGCTAAAAGAGGCTAACACTTCAAATTAATATCATAATCTTAATTGAGTTGATAGGTTAAATTGGAAATTGAAAAAATGTCTTTAAAACATTATCTTTGGAGGGAGGGAATATTAGCTGAATTTTCATATATTAGAAACCAAAAAGCATAAAGCTTTGTTTTATAATTTTGGTTATTAATGAAATCACTTTGGCATTTTTTGTTGTTGTTTGTTCTTCCTCTGGATTAAAAATATGGGTATGTTGATGAATGTCAGGTGAAGAAGTCTTTGTTCTCGAGTGAGGGGAGGGTTCTCGAAAAAAATGACCAGACTCCTGTCACGATTGCGGATTTTGGAGTTCAGGCTCTAGTCAGCTTGGGTATTCATTTGGTCATCCTATATTACAGATTTTGAGATTTATAATATTTTTCATTCTACTGTGCTGTGAACACCAAATTGACTACACTTCAATAGAGGACAACTGTATGTTAAATGAACCTTTCCTTATAAATGTGATTTTTGAAACTTGAAGACTTTAAAGCCCATGTTCTCTATTTATCAGAAACACTATCTAGGATTTATTATTTTAGTTTCGAAGAAATAGAATTAAAGGAAAATGGGTAAAAGTCAACAATGTAAATGTGAAACAGGATGACATTGCATAATGGGCATGCTGTCGGGAGATAAAATGTGATAGTTAAACAAAAAATAGAGATATTATTCTGAACTACCAAGTATATTTTGCTACAATAGTTGATGCTATTAATGTATATACTGGATCATCACCATTGCTGCGCTATATGTAATTTTCTCAATGGGTTTCACAGTATTCTACAAGTCCTGTGTTGGAAATCATTCAACAACCCTTTTGACCATGGATTCACAAGACTTGTAAAATAGATGAGCAAGGCATAAAGATGAGTTCGATAAACACTTTACTATATTTGTTTTATCTCACTCTTGCCATGTCTCTCCACAATATGCTTTTCCTTTGAGCTATATATTTTCGAACTCACATTTGTTTTATCTTTACATTTGTTATGCTGAACAATTTAAGCTCCATTTGAATGTTCTCAACATTAGGATTAAATATCTCATGAACTGGTAATGAGATCAATTTATGGATATCTCCTAAGCTATACTTATATATTCCTTTCCTGTGGTTGCAGAGCTTGGAAGATTGTTTCCTTCTATCCCGTTGGTTGCTGAAGAGGACTCAGCATTCTTGCGTTCAAATAATCTGGCAAGTTCTGTTCTAGATGTGGTTACTGAGAAAGCAAGTTTCAATGACAAACCTTTAGAGCAAGCTGAGGTTTTGGAAGCAATTGACAGAGGTGGAAAGGATGCCTTTGTCTTTGGACCTAATCCAGCAATTTACTGGGTAAGTTTATGCACCCGCAATGAATTTGAAGCAGTTGAAAAGTTTAATGCTTATATACATTTCAATTTTTATTTTATATGTCCTTCACTTCTTCTATTAGCTTTTTTATTCATTCCCTCATACCCCCAATATATATATATATATATATATATATATATATATATGGGAAATGATCCGTGGAAAACGTTAGCTATTAACACTGTTTCAACTAATGCTAATCTAGCCGTCCAATATTAAAGTTAATGACTGAGATGAATGCTCAGTCGCTAGAGGGAGTAGCGGCCAACAATTTTTTTTTGGCTTAATTACATTATCCTGATTATCCTTCCATATACTACTTATTAATCAGTAAATAAAATATTAAAAAATTATAAGTATAATATGTAATTATCCTTGTACTTATTAATAAAATAAATATGTATAAGGATAATTAATAATTATCGTTTTATGATTTTTAATTATAAATAAGAAATAGTGATTAAATTTATATTATATTCCTACTCAAATATTTAAACTCAATCACTATTTACTATTTATAATTAAAAATTATAAGACGATAATCAATAATTATTCTTATACATACTTATTTTGTTAATAAGTATAAAGATAAGTATAAAGATAATTATTGATTATCCTTATAATTTTTTATTATTTTATTTTACTGATTAATAAATAATATGTATAAGGATAATCTGTTAATAAGTACAAGGATAAGTATAAAGATAATTACTGATTATCCTTATAATTTTTTATTTTTTTATTTTACTGATTAATAAGTAGTATGTAGGAGGATAATCAGGATAATGTAATTAAGCCAAATTTTTGTTGTTGGCCGCTACTCCCTCTAGCGGCCAGTCAAAACACGGTCGTTTTGTCTGGCCGCTAGAGGGAGTAGCACGGGCTCTCATCTCAGCCATTCACTCTAATTTTGGACGGCTGGATGAGCGTTAGTTGAAACAGTCCCTCTGACTAACGTTTTCCACGGATCATTTCCCTATATATATATATATAAGTAGTTATTGCAAGTTGGAAATGAATCACATATGACAATGAAAAAGTAGAATTACAATAATGGCAATAAAATAGGAACAATAATAGACAAAAAAAGCTAAAACAAAAAGTTATCAGAAACCAATAAAATAACTAAAAAGCAGTAAAAGGATAGAATCTAGCTACTGGACTCAGGTAGATAGATTGCCCGGTCGGACATGGATACTTTGAAGAGTACGACACGGATACTCCTCAATTTTGTGAATTTTAACTCTAAAATAAAGTGTCCAACACTCATATCCTTCTTTGAGTGTTGAGTGTTGAACATTGGTATTTCAAGGCAAAATGAAGAGTCCATGTAACATAGTTACATAGGATAGAAATTAAATAAAATTGAGAACACATGGTCATGGCCACATGGCCCACATTTATAAACATTCATAAATGTAAACAAAAGAAGAAAAAAGAGGGAAAAGGGGAAAATATAAAACACGAAGTGATTAACAATTAGGGAAACTAAGTTAAAAAAAATACAGAGAAGAATGAAAGGGACCCAATACCACCAACTCAGAGATCCCAAAAGGCAATGCTACAGCAGTTTAACAATGCCCTTTAAACTGTTAGTGTTTATAGCCCCATTCAACTCACTCTGTACAAATAGTTCTAAGAGAATGGCGTGATATGATCTGGATAGCATGGCTCTTATGTTAATACTATGTTCAATATATTGTATGAATTCACTCCCTGTTTATTGTGGCTTCTGTTTCTTATATGTTGCATGCTCAAATGGATATACCTGCTCAATATTTTTCTGTGAAATTGGCATTTTAAAATTTGCTGTGCGTTATGTTTCTCTATAAATCTTTAATTCTTGCCAATAAAAAAATTAAAATCTTTAATTCTTTATTTCATATGATATACTGACATTTAAAAGTTCCACCTCCACCTTTAGCAAATATAGAGGAAGACATGCGCACTTCCATAGAATTTTTAGTTTTTGTGTTCATTCATCTCTCTTTAAAAGTAAACAAAATATATGGCTTATGTATTAATTTTTTACTTTCTAGTTATATTTATTTTCATGGACTTGATACAGCTTATTCTTGAACCAAATTATTAAAAAAGAATAATCATGAACTTGATGCAGGTACTGGATACAATTGATGGCACTCGAGGGTTTCTAAAAGGTAGTGAGGCCTTATATGTGGTATGTTATACTTTTCTAATTTATTCTAATCTGTTCCTCTTTTTCCTTTTTCTTTATTTTATTGATTTGGATTACAAAGGATGATTTAATGATATGCATTTTCTGATATCTTTGGAATTATGCATTATAGTCTTCTTGTTGTTCATTCTTGGAGTTGGATTAGGACTGAGGATGATATGTGTTGTCTGACATCTTTGGGTTATGCATTTCAGTTACTAAGAATTGACAATCATATTTATTTTAATAAAAACAAAAGATTCTATTCTACCACTACTCATTAATAAGTATACTTTATTATCTTTTCTTTCTTTTTTGTGGGAAAGGGCAGTTCATGCTCTTAAATACATCACTCCTTGTTTCACCTTGTGCACATGGAGAATCCCCAATTTTCAGGTTGGTTTGTCTCTTGTGATTGAAGGAGAGATTGTTTTAGGAGTTATGGGCTGCCCAAATTGGAAGGAAGTGGATTCTAGCAAACCCACTATTCAAATCCTGGAATACCAAAACTTTAATTCTGGATCAGGACTCATTATGGTTGCTCATGTTGGCTGTGGAACATGGAAAAAGAGATTATCTGATATGCCTAGTAACAAAGCTAGAACGCCTGATAGCTGGACCAGATGCTTTGTTGATGAGTACAATGTAATTAAAGAGGCACATTTTTGTATATCGGACAGTCAATCGTGGGAATCATTGCCACTTTCATCTTCATTTGATGCGACAACTGATGTCCAGAATGTTTTGGATAAAGAAATTCTTCTTTTGCCTCAATGTTGTGGAAGGTCTACTTCTATTCCATTATTAGTAGTGCATTTGCTATTTACTTGCATATAAGTAATATGTTGATTGCTTGTAGGCATGTAGCATAAGATAATTAAATTTGTTAATCCTGCATGAATGTGGAAGATCTAAAATTACCTTAAATGATATTAGTAGATTTCGTACTTCATTGTATTTAATAGAAGTTTTGTTTGCTTGTGCTCAACTAGATTGTATACAATGATCAGATCTTTTCTTGCTGATCATCATTATTAAGAAAGGAAAATGCAGCTTCCATCTACAAACTTTCGTGAGACATTAATCTGTCAAAGTACACTTGTTCTAGGACTTCTCTTGTTCCCTTGTTTATGTACGCTGAAGTTCTTTTTGCATGTTTTCACAATCTAAATTAGAAGTTTGAAAAGTGAAATAACCTAGTACATACACTGGTATGCTGATACTGCTATAGATAACATACTCTCAAGCTCTACTTATTCCAGCCAAGATGTAGTGATGGTAAACTATGCAGTTATTGCTTAAAATTGATTTTGTCTTATGAAGAGAGTAAATGATTGCGCATGACTCAAATATCATTGTTGCCATAAGTATTTCTCTTATTACAAACAGAAAAAAGATTATGTTTGATTTTCTGATTAGTAGTTCTTATCATTATTGAAATTGAGTTTTTTATACTCAGTTTGTGCAAGTATATGATGGTGGCTTCTGGTAGGGCATCCGTTTTCATTCTTCGGTCAACGGCTCAAAAGATTATCAAGGTATGAAACTGATAATAAGTCATCATTTAGTAAAGGGTTAAGTTCAGATGACCACCTGAAGTTTGGGCGGTTTCCCACTTAACCATCTGTAGTCAGTAAAGCTACATTTAAACACCCGACCTTTTGAGTTGAAGTGAAAACGTCACATTTTTCATTCAATTTAACCGTGCGTGTAAGTCAAACGTCAAAAGCGCGTGAAAAGGACTATAACAGTCAAAAAGACAGTTAAATGTCCGAATTACCCTTCATCTTCCTCAAACCTCATTCCTCTCTCATTTTTTACTCCATGCGTCCTCTCTCAAAAAAATTCACCTCCGTTCACCCTCGCCTCCGTTCAAAAAAATTCTCTCTCATTTCTTCATTTCTTTGACTGCATGAGGCTTGACTTCTCCATTAAACCCACCATAAAACACTATGCAGTAGTAGTGGATCTGTTTGGCAGGGCAAGCCGACTGGACGAAGCTTTCAGTTTCATACAGAACATGCCACTAGAACCTGATCTTGTGATATGGGGAGCACTTTTTTGTGCTTGCAGAGCTCATAAAAATATCAAAATGGCAGAATATGCATCACAGAGGCTTCTGGAACTCGAAAATGAGCAGAGCTACTTGAAAGACTGCCGATAATTCTACTACTTTCTTTAGAAGCTCAAGTAATTGTTGGTCAATAACAGATCAGAAAATCCTAGATTATGGGTTTGGATCTAATCTGGTTATCTTTGGGGATTTTTGGCTGATTCGTTATTGCTCTATTTATTTGTTCAAATTGGATGTTTTCCTATTTAATTAGTACTAGTATAATGGTTTATGTATTTGTGTTTCTGGAAATTGGAAGTGGGATCTGAGCTTCAATTTCTAACTGGGTAGCTTCATGGGTATGTGTATTTGTGATTTTTGTTTCATGGGTTTGCTCAAAATCGAATTGGGTATGTAATTCGGAGGCTTTTTCTTCATAAATTTGTTCAACAACGAAATGGGTCTGAGATTTTGTGGGGTTTTCTACATGAAAATGGCCAAAAACGAATTGGGTCTAGGATTTTTTCTTTCTTAGGCTAGATTGATTGTGTGGGAGCTAGATTTCTGAGAACCCAAATGTAAAAGTGTGCACTTCTAGAGATGGGTTTCGGTTTTTAAGGGATTCTGATTTGGTACCATATAAAGTGATGTGTATTCACTGGCTTAAGGTTGGGTTTTTGTGATTATTTATTGGTTCTTTGTTGTGGGTTTTGATTGTGTCAATTAGGTAGGTGCTCAACAATGTCTTTCCACACATTGAATTACTCATCCCATGTTTTGGGTAATTTAAAAACGTACAGAACTCTTTATGGAACTTGGCCAATTCCAGTTCGAGCTATATCCCCATCGTCGATTATCTTTGAGAGTGATAATTTTCCCTACTCTAAGAAGAGTTCTGGTTTGGATACTCCTTCAATTATCAGTGCTTCTGGTGGTTTCTTGCTAAATCAGCAAAACGCGGTGGGGATCATTGGTGGTGTATCCGTTGATTCTGCTCTTAATTTTGTTAGGAAACTTGTGAAATGGAGTTCAATTGATGAAGAGGCTGACCTTTCTTTTGTTCTTTGCTCGGATCCCCTGTTAAATAAGGACCTATTGCAACATGAAAGAAGCTCTTTTTCTTGCTGCATTGCAATGCCTTGTCATATATATCACATTCATGGTATGATGAGGTTTCAAAAGGATGCTCTGTTCCAGTCCTTCACATGGGTGAGTGTGTTGCCAGAGAGCGGGTTTGATTGTGCCTGTTCTTGTTTGGGGTTTGATTGTCTTTGTCCCTTAAAGATTTATTTATATAATTGTTTTTAGGATTTATTTATATAATTGTTTTTGGTCTCCTTGCCGGATTTTATGGTGATGTTTATGCCGGATTTTATGGTGATGTTTGTGCCTGTTCTTTTTTATATAAAGAGGGTAATTAAGTCTTTAGCCAAATAAAGTAACGGAGTTAAGACGGAAAACACTTTTTCACTTCAACTCAAAAGGTCGGGTGTTTAAATGTAGCTTTACTGACTACATGTGGTTAAGTGGGAAACCGCCCAAACCCCAGGTGGTCATCTGAACTTAACCCTTTAGTAAAATTGCAGTAGTAGCTTGGGTTAAGATTTCACCTAATTTAATTATTTGTCTAAAAGAAAATACTTAACCTAATTTGAAATATAGGTCTGGGATCATGCTGTTGGAATTATGTGTTCAAGAGGCAGGGGGAAAGGTACATCTCTTCACTCGCTTTATCTTTCATATGTTTCACCTTATTTCTAGGTTAAATTATTATTTGATAATTTCAATTTGTAGCAGATTATTTATATTGAGAAACATAATGCTGACTGCAATACAGAGATACAGTATAGAATGGTTGTAGGGCCACAAGAGTTAAAACTGAAAAACATTCCATTTGCAATTAAGCTATTAGTTATAGATGTGGATTCACTTTTGTAGTTTTGGGTTGAAAGGAAGAGATGAATTTGTGAGAATGGCACAAAATTGATTCTACATCTTTAACTTCTAGCTAGATTAATTGGAAATTTGATTGCTTGATTATGAGAATAACCTACAAGCAATCATTTAAGTTGAAGATGATTTTTCTTTCTTTTCAATGTTGAATTTCTTTTCCCAAAAGGAACCTTTTCCAGGCACATTTAAAATATCATATACCATAACCTGAAATGAATTTTGCAGTCAAAGAAAACTTATAGATTGCTCATATAAAATAAAACTTATAGAGATTGCTCATGCATGCCTTATTTTACTACCCTAATGGCTATTATTTGTCTTGTTCTAATTAAGTAGTCCCAAGTGTACCCAAAAAGTTTTCAATCTAAACCCTAATTTTACCCTATTAAACTATGTTTTTGTTAGCCAACAACAATACTAATTTATAAAAGAAAACTTACCCAAACACCTATGTTCTACAAATAATGGTCCAATTTAATTAATTTTCTTTATAGTCAATTTACCAAATATTTATGTGAAATATAAGTATTTGATTATGATTAATGCATGTAATAGTTAATATTTGTAAATAAAATTACTTCAAAAATAAAATAAAATTGATTATCATAATTAAATTTTAAAAATTAATTAACCTCAAACTCAAATAAGATATATATATATATATATTTATGGAATATTGATGAAAATATATTTTTTTCATCAACATAATATATTAACTTGGCAAAGACTAGCATTTTTTTTGAATGTTTTAATCTATGGTAATAATTTACAAGGGTAAGGTTGTGTTTGATAAATTTGGGAATTAAGATCTGAATGATTATGATGTCTTAATAAATTAGATCATCTGAATGGTTATGAGGTCTGAATCTAAAAAATTGTTTGATAACTAAAAAGTAAGTTGTCTCTTAATGACACTATTTTACTATTTTAAAGGATAAATTTTTTTTTAATAATTTTAAATATTCAATTTAATAAAAATGAGTGCATAATATTGTTTAATATATTTATATTAAAAAAAATTAGCAAAAAAAATTCATTAAGAGGTACCTCTTAATTATTAAGATTTCATTTTCTGTCTTACCGATTAAGAGGCATTCAGAGGTAACAAAAAACAAAACAAACAGCATCATGCCTCTTAGCGAATAAGAGGCAGTCCATTAAGAGGCAATCAGATGTAAACAAACAGCACCTAAGTGTGGGGAAAAGATAACTTACCGCATTCAATTTTCTATTAATAAAAATTGAACGCAATAAATTAAAATGAGTCGTATCGGTGAACATAACAAAATAAACTTTTTAAGAACTCTTAACATCAAAATTGAAAGGGATAGGTTACGTTGCATGTTGGGACGTGGCACGGTCCTGATAGGCTCATGCATATCTATGGTGTGGGTCCCGCAGTGTAAGAGAGAACCACTTGCATGCAGACACGTATATTTATATAATATATTTATGATAGTATATTATAAATTATTATGAAATTAACTTCATATTAAATGGGTCAATTGATCAATACAGTATTGACACGAAAATAGAGATCATCTTCCGACTTACATATCGACACTGTATTAATTAATTGATCAAAGTTAATTTCATATTAATATATTATCAATCTATATATAAATGTACATATATTAATTGATTAAACTATCTACAATAATATGGTACTCCACTAATTAAATTTAAACGATCGGAAATTTATTTATTTATTTATTTTAGTTTATTGCTTTTGACTTTCAAATAATTAATGTGATTTATTTGAACTGAAATTTTTATAAAATACAGTGATTTAAGTGTCATTTGGATACACGTAAAAAATAGGGTTATACAGTCTGTGCAACCCTGTTTTTACATGTATCTAAATGATATATAAATCACTGCATCTTGTAAAAATTTCAATTCTAATAAATCACATTAATTATTTGGGAGTCAAAAACAAAAAATAATAATACTCCCTCCGTCTCAGGGTAAAAGTCTTGGTGGACTTTTCATACATATTAAGAAGATGAATGAAATGACAAAATTGTCCATAATAATGTCATTAAATTTGGAGAGAATTAGAATAAGAAAAATATGAGATATTTAATGCTACGGGTATAATAGGAAAATATGTGTAAAAGTTTGGTTATTAAAGGAAAATGAATATTTAACACGAGACTATTCAAAATAGTAAGACTTTTATCATGGGATGGAGGTACCGATAGAATAATAAAATCCGGCCGGTCGCGTGGGAATTCCCTGTGGCCGTAGAAGCATTGGCCAGTACGTACAGTACTGGGATTCCTTACTTTGTGCAAAATCATATATAAATGGCCCCGTGGATCAGTTGCTTAAAGAGGAAACAAAAGTCTTTTGTCCCTATATATCTATGTACACAAATGCAATATATAATATAATAGGATTAAAACGTACAGTAGAAGAACATGCATGCAGCATATATATATATATATATATATATATATATATATATTCATAGTCGTCGTCTACTGAGTACTGATCCAAAGCTCAACTAAACCTTGGATGCTTATGAATTAGTCATTAATTAATGCAGTCCCAAGTCAATAAATTTGAATTTTTCTAACCTTTTTTTATGCCAAAAATCAACATTCAAATTTCAAATCATCATTGTAGTTTCTTTTCTTAAAATAATAAATTAGAAATGACTTTTATTGTGAAAAATGGGGGAATATGAATAATCTATTAGCTACGTCGAATTTAATTTAATTACCAGTAATTAATTATATATAGTCATTAACGTAATTGACAATCAAAAAGTTTACTTAAATATTCGCAATATATATATATATGATTTTTTATAATCTAAATATTTCTATAAAATATATACTAATAAAGAAAAAAAATTATAGAAAAAGGAAAAAAAGAATATTTTATCTGAATTAAGAACCCTTTTACTTAGGAAACCCATATTATTGGTGTAACACCAAAGTATTATTGCTGCCTTGAATTAAATGCTCATCCGTATTAAGCGCATTTATTATTTGTTAATTTATAAATGTAATTGAGCAACCATATCCATGAGAAAAAAGGACCACATCAAGCTACAACATATGTATTTTGATGCCAAAACTGCCCATGACATAAGAAAATGGGCTTGCAGGATAGATTTTATGTAAGGGATAATAAAGTCTTTTCAGGTAACATGGCTAGCTAGCTCAAGCCGGCTTATAAATAGAACCAGCCATGAGCCATGCATCACGAAGATGAGAAAGGAAAGCTTCATGAAAAGGGTGTACGTCGCCGTTTCTGTGTTGGCGACAGCTAATATGAATCCGCAAAGCTTTTAGGAGTAACTTTTAAGGAGAGGTACCCGCCGGAAAGTGATATAGGTTGAGGTAATAGTATAATACATTAAAACCATATATATAAATATATATTTGTTTTAAAACTATTATGTGCCAGGAGCCCAGGAAGTACTCTTCAATTTATCATTAATTTAAGTATTTTAAATTATTAGAGTAAAATACTATTATCAAAATTAAAAGTGTCGCCCAATTTTAAAAGGTTGCTGAATAATTTTGAAGCTAGAATAAATATCATTAGCCTTTTAATAATATCAATAAATATAATATTTACTTTGACAATATTATTTTTTATTCTGATAATAACAACAATCATACTTTAATATTATTATTTGTAATATCACATAACCATTATCGAATCTTTGATTAATAATTAAAAATGTACTTGATTTGATTACATGAAAGTATTCTAAAAAATCATTTTTAATTTTACAAGGGAAGAAATAGATGTAGTGAGAAAGTAAAAAGTCAGAACAATCTCAAGGGGTCGACATTAATAATTGTAGGCTTTCTATTTTGACCATCTAACAAGTGAGAAGTGAGAAGATTGGTATATAGAGACAGAGTGTGTACATATGTGTTTTTCGAAATTCACAATCTTTTGTATTAAGAAAATCAGTTTAAGTGGCAATTTTAACAAAAATTTTCCACATATACCCCTTAATATGGAATTAATGAATAAATTAAGTACTCCTTACTTATCACATTGAAACTCTCAACTTAATTGATCATTTTAATCTACATATACTTTCAACCAATTACAAAATGTTTGTTATTCCAAATTCATTTATTGAGTTGGATTCTTTTACTACTTGCTTGGTATATATATACGGACCTACATCTTCTAATTCCAAATCTCTCGTTTTTAAGCACAAAAGACCTATAGCAGAAAAAACTGTTTAAAAACAGAAAAGCAATTAAGCATTTATATATATTATATTGATCTATATATATATATATATACATATAGTGTGTGTGTGTGTGTTTGTGATTCAATATACACAATGGGAAGAGCACCTTGTTGTGACAAGAATGGACTAAAAAAGGGGCCTTGGACCCCGGAAGAGGATCAGAAACTGCTTGATTGTATTCAAAAGAATGGTCATGGGAATTGGACACTTCCTAAGAATGCTGGTATGTATATACGTGTATGTATGTATGTATATAGCTCCATTATATATTAATTAATTCTGCATGCAAGTATTAATTAATTGTTATATATGTTGTTGTTTAATTTGTTACTAAACTAGATGCATGGGGCTTGAATGGGAATTAATTTTTTATATATAGGGCTTCAAAGGTGTGGTAAGAGAGCTGCCGGCTTCGATGGACCAATTATCTGAGGCCTGACATCAAAAGAGGTCGATTCTCTTTTGAAGAAGAGGAAACAATAATCCAACTGCATAGTGTTTTGGGAAACAAGTAAGTTTTCTACTTATAAATTGTCAGTACAGTACAGTAGTAGTAGGGTACTCCCAGAATTAATTAAGTTTGATTTTTGTTTTGTTTGACTACTGTAGGTGGTCGGCCATTGCAGGTCGCTTGCCCGGAAGAACTGACAATGAAATCAAAAACTATTGGAACACTCACATCAGGAAACGTCTCCTACGAATGGGAATCGATCCGGTTACTCACAAACCTCGTCTCGATCTCTCCTCAATTCTCTACAACTCATCTCAAATGATCAACATCTCAAGGTTATTATTAGGCCTCCAACCCCAACTGCTTAACCCAGACCTCCTAAGGCTACCCACTTCCCTTCTATCCTCATCCAATCGCCTAAACCAAAACCAAAACCATCTTCTTTGTAATCTTGAAAATCAACCTACCCAAATTCAAGAAATTCCATTTTCTAATCATCATCAACCCCAATTTATGCAACCTAATGTTGAGCAATTTACCAATTTTAACCCCCAAAATTGGCAATCTGATCAATTTATAATTCCATTACAGCAGCCTTTTCGGGTCGGAGAATTCGGGTTTCCAATCCAATAACTTCGGTTTTACATCAAATTCGAATTCAACGTATATCAACAGCAGCAGTACTACTACCGAAGATGAGAGAGAGAGAGAGAGAGAGAGAGAGAGCTATTGTAGCAGCATGTTGAAGTTCGAAATGCCAGATAATATTTTGGATGTTAGTTATTATTATGACATTTAAATGGTCTAATTAAATTAATACTAGAAAAATAATAATATAATTAAAAAATAACTAAGACTTAACTATATTTTTACAATTGTTTTAACAAAATTATTGTTATGACATTTGAGCGGCCTAAATTAGAACTAGAAAATTAATATAATTAAGAGACAACCAAGATTTTCCATATGTATCTTACGTAGAATAAAAGTTTGTCTCAACCAAAAGGCTACTATTTTGAGCAAAATACAATCTTTCCGGCAACTGTGCCGCCAGCACTGGCCGGAGACGAGGATTGTTACAACCGACACGTGTCCCGCCACCTGTATGATAACTGATTAACTGTCTTTTCACGTAACAATGATATTATAATGATTTTTATTTTTCTGCATGGCTTGCATTATGGGGCTAGATTTTTATTTTCTCTTTTTTTTAGTCCTTCCCTGCAATTAATATGACAATTGTCAACTAAGATACGTCAGCATACGAGACACGTGTACTCAATTATACACCTTGTGGTCGTGGACCCGGAAATGGTGTGGGTTGACCCGATTGCCGATTAGAAATAAACACACCACTCTCTTATCCATTGAAAGGATTGGCAGCTGCAGGTGATTTTAAAAAGATTTAAAATCAGAGAAAATTTGAAAATTTATGGTATATTTTCTCATTAATATGAATAATATACAGAGGTTATAATAGTAAAAGAATAGAAAATAAATCAAATTAATTAACTATTCAAGATTCAAAAGACATAATTATAAAATATACAAATGAATGTAAACATTTCTTGATAAAATATATTATCAACTAGATTTAGTGTTATCTTTTTATATCTTTATCATGCCCCGCAAGATGGATGGCCGAGGAAAAAATTCAATTTTGGCCATCAATAATAGTACTATTCCGTCGAGAATAGTGATTTTTTTTAATATTTTATTTATTTTTGCAATATCCAGGAATTTAACCCACATCTTGTACCTGTATCTGTATTCCAACAGCACATACACATACACAAGCTAACAATATAACCTCCAACAACACATACACATACACAAGCTAACAATATAACCAATAACACGAATTACAATTACCAAGGCCGACAATATGTAAAAAACCAACTAAATGATAAGTAAAAAGGTTAAAAATATCCCATTAATCTAAACTAATGTATATCAAACATCTAATTAAGCTAAACTAAATGCCAAGGTTTAAACTACAATACATCAAAAATAATGTAAACTACAAATTAAACGAATGTAAACTAAGTAAAACTAGTAGAGCCCCTGGTATGAGGAGGATCATCGGGCGGGCGTCGACGCTGCTCTGGAGTATGAAAATCGCCACCATCGTCATCCCGCTCGTCAGTCCGCTCGTCACCCTGTTGATATAATGTGACGCCCCCAAAATTAGGTATACATCACCCATCTTGGGTCGTCAGATACATGGTACAAAATTCAAATACAACTTACTAAAACAACTGTCGTGTACAATACGGCAAAACATAACTGTGAGTTTGAATACAATTATTGTCTACTAGAGATTATACAAACTCAAAAGGAGTCCTCATTATAATTATTAACACACTATTTTACAGAATAGTGAGGACTACTAATGCTATCTTCTGAACCGTCACTCCGTTCCCCGACTAGTCCTTGCTATGTTCTCATTTCCTGAAGAGAACAGTGAAAGAAAGGGTGAGCTCAACTAGCCCAGTAAGAAATATTATGACTAAGATAATGTAGAATAAATTATCGTTAGCCTTCAACAGTGTTAAACTAATAAAATATAACAACATCAAGTTTAACTGCAGCGGAACAAGCAATCCATTAAAAGAGTCAAGTAGAGAATAAAATCTACTATCTTTTATGATTTAAAAGGTTTTTCATTACTTTTATCGCTGAGACTCAGCTTAATAAATAATCCACATCATCGAATCACCCATGCACTACGGCCAATGATATTCTTTAGTATCACGATCACAAATTATCCATGCACTACAACCAAGGACATTCATGTATTTATTAATGGTCATGATCATGCCAACAACTATCCATCAATGTACTACGGGCCAATGATAACTTTTACCACATCATTTGTAATATTATGATCATGATTACACCGAATAATCCCTGGTCATAATCATACCAAGTCCATTTATGCACTACAGGTCATAGATGACTTTCAACATAATATAAACATGAGGATGATGACAATGATATAAGAATTCAATAAAACAAGTTCAAGAATTAATTAATCCAGGAACTAATAATGTCCAAATTGTCAACATGATACTGCTTTGTAGAGTAAAATTCAAGAATGATCAGAAGAATATTTTCATGAAAAGATACTGGATGAAGCGCAAATATCAAGGATATTCTACTAATTTCATGGAGTATAGAAGTCAAAACTTTAACCAACTGGGTATAATAAAGAATGAAATAACAAAAGAAATCACCATACATGCGGTACTTCGCATAGACAGGTTATTCCAACAGAATAATAATAACGAAACCAGGTCAGGCAAAATTTGCACCGACAGGATGTTCTAACAGAATAATAAAGACGGAATCAGGTCCGGTGTAAAACACACAGACAGGATGTTCCAACAGAATAATAATAAAGACGGAACTAGGTCCGGTGTAAAACACACAAACAGGATGTTCCAACAGAATAATAGAAGAATGTCACCAAATATAGGGTAAACCGCGTATACAGGTTATTCCAACAGAATAATAAGCAATGGAATAACAACAGTTCTCTTCACGAATAAGAAAGAATAACACCCCTTACATTAGTAGTAGATTGAATACTACAGTAGTGTAGTAACAGAATACTCTTCTTCTTTCTCTCTTATTTTCTCTATACTTTCTCTCTCTATAGCTTGAATGAATTCGTGAAAAATAATGAAGCACTAGGCCTCTATTTATAGAAGATTTCTAGCTTAGCACTTGAAATGTGAAAAGGCAAGTGGTTTGACGACTGGTGATATGAAAAGAAAAGTGGTTTGACGCCTGTAATGTGAAACGATAATTGGTTCGACGCCTGTAATATGAAACGACAAGTGGTTTGACGTCTGGTAAGGGTAGTTACTATTGACGAAGGTAGTTACTATTGACGAAGGTAATTACTATTGACGAAGGTAATTACTATTGATGAAGGTAATTACTATTGACTAAGAGACTCTTAGATGATGACACATGGCCCCCCCCATAAAATAATCAAACTTATCACAAACGTCTCATAATAGACTCTTTATATACATCAAGGATTGAATAAATATTACCACAAATCATTTTATTTTTAATCAACACATATTTAATCTTTCAACAATTATTAATCATTTATAACTTGTTGTCTCAATTATTGATTTAATAATATAACATATTATACAGATGATACTGTGACAATAATTGAATCAATAATATAAGAGATATGATGCAGCAATTACTGTAGCAATAATTGAGTATAGCTGAGTGACTTCTCACATAAGCATCAATAATCAATACTGTGTGCTACTATACAATCACGCGTATTACTGTATTTTTACTATCGGATAGTTCAACAGTTTTAACGGTAACACTTCCGCCATTTTTTTATAGAAAGATAATTTTGTCGTTTTCTAACTACGACAATACTTCCGTTGTGGTTTCCACCAATGATTGTGCTGTCGTACGAATATTCCCCGACAAAAAGAATATTCCCTGACCAAACGAATATTTTATAACAACTTGCTTACTTTGCAAAATTTATAAATATTACCCACAACTATAACATTATATCAAATTTACTCCATAATATTCTAAAATAATATTTATAGAAAATTAATCTTTATTTATAAAATTTGGGGTCTTACAAATTGTGGATCCATGTTTGTTGAAAATAAAAAGAGAGGTGTCGACAATGGTGTTAGAGAAACCAGATGTGATAAGGAACTGGTGCAACTCGTGATACCATGCACAATGAGCTTTTTTGAGGCCACAAATGGCTTTACATAACTTGCAAACATGATGAGGATGATCTTGATCAGACATAAACAATCCTCAGTGAGAGTGCCCTAGAGGAAGGCATTGTTGACATCAAGTTGCCTGAGAGACCAACCCCGACTAACAGCAAGACTAAGGATAAAACGAACATTAGTAGGCTTGATAATAGGACTAATAGTCTAAGTGTAGTAAATTCCAAGGCGTTGGTGGAATTCTTTTGCAACCAGCCTAGCTTTATACTTGTTAATAGAACCATTAGGTAAATATTTAGTGCGAAAAATCCATTTGCAACTGACCATATTTTATATGGGATTAGAGGTCATTATTTCCCAAGTCTCATTGTGAACAAGTGCATCATATTAATATTATAACTCGCAATATTAATAATCAGATCATTCTCAGGAAAGAGAGGGCTTTCCGATAAGGACTTCTCCTTAATATTGACACGAAATTAGATGATCTAACCCCCTTGACAAAATTTTCTAGACATTGTCAAAAATACAAATAATAATATGAATAATTGTGTTGTCGCAATTATTAATTTAATAATATAAAATATTGTGCAGATGATACTGTGACAATAATATTGAATCATTAATATGAGATACTATGCAACAACTACTATTACAATAATTGAATAAAACTAAGTGGCTTCTCACGTAAGCATCAATAATTAGAGATAATGTACAATACTGTGTGCTATTGTGCAACCACGCGTATTAATGTACTTTTATCACCGGGTATTCCAACAGGTAACGGTAAAAGTTTTGCCGTTGTTTTTATAAAAAAGTTATTTATTTCGCTTTCTATATCCGACAGTAATTCCGTTGTGGGGTCCACTAATGATTGTGTTGTCGTACGAATATTCTCCGATAAAAAGAATATTCTCCGACCAAACAAATATTTTATGACAACTTGCTTACTTTATAAAATTTATAAATATTATTCACAACTATAACATTATATCAAATTAAATTCACACCTTATTATTCAAAATAACATTTAGAGAAAATTAAATCTTTATTCATAAAAGTTGGGGTCTTACATCCAAGATATCTTCATTTGAGATCTATACCCACAATAACACCTTGGAAACTCACCCATCGAATCAAGAGGCTCGCCCAACTCCAGTTCATCTTCCATACCAGTAAATTTCATTTTCAGTAAGGGATTTTTTGGGGGCAGATGAATGAAGCTCGCTTTTTTCGTTAAATTTTTTTAGTCGATCGATGATGCTACGACTTTTCTAGGGGATCTGTGAGTAGGCTTTTTACTTTTGGGGTAGCAACAGAGAAGATCACAATCAAATACTTACTTCATCGAAGACTATCAACGCCGATAAAGAAAAAAATGTTGATTCTCAATCCTCCTTCACGACCAATTTATGCTTTAGAGAGAGCTAAGGCTTTTTATCGATCTATTTTGGGAGCATTGCTCGATCGATTCTGATAGTTTTGAGGGATTTAGATGATTTTTAATTAATCTGATAGTATTACTAAAAAAATTATTCCTATTTTACCACCCTTCACTATATAACTAATGTTTAATCTTAAAATAAAAAAATATTTTTTTTGACACATCAGCTGCCTCAAGCCCCACCCAAATAGTCACGTCAGCAATTTCTGACGTGGCACTCTCAATTGGCTCAAATCGAAAAAAATCAATAATTCGATCATTTAATTGAAAAAATTTATAGGTGAACCACAGAAGTGAAAACTATCATATAGTTAAAAATAGTGAAACGTATTTAAACTTTTTTTTGTTACGGAATCAAATTTAACGTTTTGAAATATACATGACTAAAACTAGAGGATGGTATACGCATAGCATCTACACAACCTAACCTAATGTCTCTTATATATGTTTATCTTTTTCTAAGAATATATAATAATGTCAAAATTGTTTTTTTTGGCAAATAATAATAATAATAATAATAATAATAATAAAAAATAAATAAATAAATAAAGAGGGGGGGGGGAGCAGAATTTGATGTTATTAAATTAAGATTTTCCAAAATAGTATTAAGGTGGATCACAAACAAATGAATGGGATATTTCAACCATTTACGAAAAATTCCTTTGAATTACTTTCCGACAAAGAAGAAGTAATGAACAAAGATAAGAAGTATCGACAAACAATATGTTGAATTACTATTTACACACATGGTCATTAATTACTCATGGATAAGACCAATTATTATGTGAAAATAAATATTTATGTACTACCATCTAGAATATATAAGCTAGCTAGTTAATTAATTGATTTTTTTGTCACAAATTAATTTGAAACCATTCAAATATTTTATTCTTGTAAATTTATTAGGTGACTAACGAGAACCCAAACTGCAGAAATTGAAGAATTATCATAAAAAATGCATTAAACTGCGACCACAAATATTTTCACACTAAAGTATGTACAAAAACATGTATGTTAGTCAACCCTACTAATTAAAGAAACTATATGTATATATATATATATATATATAAGGAATTAATATTTTCACATTATTTTTTGATATTTTTACACATGGTTCACATATTAGTTAATAAAAATTCAACACATCAACTAATATGTGAGCCCTACGTGTGAAAAAATCAAAAAATTGTATGAAAATATCTGTTTCCTATATACATATAGGACTATATGTATATACACAGCTGTGTATTACACAGGCACACTATGACGACGGTTTTTTGGACTGGCGACGGTTCACCCGTCGCTGTAGACCAGAATAGATATGACGACAGATGAAACCGTTGTTATAGCCCAAAAAACCGTCATCGTAACTGACTTTGTACACATCTGTATACATACATTTTTTCTATATATATAAATATATATCTATCTAATAAAATACAAATGATATAATCCCATGCATGTATGTATACGTTAGCCTCACACCACCTATACGTCAAATGTGTCTTTCAAATTTTCATTTTCAACTCTTTTTTCTTACAAATATAATTATTTATCATATTCATAAACATATTTAAATATAATGTTCTTCTTCTATCACTCACTAATTTCATGAACAAAGTTTCCTTCTAAACCCAGATAGAAAAAAAGGCAAAAAACCATATTAAAAAAAATTAAAAGTTACGTTTTTTATTATTTTATTTTGCAAAATTTATTATAATTTAAAGAAAGTCAAAATTTCTTATAACTCTCTTTTCTGTGGCATGTTTTTTTGATGTGAAATATCAAATTAGTATGACTTATTTATGTGTCAGTAGATTCAAACAAATTTGAGGTTTGACCAGAATTAAGCCGACCAATAACCACAAGCCTCCTTTCTCTTTCTCTTCCCTTTCACCTTCAAACCGCCCAAAGAAAAAATTCCCACAAAATCTTGAATAAGTAAACTCCAAAAGGGGGTTTATGTCTTTGCCTAGCTAGCTTGTTTCCATGCTATCTTGTGTTTTTTCCCCTTTCTCTTTCCTCTCATAACTTGTACATTACAATATTAATTAGATTAGCCCACAAATTAAAGGAGATTGAGTCAAAAAAAAACAAAGAAAATGGGGCCAGGTGACAACTTTTTACTTGTATTCTTTATTTTATGTTTGGGTGATGGTCTTTTTGACTCTAACCTTCCGGCCATATTTTTTTTGGTAAGGATGATAGGAACTTCTTGCTCCTGTAACACATGCAAATTTGTTATATGTTTATTTTGTTGGTTTTGATCAGACTGTAGGGGTAAAAGTAGCAAGAACTATGAATTAATGTAACCCTTGTATATATATAGAATTTCCCCTTCTTTTTTTGACTACATTAACACCCCCCCCCCCCCCACCCCCCAACACTCATTGTTGCCACCAAATATCGAATTCTCGACCTCATGCATGGATATAATCATGAGGCGATTCATACCGCGGGCCAAATACCATGATTTATTTGGTTAGACTATAGGCTTTAAATAATTATTGTGTATCAGTTGTTAATTAAGGATGTCAAGATAGCTTTCATTTTTCATGTATAACCCTTATTTTCAGTGTTGAATTGTTGACCACCTGTAGTGCGAAGAATTTTTAACAATTGTTAAGAAGAATTAAGTGGGAGTAAAGGGTCCCTTTTAGTATGTTTTTGTTATTATAGTGGAGTATGATTTCAAAAATGTTATGCTTATAATTAATCATATATATTAGTCAATAGGCATGTGCATGTGAACTTTAAGATCTAGCTAGTGTTTAAGGACAGATCATAACCCCAGCTCAAAGAATGAAAGCAATTGCCCCATAACTTACTAATTTCTCCTTTTTTTGGCTATGGTTATTTCTTTTCCATGCACTTTTAAACAAACTATATATATTCCCCATATGATAATTATCAAATTAATAAGAACCAAGGAATTAGCCCTAATCATGTTAGTACTATATATATATATATATATATATATATATATATATATATATATATATTATTCACTAATACTATGTTTATTTATTGAAAGGACTTTACAAAAAATTACAATATATATTCCCCATATGGACTATGTATAATCCTTGAATTCTCACTATTTTACCCTTGAAAAGAAGTAGGTGGGGGATTATATGTGGTGGGATAATTAAGTGATAACTAAAAATAAAGATTGATATTTTAAATTATTCGAAATTTGTAATGATAAGGTCACTTGAATTCTCATGCACTATATATATAAGGCTGCATATCATGTACCTAAAACTAACTCTCCTAAGTGCTTAACTCTGGTCGTCCTGCATGTTCCCAGCTATGTTCCATATATAATAGGGATCAGGAAGAAACACAATGAAGCATCGATTTGTAGGGTTGATCTTCAAATATTCCTTTCCTTTCACGACCAAACTCCCACTGTCCCACATTTGACTATCTGCATTCATGCCAATTAATTAATTTACTAACTTTCTTATAGACATGTATGATAGTGAAAATTTACCTTACATGTGTTGATTAACATATGGAGGTCAAGGCCGTAATCTGTCAATTTCGATCTATGCCATTAATTTAGAGCTCTAAATTAAATTATTATTTCAAAATTTGTCTTTTTACTGATGAAAATGACTTCTTCTCCCCACTTAATTAGCCTAGCTAGATTCAACTTAAGAGTCTGTGGGCCCATGTGAAAAATTAGGGTTCACATGACCTAATTGAATTAAATGCACAATTAGGGTTCCACGACCTCATTAAATGTGCAAATGGGGGTTCGCATAACCAAATTTAATAAAGACGGAAAAGTCAGAAATAAATGTGCTAGACCCGAGAGAAGCCTTCACGCGTCCCGAGGCAGAAGACTCGTGGAGGCGGCTCGATTTGGGAATTGATTGAGGGATTGGATTGGTGGCTAGAAGGTCAGGGCAACATGGGCATTATTCTAATGACTAAAGGGCATTTTTGGAATTTTCCTGAAGGCATGTGCCTCGCACATGACTACTTTCCAGAAGACCCTATAAATACCCCTTCCATTTCATTGGGAGAGGGACTTCTCTCCAAACTCAAGACTTGGACTCTCAGAAGATCAAAGAGACCCTTTTAGTGACTTAAAGGCTCGGAGATTCCACCTAAAAGCACTGAAAGGATTTGGACATTCTCTCAACTTGAAGGACTCAAGAAGGCTCTTGGAATCCTCGTTACCCTAACACGGTTCCTGGATTCTAGGGGTTCTGCCACGCGTCGTTGGAGTAATCGCCCACCTGTCGTTCTCCCCTCTTCAATCAACCAATTAATTCCGTGCTCTTTGTGGATTTCTCTCCTCCTCGGCCAACACGAAACCCTAACTCTAGCAAGGTACGATTTCCTTACCCACATTTATTTGGCGACTCTGCTGGGGGGTGTAGAATTCGTGAAGGGTATGCCCACAACTCGAAGTGGGAGAACTACATGAAGAGCTGCTTCATCAACAAATAGTATTACCTCGCCGGATCCAGTTTCAAGGCAAACCACTCAAGCTTTCCAAGACGAAAACCTGGATTTTGACCAACCAATTATTGAAGACGCTTCAGAAGGGAGTTCAATATCACCACATATGGCCAATCAACAACACACAAGTGCAGGAAAGCAAGGCGAGGATGCAAGCAGAGAGCAGACCAATGTTGTGCAACTGGAGATGCTCAAGGCATTAAAGGAAGCACGGGAAGGACAAGAGATGATGATGACCATGATATTGGAGATGTAGAGGAAGCAAGAGGAGATGGGGAACTTTCGCCAGCAATTGATGCAGATCCCTACCTTCAAGGCCATGTTCCCAGGCAATTTGCATGGAGAACAAGTAGGAGTGGAGGACAACAACAATGGCAACAACAACAAAGAGAACCAGATTGTACCTCCATTGACTGAAAGTCAATCAGTTCCAATAATCAACTTGGAGCTTCAGAACAGTGGTGACGGGCCACAACTTAGGTTGGAAGCAAGCCAACCTCAAACGAACATCATCCCAACTTCTCTTCAAGCATTTTCACAGGTGCAGATGTCAACCGTCCCAAGCCATGTCCAGCGAGTGAGCCAGCAAAGGCCATCAGTGCCAGCTTTGCACGATGCAAGTGTACATCAACCAATCTCTTCGCCATACACACAGCCAATACAACAGTATATTACAACACCCCAGAGAGTTCTCGCCACAAGCCAGTACGTGACAAAGAATGATATGATCGATGTGATCAATCAACTTCGCAGGAAGACATCCCGACCCTCGGAGTTAGATTTTACTCCACCTTACCCTGCACACATTCGGAGGCAACCTTATCCGACGGGGTATATTGAGCATCCCCCGCAGTTTCCAAAATATAATGGGGAGAAAGGAAATGCCAGAGAACACATTGCCAGGTTCGTAGAGTCGATGTCTCCATGGCTAGGATATAATGAAGTAAACAACCACAACTTGTTGATGAGGGAATTCAACAAGACTTTGACGGATAGTGCCTTTAGTTGGTACTACAATTTGGAGAAGGGATCAGTCCATGATTGGGATGATCTAAAATTGCAATTTTTTAAGAAATTTTTCTATGTGCAGAAACAGGTAACCATCGTAGAGCTCATGCGATTCAAGCAGAAGCCAAACGAGGAGCTGTCAGATTACGTGGATAAGTTCAGGACCCAAGCACAGAAGTGTGCAGAGCTAATTAAAGAAAAGAACTTGGTTAACATATACAACAATGGTGCTTTAGACGCCTTCAAGCCCCACCTCATTACCAAAGCTTGTGATTCATTTGCGACCCTCTCATCTTTTTCACAAGACTTGGGAGGAATCATGACATTTCCCACCAGCCATGCGATGGTTACATGGAAGGGCAAGAGGACAGCAACTGTGGCTTTGGCGGATTCTCAGTCAAAACCACAAGGGGGCAAGAGGGAAAAGAATGAGAAATTTGAGCGAAGCAGAGAAAGGCATGGGGATAAGTATACCAGGATGCCAGTTCCGGAGGCTATTACATGTAGCGAGAAGGCATTCAGGAACCTGTATAAACAATGGGTTGAATATGGAGTGGTGAAGCCTCCAAGGCCCCGGTTGGTTGTAACGGAAGAGATGAAAAGAAGACTGGACTTCTGTGTATACCACCAATACGCAGGACATTCCACTATAGACTGTTACAGTCTGCGGAGAATATACCATGAGAAGCTGGCGGCCGGGGAGATTGAACTAGGAGAAGAAACGTGCAACACAATCACCCATAGTGCAGCCCCGGAAGTCAAGAACTCATATACTGGCTCTACGTACCATCAAACAAACTATGAACTACAGATGAATTAAATATCCACCCAAGATGGTGGTCCACCAAAAATGGTGGTTTAAGTCCTCAAGAATATTCCTTGTCAAGTAAATTGGATGACCAAGGGAGGAGGCACAAGAATTGAAGTCTAAAAAAAAACCCACCCAAGATGGTGGTCCACTCTAAACGGTGGTCAAGTCCTCGTAGACTGCACTTGCCAAGAAATTGGACGACCCAAGTGACGAGGCACCCGATTTCAAGTCCTCGTAGACTGCACTTGCCAAGATATTGGACGACCCAAGTGACGAGGCACCCAATTTCAAGTTCTCGTAGACTGCACTTGCCAAAATATTGGACGACCCAAGTGACGAGGCACCCATTTTCAAGTTCTCGTAGACTGCACTTGCCAAGAAATTGGACGACCCAAGTGACGAGGCACCCGAGTGTTACACTTTATAATTAAAAGTGAATGAGGCACCTGAGTATAAGCCATCAACCCCGAAAAAGTTACACTTTATATCTAAAAGTGGTGAACGTTATGCTTTCACCGACAAAAGCAAGATTTATTATATGAAACGTTATGCTTTTCGTTAAAAGTAATTTTATTATCAATAAATCGACAAACTTTCACTTATACTTGAACATTTTTCTTAAATTTCTTAAAAAAAAAAAGAAAAAAAAAAGAGTATAGATTCAAGTGTTAGTTTGTATGAGATAAATGTACATGATTTTCTGATACAGGAAATGAAAAGAACGACAAAAGTTCATGATCCAAAGGACATGACATGTCGAATTAAAGATAGAGGAGTACCTAAAGGTTGGTCTTTGAGGCTATCAACAGGTCTTCAAGGCCCTCAACAGGTCTTCGAGGCTATCAGTAGATCTTCAAAACTATTATCAGGTCTTCAATGCTATCAGGCGGTCAAAGCAATCAGCAGGTCTTCGATGCTATCAGCAGGTCTTCGAGGCTAATAGTAGGTCTTCGAGGCTATCAGGCCTTCGAATCTATCAGGCTTTCAAGGCTTTTAGGCCTTCAAGAAATGTTTGGTTCTCAATGACTTCTTGATTCCAAACAAAAGGAAAATTTCAAGAGATGAGGTTCCCACTTCTAGGACTTTTATTTTCGAGGATTGCAAAACATTAAGCCCCGCGAAGTGTTCAGACACTAGAATCAAGACTTCAACACTTACAATATTTTGCGCGATCATCTCACCAAAGGCGTGACTCACGCGCAGGAGGCAAATATTAACCGATAGATGACATAGACATCCTCCAGAGTAAAGGTGCATTCACCCCAAGCAGTGATGAATATGTAGAAAGAAGAACAACATGGTCCTATTGGATACGAATGTTCCTACATAGCTGGATGCAAGAAGAATGTCAGCTATCCACATAATCAGCATTCCCAAGTAGCTAGTCGATCCAATGTTGCTATTCTTGAATATGGGTAGATGAATCAGACAAGAAGTCATCCCAAAGCTGTTGGATATAGAATCAAGCCTTCCTTCTAGGATGGAGAAAAAGTTGTACGGGCATAAGTTTGGACTTGCTTCCGAAAGACGACGAAAAGGCCAAAGGAGGGGAGCCCTTTCCCAATCAATGAGAAACGGGGCCTCCTTGGTTGTTCTCAAGCCTGCAGAATGTTCAATAGGCCGTTGGATATAAAATCAAGCCTTCCTTCTATGATGGAGAAAAAGTTATACGGGCATAAGTTTGGACTTGCTTCCAAAAGACGACGAAAAGACCAAAGGAGGGGAGCCCTTTACCAATCAATGAGAAACGGGGCCTCCTTGGTTGTCCAAGAGTAAAGCTTCAAAACACCTGAAAAGGAGAAGAAACAATGTCAGAAAGATTGGGGAATCCTGAAAAAGAAAAAAAAATTATTATAAGGTTCGGTCCCCCCTAAGGTTCGGCCCCTTAAGGGTTCGGCCCCCTAGGGTTCGGCCACCTAGGGTTCGGCCATGGTGACTCTGTAGGGCTCCTCGCTAGCTTCGTTTTGATATATTATGGGTCCCGAAACTCTAAACGAGTTAAAATTTATGATCAAAATAGTAGTTGATCCTCTAAAACCCCCCTAGGGTTCGGCCCCCTAAGGGTTCGGCCTCCTAGGGTTTGGCCACCTAGGGTTCGACCATTGTGACTCTATAGGGCTCCTTGTTAGCTTTATTTTGATATATTATGGGCCCCGAAACTCTGAACGAGTTAAAAGTTATGATCAAAATAGTAGTTGATCCTCTAAAACCCCCCTAGGGTTCGGCCCCCTAAGGGTTCGGCCTCCTAGGGCTTGGCCAACTAGGGTTCAGCCATTGTGACTCTGTAGGGCTCCTCATTAGCTTCGTTTTGATATATTACGGGTCTCGAAACTCCAAACGAGTCAAAAGTTATGATCAAAATAGTAGTTGCTCTTCTAAAACCCCCCTAGGGTTCGGCCCCCTAAGGGTTTGGCCTCCTAGGGCTTGGCCACCTAGGGTTCGGCCATTGTGACTCTGTAGGGCTCCTCGTTAGCTTCGTTTTGATATATTACGGGTCCCAAAACTACAAACGAGTAAAAAATTATGATCAAAATAGTAGTTGCTCCTCCAAAAAACTTCATTTTTTTCATTTAAACTTCATTTTTCTCATAGGGTTCGGCCATGTAGCCTTAGGCCACCTAGGGTTCGGCTATGTTGGCTTTGTAGGGCTCCTCGCTAGCTTCGTTTTGATATATTATGGGTCCCAAAACTCCAAATGAGTGAAAAGTTATGATCAAAATAGTAGTTGGTCCTCCAAAAACTTCATTTTTTCCATTTAAACTTCATTTTTCCCATAGGGTTCGGCCATGTTGCCTTAGGCCACCTAGGGTTCGGCTATGTTGGCTTGGGAGATGCATACATATGAATACATGTATAGCCCCAAAATATGCTTGCAACGCAAAAGGAAGCGATCACTCTTTTTCTATTAAGGGAAGGATTCAAGCTGATTTCCAAAAAGATAAGTATCTTTGAATTTATTTCTAAATGGAAACATATAAAAATATTATTTCCTAAATATAGAATAGATTTGATTTTTGATTTTATTCCCAACAAAGGGAAAATTCGAAATATATGTTTGATTTTCCTTCTTAATGATAATAAGGAAGGGTCTTATCTTTAAAATCAAATATAAAGAAAATTTAATTTTATTCCCAACAAAGGGTAATTTTCAAAAATAGATTATTTATATATATATATATAGATGATAATATATATATATATATATATATATATATATATGTAAATAAATAAATAAAATCTTTTGCTTTCAAATAAAGAAAGATTTGATCTTATTTCCAAAATAAAATTAAGATTTGATCTTATTTTCAAAATAAAATTAAGATTTGATCTTATTTTCAAAATAAAATTATGATTTGATCATCTTTCCAAAATAAAATTTAGTTTTGATTTTATTTCCAAAATAAACTTATAATTTGATTTCATTTGATAGAAAGGAAAGATTTGATTTACGAAAAGAAGGATTTTATTAAATTAAATTTTATTTGGTAATATTTGATGATCTTCCTTGTCTTAATTTTCAGGAAAAAATAAGGAAGCAAATATTGAGCAAACAGTGGAAAGATTTTCAGAAGATTTTTCAGTATAGAAGTATTCTTGCGCGATCGTCTATTTGGGGATGCGACTCTCGTGCAGGGGGCAAATGTGGGCCCATGTGAAAAATTAGGGTTCACATGACCTAATTGAATTAAATGCACAATTAGGGTTCCACGACCTCATTAAATGTGCAAATGGGGGTTCGCATAACCAAATTTAATAAAGACGGAAAAGTCAGAAATAAATGTGCTAGACCCGGGAGAAGCCTTCACGCGTCCCGAGGCAGAAGACTCGTGGAGGCGGCTCATTTTGGGAATTGATTGAGGGATTGGATTGGTGGCTAGAAGGACAGGGCAATATGGACATTATTCTAATGACTAAAGGGTATTTTCGGAAATTCCCTGAAGGCATGTGCCGTTCACATGACTACTTTCCAGAAAACCCTATAAATACCCCTTCCATTCCATTGAGAAGGGGACTTCTCTCCAGACTCAAGACTTGGACTCTCAGAAGATCAAAGAGACCCTTTTAGTGACTTAAAGGCTCGGAGATTCCACCTAAAAGCACTGAAAGGGTTTGGACATTCTCTCAACTTGAAGGACTCAAGAAGGCTCTTGGAATCCTCGTTACCCTAACACGGTTCCTGGATTCTAGGGGTTCTGCCACGCGTCGTTGGAGTAATCGCTCACCTGTCGTTCTCCCCTCTTCAATCAACCAATCAATTCCGTGCTTTTTGTGGATTTCTTTCCTCCTCGGCCAACACGAAACCCTAACTCTAGCAAGGTACGATTTCCTTGCCCACAGAGTCTAATCTATACCATAAAATGTAATTATGTGATGTGAACTTAATTAAGAGTCTAATTCAAGATGGTGATGGTGATGGTGATGTGAACTCTGAGCTAAAGTCTAAAAGATAATTAATTTGTTAATTAATCACGACAATGGGCGTCAGCAGCTGCGTAGGGATGCTTGGACCTTAAGTACTATGCATGCATGCATGCATCCATGATGTTAATTACTTTTCTGCAGCTTCTATGACTTTAGAGTTGATATTTAGAAACTGAGTTCTCAATCAATCTCCATTAAATCACATATACATGTCTAGAAGGAAAATTCATGTAGACATCAAGAGCTAGCCATCACTATGAGTTACAATTTTCTTTTTTTTTGTACAGCACTAAAATATTTAAATATATTCGTCGCTAGTTTATCTCATGAGGATCGGATCGGATAGATTTCTTGGTCCAAGATCAGCAATTGGTCGATCCCTCATCCGAAAAAATGAGCCCTATTTTATTTGTAAATTCTATAAAGATAATAATATTAATAAAATATTAATTATATTAATTTCGGTAAAAATTAGTACCGAACCGGTAAACCGATTTGATATATCGATTCAACCGGTACCGGTATCAATATCAAAATTTTACTAATTTTAATACGATCCAGTTCGGTATCAGTTCGGTTGCACACCCCTACCATGAAACAAACCCCTTTTGGGAGGTAAACTATTTGTCTTATTAGTCCTTTTTAAGGTCGTGACTTACTACTATCTCATAAGTTATTGGACTAAATAAATTTTAAAAACATACTTATTGATTAATAGACTCCATATTTATGATCATAAAATAAATAAAATGGTATAATTGTGGTAACTTAACATGTCATTCACATGGTGTACGTGTCTAGGTGACACAATCAATGCTAGCAACCCACGTGTCAGTCATTAAGCCATTCATTCCTCAATCCGTTTCAAAATAAAAAAAATTATATTTTCCTATATGATTAATAAATAGTAGGAATGTTTTTGTAAAAATAAAAATTCTCTTAACAAGTTATTTTAAAAAAATAACTCTAATTTTATTTTGGAACTGAGAGAGTATATATTTTCATTCTACTTCATCAATTTCATTCAACTGCCCAACTAGATTTATTTTGCTTGTGTATATATATTATTGTAGCCTAATTGAGTTGTAATTAGGAGTAGTACTCGGTAGCTGTCAATGGAGGCACTGGTGGTCGGAAAAGTGATCGGAGATATGCTGGATATATGTTTACTCCGGCAGCTGAGCTTATGGTCCATATATTATGGATTATGGATAAAAACCCTCCGCAACCGCTGACAGGCCTAGGGGCTAGGGTTCAAATCAATGACCATGCTCCCTCTGCTGCCAATCTCTATATATAATCTTGTAAGCTACCAATTATCATCAGCTGAATTTTAGTTTACATGTATGTAAGAAGGGTTGGTTGAGTATGGATTTATAGTCAACTGTAATTATGAATTAATTATTAGAAATATTGATCACGTTACATATATAGCAACACTACGTTAAACAATTTGAGGGATAAACTACTCATGTAAAATATCTGTTTGTCAAACAGTTTGAGAGACTGTTAACTACTGTAATGGTAGATCTTTATCTAGATTATCTTAAATTAACATCTAATAGATATATTTTTTTTGTGGACGATTGGATTCCAGGTTATGGTTGATCCTGATGCTCCAAGTCCCAATGAACCAACTTTGAGAGAGTAGCTCCATTGGTAAATAATTTATACTACCTCCGTGCGTGTTTTTTTAGCTTAAATCACGCATATCAATACACAAGTTAAAATGACAAAAATATTCTTAATATATTTTCTTTAAAGTTGAAAAGTTAATGAGTGTCATTTAATTGTAGTGATGGTAAGATGTAATAAATACCATTGAATGCATAAAAGGGCATATATGAGAAAATATTGCAAAAATTGTATTGGAGTTCTAACACATAACTTATTTTGGAAAAAAATATTAAGCCTAAAAAAGCACTTATTGTGGGACAGAGGTAGTATATGCATGACATCCATATATATATATATATATATATATATATATATATATATATATATATATATATATATATATAATTTCTCAATTCGGACCAACCTTTTTTTGAAACCAATTAACTTACGCTCGCGGTCCGTGGTCTCATTTCAGCAGTTTTATCTGCCTTTTCACAATTGTTGCAAGTGCGATACGATCCCAAGATATTCGGATCTATAGCTCATCTCGGGTCTTCATTTGAATTATTGCGCCAACTGATGGGATTAATATCCATATATTTAATTTCAAGTAATACATATATTGAACATAATTGGAAAAAAATTAAGATTGGTTTAAATCTTGTAAAATATTTTACGTTTTTGCTATGTTGAGAAAGAAAAACTATAAGAACATTAATGATCTATCAATACTTATATATAAAGGTATCACTGCCGATCCTTTAAATTACATAATTGGGTGAGTTAACTCACTCAATTTGAAATTAGTTTGGAGTTAACTCGGTCAATTGGAAAAATCTCACGCTAAGCTAAATTGGAATCAAGCCTCTTCTGTAAGACTCAAAATTATTAATAAATGAAATTTAATTTCCTCTATTTATTATTTTGAAATAGTAATGGTTGATTTGATTAATGTGGTTAGTTATGGAAAAAATACGCAAATATTTCAAATAAGCAAGTGGTTATAAAATATTCATTATTGTTGGGAAATATTCGTTTGGTCGTGAAATATTCTTGCTGTTGGGGAATATTCGTACGACGACACAGTTTTTTGTGAGCCCCATAACGGAAAGCGATTGGATGAAGAAAACGACAAGTATAAGTTGTTTATAAATAACGGCGTAGTTGTTACCGTTAATACTGTTGGAATACCCGGTGATTAAAACACAGTAATGCGCGTTGTTGCACAGTAGCACACGGTATTGCACCAATTATTGATTCTTACGTAAGAAGACACTACTCAATAATTGTTACAGTAATTACTGTTCAATATTTTATTTTATTGATTCAATAATTGCTACGTTGATATTTTATATTACTGTTGTTTCAATAATTATCACTACACAGTATTTTCTATTATCGAAGCAATAATTCATATTATCTTAATAATATTATTAGATAACATTATTGGCAATGTCTAGAAATTTATGTCTAAGGAGATGTTTGGTCACCTAATTGCGCGACAGTAAAGTGAGATCCTTATTGGAAAGCCCCTCTTTCCTGGGAACGGCCTGGTTGTCATTATTGTGATTATGTAATATTATTTGTGAATAATTAATTATTGATTTATATGATAAGAAAAATATTTATTTATATGGATATAAATGGAGAAATTTTTAGAAAAGTGACAATCTTTGAAAATTGATATTTTATCTTTTCTGATAAAATAATTTATTATTATATTATATAATAATGGTGATATTTTTACAATGAATGTGGGATATATGAGTATATGAGGAGGAAGAGTATTTTTGTTGCATTAAATGTTTAACGCATGTTTTGTGTGTCGGTAGACCCTATTTCTTGACTGAAATTTGATTATAGACTGTAAAATCGTCCGTTTGTGAATTTTGGTCAATTTCTGTTTGGAATTTGGAAAAATTTAAACTTACAAAGTTGTAGAGAATTGAATTTCCTATGGAAGGATATAAGATTCGAATTTATCTGATAAAAGAGCTATTTATTATGAATTATTGAAGTTCCGAGATTCCGAAATAATTAATTTTTGGAAGTTTTAATTATTTATATTAACAAAAACGTTTTAAACAAGTTGGTGGGCTCATTTTGTTGTTAAACATGTGGGATTCCAACATTCAAAGGTTGGCGTAGGAATTTATATTTAATATATTAATATTATATTAAATTTTTTACTTTGGTGTTCTAAGCATTTTCTTATAAATAGGGTGCTTAGGTTAGAATTGAAAATCACACTAGAAATTGAAATCTTCTCTCTCTTTCTCTCTCTATATTATCGAGCGTATTCTTGTGAGTATTTTAAGACTTTGAGTGTTGCTATACGATGCAAGTTTTCTTCAGCTCTATATCCAGTATTTCAGTCAGAAGTACTGTCTTTTCGAGGTAAGAGATGTTATTTTCTTCATAAACGATATTATTTCTTTCAATATCATTATGCCAAAATATTGGTTTGAATTTTTTATCAAATTTGGAACTTTTTATGTCGGATTTACTATTCACGTATACGACACTATTCACCGAAAAAATGAAATTTTTTTCTTTTTGTCCAAGATGTCTATTATGGTTACTATCTTTGATTGTATCCAAGTTTTGATCTTTATTTTTGAATCATGCTTCAAAAATTGTTATTATGGAGTATTATTGAACTTGGATAAAACTGTAATATGAATCCCTAATATTTATTCTTTTGCTTCACTGGATTCGTTTTCTTTAAAATATTTTTCATCATCCTCAATCCTAAATGATGATATTACTGAATATCTTTGGCCTGTAGTGCAAAGATGAATGATTTCTGATGAATATCTTTGGCCCGTAGTGCAAAGATGAACAGTGTTTAGATGAACATGACCAACTGATGAATATATTTGGCTTGTAGTGCAAAGATGAATATTTGATTCCAGATATATATTGATTGATGTTACAGGGATAAAATATCGACGATGAACTTTTAAATTCATATATAGAAGATAATAGATTTCATTCTCTACTTAACTCTTCTAATGAATTATTATTTCCGCTGCGAATATTAATTTAAAACTGGTTGTCTATGGTATTCTATTAGATTTTTCCCTGTTGAGGACTAACTATAATTTGTTATATGTTATCTTAGTCATAATATTCTTTACTGGGCTAGTTGAGCTCACCATTTTCCTTTTTGTTCCATTTTTCTTCTCAGGAGGCGAGAATGTAGCGAGTACTAGTCGGGGTATGGAATGATGATTCTAGAAGTTATTTTAGTAGTCCTCACTATTTTATAAAATAGTGTATCAATAATTGTAATGAGGACTTATTTGAGTGTGGATATTGTCTAGATGACAGTATTTGTATTTAAACTCACAGTTTAAGTGTTGTCGCATTTTGTTTGGCGACTCAGAATGGGTGTTGTATACCTATTTTGGGGGCGTGACATCTTCAATCCACAAAATCGTTCCTCTCTAATTCCTCATCCTCTTCCTCTTCCTCTTCCTCTTCTTCACTACCATCACCTCTATTTCACTTCCATTTTCATATACCTGTTCCCCTCAGCTGTCCTGCTTCTTCCTCCTACTACTCCACCTCCTCAGCCGCCTCGACCCGCGGCGATGTCTCGCCGGCAGCGAGACTGGTGAAAAACTCATTCAATTAAAAAACTCACGCCGGTTTGAAATTGAGTCCTTCATAGTATATTCAATCAACAAAACAATTGGTTTCTCTTCAGATTTCTCCTCTCTTCCTTTTCAGTACCTTCTCTTTCCCGTGGATCAGAAACCTATATCCATCATCCCTATTCCACTTCCATATATTTATTGTCATTCTCATGCTGTTTTGGCAGCGGCGTCGGGTGTCCTGCTTAGTTCTGCGCCCAGAATTAGATTTTTTGATGAGAGATGAGAGATCAGAGCAGGGAGGGGTGTCAATGGGATACATGAAATAGTTACAGTAATAGACGCAGTCGGTGCCTTTGCAATTGTATCGAAAACCAACTGTTGGTGGTCTTGATTTGGTTTCTCCCGATTCAGTGTTAAGGTACTCAATTTAATTTCATCACTTTCTAATTTCTGCTATATGAACCCATGTAGATGTATTTACGTTCTTATGTTAGTATAAATCTGTTGATGTGCCTTCCTTAGATTCAGTTTTATGGTAGTCCATTTTTCTGACTTTGTGTTTTGGTTATGAATGGTGAGGACCTAGGACTTCATCCTGTACAGGTTTTATAGATTTAGTTCTCACTTTCACACTTCCCTTAACTCCTGTTTCTTTTTCCATTCCTTATTTTCACATGGCCTTTTTTTGGGATGACAAAGTAGCTAAATATGACTTTTGATTTAGAAATTCATAACTATGTTAATACAACCTGGTAATTCTCCTATTTGGTTTCATGAATAATTACTGTTTGATTTGATCTTATAGCCGTTTGATTTAATCTTATAGCCATTTGATTCTGCCCAAGTATCCGTTGAAAATTTGCCCAAGAGTTGTTCCACCGACCAGAACTGCTGGATCCTCTACTATATATTCTATGTTCTTCCGGAAACCTATGACACTCAGCACTGTATAATTTTAAATGTTTTTTTTGTCCTTTTTCTCTTCTTTATCTGTTATGTGTATAATCTTCCGTGTCAGAAACGTTATGCTTTATTCTCATTCGTTTTTATATATTTTATTTGGGGGTTTTCAGGCTATTACGTTGTGCCCTAATGTTCCTGTATATTGGACTAACCGGCTCTATGCCATCGCAAGCGGAAGTATATACGGCCGCGTACCCTTTATGGTTTTGTTTTTTCAATTCTGATTATTTTCCCCTTTGGATACTGAAAGACTGGAATTTGTGATGTTCGAGTTCATTGACCATTTATTTCCTTTAATTTTTTGTTGCCTTTGTTTTGTAGTGATTGGACCAAAGTTGAGGATGACTGTTGTAGAGCTATTCAGCTTGATCACAGCTCTTTTAAAGTCAATTTTCCTATTTTTTTGTTCAAGTTCATTGACCATTTATTTCCTTTAATTTTTTGTTGCCTTCGTTTTGTAGTGATTGGACCAGAGTTGAGGAGGACTATCGTAGAACTATTCAGCTTGATCACAGCTCTTTTAAGGTCAAATTTCCTAATTTTTTGTTTTCTCATGTTTTCCTTTTATATGTAAAATGAGCATTTTTATCAAAAGAATCTAAAAGTATATAGGTCATTTATAAATGTTGCCAGGGGGTGTTTGTTGACACTAATGGTTTATCTAATTGAGCAAGTTCTAGGGGCATAATGAATGCACTTTGAAATTCAATGCTTCCAAGTCTTTGGATCATATAATTTTGCAAATTTTTATGCTTTTTTTTGCTGCATGTTTGATTTGTAGAAGATAGCCTTTTATATTGTTTCAGTTGCTTTTCTCATAGGTAAAGAACTATCATTCAGTATGCAGATATCTTGGTTAGTTAACCCTCTGTTGTGTTCTTTATACTTTTCCTGTTGCAAAAAGTCTTATTTGTCAATATTTTTGTTTTACTATAAGAATCCTTTTTTCATGTGCAATAGTATAAAATTACAAAATGTCATGTTTGGTTGGGTTTTGGGTTTGTAACTGATTTTGGTATTGTTTGTTGTTTCTGGGTTGGGCAACATATCAATGCTATTATTACTGCTGGAGAGGTAAGCATTCATATATAATTTTAGTTCTTATATGTGTACACATATAATTGGTGTTTGGATTGTTTAAATTTGTTGATTATGACTTTGGTGTTGAGCATTTGTGTTTCAATTTTTACTGCAATCTTACTTGTGTCTGATGTTTCATGCTTACTTTGTGAGTTTGCGCTGCTCTTTACTGATGAATGATTGAGTTGCTTTTGTTTGGAGTTTGAAAAGATAGAACATTCTTCATTTTGTGGGGCAATGAATTTATTATCCGTTTTGTGGTGGTTTATATTTGATAGATTTTCAAAAGCCTGATAGTAAGCTTATAATTATTAGATGTAGATTAGGTCCTGGATTATAAGATGAATCAAACAAATTGACCCATAACATTAACAAAGTCACAGTTTGTCTGGGGTGGTTGCTATTGCAAAATATTGGGCAATGAATTTATTATCCGTTTTGTGGTTGTTTAGGTTTGGTGTAAATTATTATTTAGTTCAGTTACTATTTTTTATTTTTAGCACATCTCATATTGTGCAACGACAAATTGTGTGATGATGACGCTTTGGTTACAGGTGTTGCCACAGAGAGTAGGACGCGTAATAAGATTAATTTACAAAAATCAAATTTTGGTAAGGACATAATTGTACACCTCTTAAATAATTTGAATACTTAGTAGCAATCGATCACTAAATAATTTTTTGCTTGTTGCAGCTACACTCAAGGAGGGTACTAAATATAGGCTACATAGAACGAGTTTGGCATTTCAAGTTTTTGATGAAATAAGACTGAGAGGATGTTCTTATGCTTTAATGAATGTATTTTTTGTTAGATATATTCAAGTTTAGGTTAGTCAATCCATTATTCAAACTAGCCCGTGCGTTGCACGGGCTATCAACTAGTATATACAAATACATTGACCACTATAAATTCACATCTGATATCTTTTCATAGCTAACAGTGTTATATCTTTCAATTATTTGTATATATTAGGCTACACAAAAAAATATATAGATGGGATATATAAATATAAACATATAAGCAATTCACTAAATATCCAATAATAAGCATGCATTAATATATTTTGAGAATCGGTATTTTTATAAATAAAATTTGATATTTTCACAAGGTCTCTCATATGATTGTGGGAACCATCTATTATTTATGTGATAGGTGTTGGTTAAAGTTCCTCACCCACCTTTTTCCTTCTTTTTTTTTCCCATTCCCAGAACCCTTGATTTTTCTATGGCCCGGACCATTGATTTGTGTCGTCCCCATTTTCATTCTTTTCCCTCTGATTTATGGCTATAAATGTTAGCCACGTTAGTAATAATCTTTTTGCAGAAGCAGAAATACAATAAAATTCGAAAAAGAATTCTATATTGATATTAAAGTAAAACACATAAAAAAAATTTAAACCTTAATACAATAGACGTTAAACAGGCTAGAAGATTGCAGCTTTGAGGACTGTAAGAACAGTTTTCTTAAGACAATATTTGGCCGTGGCAAGACAAATTGTCTCCCAGGATACAACAATGTTCTGAAGCAAACTCGACCGTACGTGTGTAGGAAGATTATCACCGAGCAGGAAGGAAGAACAAAGAAGAAAGCCTAAACTATTTTTTCCCCTACAATCTCCCTTTTACCTTTTTGGGAGAAGAATAATATTATATCAAGAATTGAGTTCGAAACGACCATATATATATATCCAGTAAGGAATTAATCATCAGTAAATGGAATTAATTCCATCATTGATGTCCATTAAGCCTTCATATATAAAATCAGCCATCAATTTCTCATTCATATTCCATCCGTTTCTCAACAATCCCCCACATGAATGAAAATTGAAAACAAAGGAATTCAATGTGGTGATAACCTTTACCGTTGATATTAGCATAGGATAGGTAGGCATCAACCCTTGAACCTTCCCTTGTGAAGTATATTTACTTTACTGGCTGACTAATAGACGTGATGTCCTTGAACTATTATGCCGTTTGTGTAAACGATGATATACCTTACACAAATACCAACATAACACGGTTTTGGTTCTCATGGTTATGTTCATTATGTTCGTGAACATCTCCTGGTTCTGCAAGAATTTAAGAGAACTAAAACTCATTAGTTTTCCTTGAAGCAACCCCACTTCATTCTCACATAGGTGATTTTATTTTTATTTTGTTCAGATTACTGACACACAAGAATCATTAAAAGCATAGCTTAACCTTATCCAATTTCATATCACTGTTTACAGATAAGGAGGTAGTATTAAATTCTTCAAAGTTCATATCATATACTATCTTGGCAACTACAATACTCTTTGTCTCTCCGTTTCTCGTCTAGCGGCTTGACCTAATTCTTCCTACTAATTCGACTTTAGAGAAAATTCGACATGTTATTTTTTTATATTTATAAATTGACAAATTTAGCAATTGCTTTGAGATTTTTTATAATTTCCTGCGGGATTTTTTTTGTAAGTGCTTATGGATTTTTATAACTAATAAAAATGAGACTATCATACAACAATTACTTAAATTTAAGTAATGAAGTCTCGAAAAATGTTACTATAAATAATATTTGGGTATTATTTAGTTTTATAATTTATTTTACTATAGTTTTTTTTATGAGCATTTATTTATTTCAAATTTGATCACACTGACCTAAGAGGCTAGATCCATCCCTGGGAAGGACAATATAATTTTTTCACTCTACCTCAAAATTTAATGTGTTAAGTATAATTTTCTAAACTACAAATAGTCATGTGAAAAATTGGTGAAACCTTAGGCATTGATGTGATGTTTATTCTTTTTCTTTATCGACAAGAAATTTATTCCTCCTCTTTGCGGCATAACTTAATAAGGAAAATGTTGTCCAACAAAATAGAAAGGAGAAGGAAAAGGTCACGAAAGAACGCTAAACAGTGGAAGCCGAGCCCCAAAGGCCAAAGCCACCGCAAGGAACCAAATCAGGCTCAGAATCTCAAGAACCAGATTAAACTCGCCGGCGGCAGAATCGTCTGAGGCTCCCCTCTCAGACGAACCCATATGGTCAATTCGTCTTCTTCATCAACAATCTGCAGAAAATGCTCGCAATACACCTTCTGAGCACGTTAGTCCCTACCCATTTCAGAGAAGCAACACATTCGTCGCCATGTCAAGGTCGGTCTCTAATATTTTTTTTAAAACTTCGCTTGCTTGCCTTTTCTTATAATTGGGTTCTAGTTTTTATTCCATTTTCCCATTTGAATTTGTCCTTTTGTTTTGAATTTGTCCTTTGACTGGCTAGGGATTCATTCTAGATATATTTGTGATTACGTGTTTTTTCTTTCTTAGAGGGTGTTTTGGATTCAGGGATTTGGCGAATTTTTGATGATTTGAGCAAGTTATGTAGGTTTTCTTTTATCTTCTTAAATTTCATATCCTTGCGAAATTATTCGTAGGAAACAGTTGTGTTCTGGGATTTCTTTAGGCATATGACAAAATGAGGCCCAATTCTACTCGAGGTTAGATATATAATGGGGTTAATGTGCTGAATGTTAATGAGGTGAGTTAACTAATTCAATTGTATGAAGTTGTAGGCTTCAGTTGTAATTTAATGGTGTCATGAATCCCATTTTTTTAAAGCATATTAAGGTTTGTCAAGCACACACTTAGAAGTTTTAACTTATCAATTAAAAAAAATAGTAATAATTTCCTAGTGTTTATGTAGTTGTTTCACAAGGCTTGGTGTTATTTTATCTCGGGATCTTCTGTATTGAGCTAAACGTGAGACATGCATAGAAAAATATGATTCTTAAAGTTAGTAGAGATGGATTAATGACTGATATATTTGACGGTTGACTGACGTAAGGCATGCTATGTTATTTTGAGTAGCTCCTCTGGTAGATGTCTCTGTGCTCTTGTTATTACTGAAGTCACCACCTTCTGTTACATGAAAGTAAGGTTTAGTATTAATATGACTAGTAAATGCATCAGTTGTAATTGACCTCTTATTGGGATTACAGATTCTTTACTATAGGAAATATTAGAAGAGTCGCAGAGTCCATTTGCTTAAAGTCAAGTCAGAGGAGTATCTATTCAGAGGGAAGGAGATATGGGGCAGTTGGTACAGCTGGGCCACATTACCAACAATACAAATTATACTTGCAATACATGTCTCCTAATTGGAGACAGTCTTCATTTTTGGCATACAAAATCAAGGATGCTTTTTTCCAGAGTAGTTATCCCAAGAATTATCATGTTATCCCAACAAGAATCAGAATAGCACATCATGCCCAGGTTGCTTGGAAGAGGCTCTCCCAGGGGCCTTCTTACAATGGAAAAACTTCTCCCCCCATTAGTAGGCTTGCTCAAGCAATTAGCTTGGCATTGAGTCGCTCTTATGTGGTTGTTCCTAGTATATTTGCCTTAACGTGTGGAAATGTAGCATGGGCACAAGCATCGGCAAACTCAGAGACCTTTCAACCAAATAATACTTTATACATGCGTGCTCAAGACGGGCATGCTTTTTTGATCTCGTTACTCCTTTCAGCATTTGAAGGTGTAGTCTTATTGCTGAGAGCTTTTTACCTGGCAATTGTGTTCTCTCCCAGCATAGTGATGGCTCCATTTGCAGATTCTCTTGGACATCAATATAGGAAAACATGGCTTCAGCTTGTTCATCGTACCCTGGAAAGAGCAGGTCCAGCATTCATAAAGTGGGGTCAGTGGGCAGCTACACGGCCGGATCTATTCCCTAGAGATCTTTGCACTGAACTTTCAAAGCTTCATGCCAAAGCCCCTGAACACAGTTTTGCTTACACCAAAAAGACCATTGAAAGTGCTTTTGGTCGTAAGCTTTCTGAAATTTTTGACGATTTTGAGGAGGCACCTGTAGCTTCTGGAAGTATTGCCCAAGTGCATCGAGCATCTTTGAGGTATCGGTACCGTGGCCGCGAGAACAAACCTATTGTAGTTGCAGTTAAAGTTAGACATCCTGGAGTTGGTGATTCGATTAGAAGAGATTTTCAGATAATCAATATAGTAGCAAAGACTTCCAAGTTTATTCCCACGCTGAAATGGTTGAGATTGGATGAAAGTGTACAACAGTTTGCGGTCTTTATGATGTCTCAAGTGGACCTTGCAAGGGAAGCTGCCCATTTGAGCCGCTTCATTTATAATTTTCGCAGGTGGAAGGATGTGTCTTTTCCGAAGCCTGTATATCCACTTGTACATCCTGCTGTTTTGGTGGAAACATTTGAACAAGGGGAAAGTGTTGCTCACTATGTTGATGACCTTGATGGAAATGAGCGACTTAAAAGTTCCCTTGCACACATAGGGACACATGCACTTCTGAAGATGCTTTTGGTAAGTGGCAACATAGTTATTAATCTTCATTATTCTTGCAATATGCATTCTACAAGTTAATTCTTAGAAAGTATATAAAAAAAAATCTTCATTTAGAAGTTGGTTGTTCCGCTGCACATTTCTAGTTAGTTTCTTCCTTCTTTAAATGCACGAATGTTAGCTAGAGGCTAGAGTTGATTTGGCAGCGTTGTTGTTGTTCTTCTGTGTTCATGGCCAGTGGGTGCACAAAATGACATAAGCCCGTTTGTTTTGATTGTTTGTGACTATGTGAGCTTGGTAAACTTTTTTTTCTGTTAATTTATTAAATCATACCTTGTTAAGCGGTTGCAATGAAGGTGAGACACAATATATTAGTGAGAAAAATTAATGCTTATGCTATAGACTAGTTTAGCTTATTGATGTTTCATGAGTAGCTTCTCTTGAAGGAGTTTCAGATTAATTTCCATGAATGAAAGTTAGCTCACACTATAACCCGACCAGGTAATTAATTTATCTCTTCATGGCTATTCCTTGGTTGGAGGTACAGACTTGGCAGAAGAGATCGAATCTTAAGGTTTCATGTGTGTTCACTTTTATCTCATAAAGGAAGAAATAGTTGCATCTCTTTTTTGGACTACACATTGTGTGTATTTTAGTGTAAAAAAAAGGTGCTTGAGTTATGGTGTTTTATTAGCCAACATTTCTAGCAGCAGGTATCAACTTAGATGTTTAATCATAAGTAGCAAATTTATCAAGTTATATACTTGTGTGTGATTGAAATTCAATTCATGCTCCATATACTATTCTGAAAATATCGTCCAATTGGGAAATTCAAGTTTGAATATATGAATCACCTTCTTATAAATAATGTTCATTTAACTTTGCCCGGGTCATAGACTCATAAATCACGATGTTTCATTTTACTAGCCTTATTTGATGGTAAGTGCTAACATGCTTCAACTACGACAACCGTTTGAATCATTTTGACTTATATATTTTTGCAATCATAACATGATTAAGTCAGTGAGGACTGAGGAGCTTTTCTTTACGCGTTTTGATCTCAGAAAAGTTTTATACTGCTTAACTTTATAACTGATTATACCTGATTTTGAAATAATCAGGATGGTCTGTTTGTATTTAGCTAAAACTTGCTATTCAAGTAGTATTAAAATAATTCTTAAAAATAATTATTTCCTAAATGTATGGGGAAAAAATGGTATCACTATATCAGCATTATGTAGGGGTTCTTTAATTTTTGTCATCATTTTTTGGTAAAAGAGTAACATGAGTTCAAAAACTAAAAAAAAGTCATTTTGAAATAATCTGAAAAAACAACCTAATCTAATCTGAAATGCTAGTTCAATACGATGAGAGGCTTAACTAGTGTATGCTTTTTTTTTTCTTTTGAGTGAACTTTCTAATGTGTCGTTTATTCCTTGTTTTCTTTACTAGTAATTAATAATGAGCATAAATTACTATGGACTCTGAGTTGTGTGCAAAGTTAATAAGGATTAATTCAGGCTTTGGAGATTTGATTATGATTTCTCTTCTTCCAGGTGGACAACTTTATTCATGCCGACATGCATCCTGGAAATATCCTTGTCCGTGTAGCTCGAAGCAAGTCTTCTCGGAAGCGGCTCTTTAAATCAAAGCCTCATGTCATTTTCCTTGATGTAGGGATGACTGCTGAACTTTCTGGTAGCGATCGGGTAAATTTGTTGGAGTTCTTTAAGGCTGTTGCCCGTCGAGATGGTCGTACAGCAGCAGAGTGCACACTTAGATTGTCAAAGCAACAGAACTGCCCTAATCCAAAGGCCTTCATTAAGGTAATATGTTAGGCACTTGTTCATTATTTGGTATGAACTTGGATGCGGCTGTTTCAGCCTTACTACGTTTATCTTGTCTACCTGAGCCTTGATGAATTCATGTGCACGTTAAGGTTTAGTTTAGGTATTTTGATTACTAATGACTATAAGGTGCCAAGAGCTTGTAAGCCCATGCACTTGCAAGTTATGGGTATCAACAGGAAGATCTTTATTTTCAACCATTTTACTTTGGCAAAATATTTCATTATTTCCTCATCTTATAATTAGAGTCCAATTTGTAACCTTCAACTTTTCAAGGAGAGAGAGACATTTAGTGCATTCTAAAATTACTTTAGAAGTTTAAATTTCCTAAACTATCATATATAATAATATATGAGATCCGTTTTTCAAAAGGTTTCTAAACTTTGCAGGATTACTCTTCTAGAGTGTATCGACCTTGCTTATACTCACCAAAGTGTAAAATCAACCAACAAGTTAAAAAAATGGGTCCACAAATTATTGGAGAGGCTAGCCATTATCTGTCCATTGGGGTATTGACCAAGTGAACATTTTGAATATCTGCAGTCTTTTGTGTATGGTTGTTAAAGCTATTGTCATCTTGTATTTCCGGTAGCTTAAATGACATAAACTGACAATATTAAGGTTTGAGTTTGATATTAAAAAGAAAAAATGAAAAACGTGATTGGGCTTGAGATTGTCTACTGGGTTGCATTTTATTTTCAAAATGCTAAATATTGCTACTCTCATTTGGAAGTTAATGTCAACTGTAATTTAATTTGGTAGTGATTATGGTTTGATTAACGCGTGGAAGTTGTACATATTCAGTGGAAGTGGTGATCCTTGTAGCTATCTTATCCAAATTCTTTTAGCTTGGGTACAGCCTTTCTGTGTATATGTCGATATATTCATCTACCATTAGATTTTATGGTAATATTCTAAAAAAATTGTTTAACAGGAGGTGACAGAGTCCTTTGACTTTTGGGGTACTCCAGAAGGTGACTTGGTTCATCCTGCAGAGTGTATGCAGCAATTGCTTGAGAAAGTTAGGCGTCATAAAGTTAATATTGATGGGAATGTCTGCACTGTGATGGTTACCACTTTGGTTCTTGAGGTAATTGCTTCCAGAACTGTGTTAAGCTGAAATGTTACATACTGATTAAATAGGGAAGAAAAGAAACATATGTGAAGTTGCTTTCATGCATGCTAACTCTGCTTCTTGGCCTGATGTAGTATTAATACTCTCCATTAGTTCCAAAAAAAAGAGTCCCTTTTACAAAATTTGCAAACATTTGTGTATTTTTGGAAGGAAAAAAGTTGATGTATTTTTGTTTCATGTTTTCCAGTAAAAGTAATGAATTGCAAGTTTACTAGTGGTGACATGATAACGATATTGAAAAACAAACTTTGAGGACATTGTATATTAGTAACAATAAAAAGGACTATTTTTGTGGAACAAATAAAATTTGCTAAAATGGGCCTCTTTGCGTGGAACAACAAGGAAGTGGTTAATTTTCTTACAATTATAACCAGAGGGAACTGGGGGTCCTTCCTTCTAGGCATTTGTCATTTCACACACTGCTTTGTGTGGTTAAAATTTCTGTGATAATGAACGAACTGGAACTCAATTATCCTGTCTTGGTGCTTAGGGTTGGCAGCGGAAGCTTGACCCAGATTACGATGTGATGCATACCCTGCAGACACTGCTACTTAAAGCTGACTGGGCGAAGTCACTTACCTACACTATAGAAGGGCTCATGGCTCCATAATGAAAGTTCTTGTTCATCAAAAGTTTTGGCATTATAAAACAAAGAAATGTACATGGTTGGAACGATTTTGATCTGTTCTTTTACTTCATTTGTCTCTATTTACGTGCCTCGTTCACAAACTTCATAATGAGGGAAATTTTGCCCTCTATTTTTTATTTAACTCTGTTCACTGTAGCCCGGAAGCCGAAAAAGTATGGTAAAGGAGCACAGGTGAAGAAAAAACAATAAGCTGGCTGGCTGGCTGGCATTCTTTGATTCCCATTTCTCTCAACTTTGTTGTAAATTTGGGATGTGCGTGGTGATGTATGCATTTTGAATCATAATTTCTCTATCTACATGTAGGTGTGGTTATGTGGTATAAGTTCCATTAGATATTTGCTTATTTATATTTCTTTCTTAATTTATTATTCACAAGACTTCTCATTCAACTTTTTTCTATTATTTGTAAAATAATTTAGTATTTGAATTATTTTTGATGTCCCATTCCCCATGGAATTACAAAATAATATCTGGATTTTTTTTCCTTATACATAAAGAGGAATTTAATGTATTTAATATTATTATTGACTATGTTAATTAATTTTAGAACTGAAACCAAACCAAACCAAACCAAATGCCAGCTTCAAAACAACACCACCCCAATCACAAGAGGTGTGAAGTTTAAGCTACTTTCTATATATCATTTATTTGGTTGGGATCTTCTGCATAAACATTCTTTAAGGCTTCCTTCCTTGAAAAATTGTTTTACAATAGCCAGCCAGCCAGCCAGCCAGCCAGATTCAAACACAATCCAACAAGAATTATTAATCAAATGAACAATTATAAATATTAAACAAAAGTCCTCCCCATTAACCAACAATTAGCCTTCAAGGAACTCAACCCCAATTAAACAAATAAAATTAAAATAACATAATATACATAAGGATTTTTTTTCCTTTTATTTAATCATAATCTTGATCTAAATCTCCCATCATTTTTACCTGTATATCTATATGGTCAAATATTTTTTATCCTTTTTTTCTCCTACAAACTAAACCCCTATGTTTGCCAAAAAAGTATAAATATTAAGCTAGGGGCAATTGACAAACCTTGCCTAAGGGTAGGTCTCAACCCCTGGTACAAACCATTTGAAGAATCAATCATCAGACCAAACAGTGAACTTGCTGAAGATAGGGCTTCTTACTTAATAAGTTTGTCCGATGATCTGGGTTTGATTTAGTTGGATCCGATTTGGGTTCAAATTTTGCCTTCCCATTAACCCACAACAATTTCACGACCCTGAAGTGACTGCTGCCGCCATCTTCATCCCACCGCATTGACAAGCTCATTGCCGACTGAAAAATAATGGCGAGTAAAGAACAAAAATTAATTTCCTAAATGCTAAAAAAATATCTGTATTTCCTTCCCCGTTTGATATCCACCCTAAGAGAAACTGGATCGGAGATTTCAATGATTCAGTATCACATAAATCCACGGGGAATGCATGAATGAGGCAGAATGAATGAACTACAAACGACAATGTAGGTCAATAAGATAGAAGCAAACAAGTCGAACAGAAACTCATAGCATGGGGTTTTTGAATTTTCAGTCACTTCTGCCTCTAGACTTTGAAAAGCTGGAAAATTATAGCTAATTTTGATGAAGAAATATATCATAACTCTCAAATATATGAAGTCGAAGAGGTGCCAGGTAACAAATATATGAGATGGAAGTATTTATGCAGTACACCGACACTAGATGATGATGTAGTACAGGGCATCGAGTAATTAAGAATTTAAAGTAACAATCTTTTTGTACTAAAGCAAGGATTACCGCATAAAATAGTAGAAATAGATACATAAAACTAACAAAGAGATAGAATAGTTAAAGAATGAAATGACTCTGGTCGTTGTCCTCTAAATTTAACTAAACAAGGTAAAGCAGATTCCCAACGGACTACTTACTCATATGTAAGGTTGCTAATTTCCTCGATTGCATCACTGATACCATAGACGGTCATTTTTTCTACCTGTATAAGCCATTTTTCATTACTTTACGTGCTGCATCGACGATAATGGAGAGAAAAGGATCAGAGCAAGTGAACTATTACTGATATTACCTCCAGGACTTTTTCTTTGGCTTTGTGATGTCGAGGAAGTAGACGGATTTCATTAGCCAATCTGATGCACTCAGGAGCATTTTCGGGTGATATAAATTCCAAAATTACATTAACACAGGCCTGCAAGCACATCAAAAGAGAAATTCAGTGTCAATTATCAAAACTCTGAAATAACTTGGTTACTGGAAAATAACATAAAGTACTTGGTCATTCTACTAAAACCGGACCTGAGCATAATTGGACCACTAAAAATAATATCAGTCCGTTGAAAAGAAAACCAACCACACCAATTGTTTTAGCAGGACATTTCTAATTTTCAACAAGAAGAAAAAGCATGCAGCGACGATTATTTAAAGAAATAACATGTCTAACAAGAAGTGGAATTCATATCGGCACGTGTTGGATAATCACTCTCTTTGGACACTCATGAACACATTCCACAACAACTTCATTTGTTTAGACTTCAAATATAAAAATGTATATTCTAATACATAGTAGAAACTTCTTATTAGATAGACCGAACTTTTCTGATAATTTTTTACGAGTTTTTATCCATCAAGGTGACACAAAGATTTTTTTTAGATGCTCTTACAGATATAAGTTTATTTTAGTTTTATTTTATTATGTTTTGAAACTTGTACACATGAAAATAACAGACAGACAGATCACAGAAAAAAAACAGTAGCTTAGGAATCAAAATAGACCTGTCATATTAGTAAGAGTTAACACGCTACCTTAACTTTTCTAACTTGATATGGACAACCAGCGGGGACGACGACAGCTTCTCCAATGTTTTGTTCAAAGGTCCATGGTTCAATATCTGAAAACAATAAAAAGTAGGTTCATGATAACAAGTTTTAGCTTAGTTGTAACCAAAGATTAATTCCCGGGAATGTGAAACTTACTGAACTCCTCCTTTAGCCGCATTTTGTGAAATGCATCAAGAAAGAAACTCTGATCAAGAATCGGATGAACAACCTGTGGCAGATACAGAAGTAAATATTCATTATACTTTGATAGTCCAAACACTTGGAAACGATAACATTTTGCTGCCAAATATCTTACATGCTTTGGAGTGCAGTATGCCCGACTCAACTCACTAGAGTGCCTTTTGAGGTATTCTAGAAGCTTTGGAACATCTTGTCTGCGAAAAATATCCCACTGGGCACCACAAGAATCAGCCACTGATTTCTCTTCGTTACAACTTGAGCTTTCTATATCATCCTGCAAGGAATTTTCATCTTCCGAGTCTTCAAATCTATGAATGGTTCCAGAGCAAACTATTGTGGCCTCAGAATTGAATTCAGGATCTTGTTCATTTACATTTGACATGTTTTGGTCTCCGACACTTTGAGTATCACCTCTATGCAAGTCACCAGCGGATATAGAAACTTTTGCCATTCCATCGGATAAGTTCAAATCTTCTGCAGTCACATCCTGTAAGACTGAGTCTTCAGTGACTTCACTACGAATTGATGATTTTCCTGTCAGGTCTTCAGCCTCTTCAGTATTCGATGATGATTTTCTGTTGACTTGATTTATCAAAGGCTGATCAGTATCATTTTCTGTAGACTTCGTATGATCTTGCCCCTTGCACTTCTTTAACAATGTTTTAAGTGTGCTGAGCTCTTTTGTGGAAATTGGTACATCTGTTGCATGTGCAAGAATATTAACCTGAAGCCATAAATCACATAGAAACCTTAAGTTAAACCTTCTGCAGGATTCAGAGAGATTTTATAAGCCAAATTTTCAGAAAACTCTCCACTACATTATGCCATAACTAAATAGCCTAAGCTGGTGATGCTTCATACGAAATGTAAGCAAATATAGATCTATCTGAGTAATGTTTAAAATATTCACTCCAATAAGATGTAAGGATGAGATAATGATGGAACCCACACCAAAACATTCCTCTTCAGCAGAGAACTTGGAATTACTTAAAAGGTGGCAGCCCCATTTGTTCAAGCAAGTAGTTCAACGTCATCATTCCCCCAAATAGAAGAATACAGCTCATGTTTCATGCATCCTAAATAATACAGTTACTATAACAATTGACTAGTATCATACTAGGATCACCCAGTGGCACATATTAATGGTCTGGAAATGTTACCAAGAATACGGATCGTTACATTTTGTGGAACAGGAATGGAAGACGATATTTATATGTAGGAGAGTGGTCCATAACTAGCATTAGCTATGGACACTATTTCATAAGCGTTGGCTACTAGTTCTGTTTCAGCCAACCTAACTTCTAACATACATTCTTCTACTCATGATTGCAATCTACACTTTTCATTAAATAAGCCCACCAAATTGTTTGGTAGACGGTGTCAAACACTTTGGCGCTAGAGCCTTGAAACTTGACATTGCCACTGTGCTAGTTTTACTTTAATTCAAATCACCGTCAGTCAAATAGTTTAGCGAACAATATACGTATGTATCTATGGCACTGGTCAAGTAAAATAAAATAAAATGCGTGCCATTCGTTGTCCACCACCAAACCCCGACGAACGACGTGGGCCAATGTTACAAGCCTCTTCCACCAGTCCCCCATTAGATAAAGTTTTCTTCTCCCCGCGACCTGAAGTTATGAAAAAGAAGAATGTTGATTGATTGAACCACCATTGTAAGAACCTTTCTAACTGCCGTAATATTTCAGTAGAAATACAGGATTTTCATGTTGAGAGAGAGGGAGAGAGACAGAGAGAAACATACGTGAAGGGCATTCCCTATTGTTTACTTTCTGTTTTTCACCCAATCTCTACCTTACTTGGCCTAGTTGTTCATTCTCAAAAATTCGAATGGACGTCATGTGCGTCAAAACATGTTTAAAAATTCTTGCAATGTCAAAAATGCAATAATATTGTCCGTTAAATAGTTTGGTGGACTCGTCCGTTAAATAGTTTAAGTTTGGCGGATAATGATTTGAATTTATTTAACAAGGGCAAAAAGGTAAACTCGAGTCTGAAGGCTTGTTAGCTAAATTATTTGGCATCGTCCGCAATAGTTTAGCAGATAATTTAATGAGTGTAGATCACGACCATCAGTGAGAAGGATGTGTTAAAGTTGGCATTATACTTTGGATGACTCATCATGGTTGCTCCTAAGATTTGAAGTCCTTTTGATATCTTTGGCTTGATGTGGCAGGAGGAAATATATAAATATATATATATATATATATATATATATATATATATATATATACACAGTCCGCTTCCTTAGCGATGGACAAAACCATCGCTAAACCCGTTGCCATAGGGTCTGGATCGGGCTATAGCGACGGTTCTGGGTTATCGCAATGGTTCAGACCCTATGGCGATGAGTTTAGCGACGGTTTTGTCCGTCACTAAAGGTGGTCCACATGCGGATCACCCGAATAGGAAGCTCTGTGTGTGTGTGTGTGTATATATATATAAATGTATACTACATAATATATATATAGTTATCATGTGATGAAAAGCAAAAAAAGGGCAGCCTATCTTGTTGGTGACTCATGGAATGCAGCAAGCTTTGGAAAAGAAATGACTCTGTCGTTTTTGTTGATGTGGCGAGCTCATTTGTTTTTTGTATTCATTAGCTTAAGTAAACATGTTCCCATGATTGTTTTATAAAAGGGAACCAAACATTCTGCATAGGACAAGCATCAAGTCGAGAGCAACAGGTGAAGAGAGAGGAAGTTCAGCTAGAGCATCAGAAAGAGAAGAGAGGAAAAATATTGTATTCTTCAATATTTTTCATAGTGGATTTATGAAATCTCTCCGTGATTTTCCCCAGTTGGGTTTTCCACGTAAAATTCTTGTGTCATTTATTTATTGTATCTCATACAGTATTGTGTTGTGTAATCGTAGTGTGTTTGTGTGCCCGATTTCTCAACAATTGGTATTAGAGCATGGTTCAATCTGTTGAAGAGAAATCTCGTATGTCATAGATACGAAGATGACAAACACGAGTATGAGGTACAATATTGAGCCATTTGATGGGAAATCAAATTTCAATATTTGGCAAAGTAATGTCAATGATCTACTAGTTCATCTGGGACTAGCAAAGGCACTTGAAGGGAAGGAGATGACACCAACAACTATAACAGATGAAAAATGGACTGATCTTGAAGCAAAGGTCATGATAACAATTAAATTGAGTTTGACACCAAAGATCAAATATCAGGTTTTTGACAAAAACCTCTCCGAAAGATTTGTGGGAGAAACTTGAGAAAGTTTATAAGTTGAAGTATTTGTCAATTCGGTTATATTTGAAGAAGGAATTATACCGACTTTAGATGGAAGAAAGTTCAGATTTGACCAATCATATCAGTGAGTCTAATAGATTGGTGACCCAGTTGACCAATATAAATGTGAAGCTGGAAGAAGAAGATAAAACCTTATTGCTTCTATTCTTTCTACCAGATCCATACTCAACTCTCCAGACAATTCTCCTTGTAGGGAAGGAAAAGCTAGCAGTTGACGATGTGATGTCAGCAGTCCTAGACCAGGATAAGTTCAGAGGCATTACTGCCAGAGATCAAGGAAATAGTCTTCTTATATCTTCAGATGGACGTGGCAGGGGTCTTGATCAGAAGAAGAATTTCGACAAGGAACGAGGAAGGTCTCAGTTGAGATTAGACAAAAAGGATAAATATCAGGTTGAGTGTTATCATTACTAGGGGTGTAAACGGTATTAAACGGATACGGATACAGGTATATCCGTATCCGTATCTGGAAAACTAATTCACTATCCGTATCCGTATCCGGTATCCGACGGATTTTAAAAATATTATCTGTATCCGGTATTCGGAAAAATATTCGAATACGGATAATATCCGTTACCGTTTATTTTATCCGAATAGACAAATTATTCGGATATCCGAATATCCGAATTCGTTTATCAGTAACCTAATATAAAATTCATTCAAAATATTTACAAAAAAAAAAATTAAAGTTTAAATCATACATATTAATTAATCACAATTTAATATTTAAACCATACATATTAATTAAACATCCTAATCATAAAGGGAGGAACATGTTAATTGACGTTTTGGGTGAAAATAAAAAGATTCAATAATGTAACCGATACTTTGTTTGATGGATCAAATTGAAATTAAAATCTCAATATTATTCTTTCAAATTTTATTAAATAATAAAAAAGAGAAATAATAATATTTAATAAATGAATAGTAATATTTATGGGAGATTTATTTATTATTTATCCTCAATAAATAAATTACATGGTTATAAGAAATTATTTGATTTCATTATATTTATGGAGAGTGCGAGTTATAATGTATGTGTGACAACTAGTTAATCTAACTTGATTCAAAAGTGACATTGAACTTATTTTACATATTTGGACTTCTAGTTTCTAAATAATTAGGCAAATGAAAGTGATAAATACTCTCTCCACCCAAAAATTCATAAACGTGAATTAATTTATTTAACTCTCCCTTCTAGATTAATTTTAAATTAATTCAGACCTAACACATTTTAACAATAAAATTATATTGTCCATTGCTCCCGCCTCTCGACCGTTGTCCTTAAACGTGTGTGTATATATATATATATATATATAAATATATATTAATAGCTTATATAAATGAATGTAAGTGATTAATTAATGAATGTAAGTTATTAATATATATGTGTGTGTGTGTATATATATATATATATATGTATATATATATATATGTAAGTTATTAATTAATTAATGCAAGTTATTAATATATATGCGTGTATATATATAATAACTTATATATATAAATGTATATGTAAGTTATTAATTAATGAATATAAGTTAAAGTGATTAATTAATGAATCTAAGTTATGATTTATTAATATATATATAATATATATATACACACACGTATATATTAATAACTTATATAAATAAATGTAAGTGATTAATCAATGAATGTAAGTTATTAATAAATACATATATTATATATATATATATTAAATTATTAACAACTTATATAGGTAAATTAATAATTTACATTAATTAATAACTTAATTAATGTAAATATTAAGTGTGTGTGTGTATATATATATATATATATATATATATATATATATATATATATAAGTTATTCGGATACGGATTCCAAATATCGGAATCCGGATATCCGTATCCGCCGGATATATTTACGGACGGATGTTAATCGAATACGAATACGCCTATATCCGTATTCGTATCCGTTTATTTACGGATACCTTTAATCCGAATACGGATATATCCGTTTTTTTTCGAATACGAATAATATCCGGTTTTTTTCGAATACGGATGCGGACGAATACGAATTTTCCGGTTACCATTTACAGCCCTAATCATTACCATAAGAAGGACCACTACAAAAATCAGTGTCCATTATTGAAGAAGGAGAACAAGAAGAAAAACAAATAGATTGAAAATTTTGTTAATGTTGTTGAGCAAGGGTGTAAAAAAATAAAGAATTCAACAAACACCATATAGAAAATAAAGTTGCAACCAACAATCACAAATATGTAGTCTAATAACTAATAAAACACCATAAACTAAGCCAAAATAATGTCTACTCACTACACTAGTCTAGAAACATCGTTCAAGCAAAATCATCAAGGAAAAGGTCATCTCCATCTCCTCCACGAGAACTACTCTCATTCAAAGGTATAGGTGGTCTTTCTCCAAAATCATCCTCCACATCTTCATCGTCATTTGGAATTCTCTCTTCTTCATCAATTTCATCATCGGAGTCGGAATCCATCAACCTTGATTCCCTTGAAGTTGAACCACCACCACGTCGAGAGTACGTCATGATATTCTCACTACTATTAACACGAGCACTCCTTGAAAGATTGCAACCTTCAAGCGTGTTGGATGCATCGGTTGCTCGATCCACATCATTCCATGTAAGATCCTCCCCGGGATGAACAACATCGGCCTCATTATTGATCCATTCATTACCCCATTCAAAGTCATGAATGACTAATGGATCAAAAAAAATTCCAAGTTCACGCCTCTTTTGGAACCTTGAGACGATCTTTCGATTGTATTGGACATGCACCAAGTCACTCAATCGTTTGTGTTCCAATCTATTCCTCTTCTTCGTATGAATCTAAAATAAATAGAACAAAAAATAATAATATTAATGATAAAATTTTAATTATATAAAAATAGTTAGTATTAGTAGTGAATGACTTATTACTTTTGAAATTTGAACCAACAATAGAAAGTACTTGCAAACTCAAATGTACTCCAATTGCGCTCACAACCGGAAGAAGAACAGAGACCTAGAAATCTTTTTGCAAACGAGGATAGCTCAGTAGCCCGCCTTCCAAAAGCATTCAATCAATCAACTAACAACAATTTAAAAGAAATATAAATATTTTTAAAAGGAGAAAAGGAAGAATGTATATAATTATAATTTAATTTGTATATATTTATATATATTTCAATTTACGAGGATTCTTTGATTTCTGTTGCCTAATCGCCAATTCTTGTGTAAAAGTATCTCGAGAAGCATCATAGTTATTGGCTAGATTGCTAATCTTATTTAGCAAATCTAGGTCGGGCACCATCTTTATAAGAATGTCATTGAAGTCTGCTTGTAGAGTACCAGCAAACACCGGAAGTTCCTGTTTGATATCAAAATACTTGCATGAATTGAGAAACAACGCAACCCCATTTTTGTTCCATTTAGCTTTCCCAGCGCCGCTCAAAAATGTCAATCACATTCTTGTACAGTCTTTGTTATCAAACGCATCTTTGATTTTTTTCTTCGCAAATTCCATCGTAGCGAAAACTTCTAGCATGGCAGGCTTCTCATCACCATCAACAATCGTCAAGACTATTAGAAGTGGTTGTGATGCCCTAATGCAATCCTCAATATGATGCCAAAATGTTGTTGAAATAACAGTATCACATACTTTCTTCCCCACTTCGGTGGCCGACAACTTATATTTTTTCCAATCCTCCCTTATGAACAAATACCTCAATGCATCTCTATGCTTTTACAAGCTCTGTAAGGTGAGGAAAGTTGTAGCAAATCTAGTAACTGCAGGTCTCACAAGATCCCTCCCATTTGTTTTTTCCCTCATTGCATCAAGAAGACGACCATGAATGTAAATAAATGTTGTGCTTCTTCTTGCATTTGTGATTGTGGGCTGGAATTGCTTCAACTTGCCTATGTCCTCTAGCATAAGGTCTAGGAAGTGAGCGGCACAAGGTGTCCAAAATAGTGTAAGCCTCCTCTCTATTAGTATATGCCTCGCATTGTAATTAGAGGCATTGTCCGTGATCACTTGAACAACATACTCTGGGCCAATTTCCACAATCTTACTATCAAGTAGATTTGCCAACATTGTGGCATCTTGCGACTGACTGGAGGCATCAACAGAACCCATTAAATAAGTTCCCTCCGGACTATTAACAAGGAAATTTAACAAGTGTCTTACCTTTTTATCTGTCCAACCATCCGACACGAGTGTTCAACCATATTGCTTCCAAGAAACTTCACGTTTCGCCTTTAACTCGTCGGTTTTCTTCTTTGCCTTCTCAAGTAAAGGAACCCTCAACCCATGATACGTTGGAGGCTTTAAACCCGATTCATATACCCCTATAAACTCGATCATTACCTCAAAGCTCCTTGCATTTGAAGCATTGAATGGTATGCAACACTCATAGAAAAAGTTGGCAATGTGCATATAGACTCTCTCCTTTTCCTCCAGTGCCCTCAAACGATTTTTAATACTCATTTGGCTCAAACGCTTGCTATGTCACTCCTCTATAACTTTTTCGGGAGTCTTCCTTCGAAATGCTTCGACCGTCTTTGTTGGAGCTTTTGGTTGTGGCTTTCGGAATTTAAAAATAGCTTTCTTCCTTTTTGAAGTCGTCCCAGAACTTGAGATAGTGTTAGAAGAAGCATTGGAAGTCATGCTTGGACGAATAGATAATTGTTTTTCTTGCACTTCTACATCATCATCATCTAGCTCAACTAGTTTGTTCCTCTTTCTACTATTCAAAGTCGTTTGCATCTCCCTCTTAATTTTTGTTGTTGTTTTAGGAAACTTTGCTACATCTCCAAAATTTCCAACTATATGTTGCTCGAGTCTTTTGATGCCTGAATGACATTTCTTTCCGCAAAGTATACATTGTACGACATCCTTATTATTTAAATCCGACCAATATCCATATTTCCAACCCGAATTGTTCGATTTAACTTTTCTTTTAGGGTCCTTAGTTATATCATAATTATCGGCCTCTGAAATTTCCGCCATTTTACTTTCTACACAATACAATCAAATAAAAAATATAAGACAAATTGTATCAATTTATATTTGTATATATGTATCAATAATTCAGTATATAAGCATATAACCACATCAAGTAGATAAATTATATAACTACATCCTTTTGTATTCGTATCGCAAATCAAATTAATCAGGAGGCCTAATTAAAGTTATTCACATAGCAAAAACAAATTTCATCTCCTTTTAAAAATAAATTAAACAACATTTTTAATAACATAAATTTTGCAGTAGGAATGCACTGGATGTACACTAAATTTGATGAAATGTACACTAAATTAGATGAAGTTACACTACTTAAACATATATACAATATACATATTGAACATCCAATGCATTCCTTCTATACATTGGAAAAAAAATATCCAAAGCACTGCACAATTATGAAACTTAAATAATATTCAGTGCATTTTATCTATACATTGGAAAAAAACATCAAGTGCACTGCACAATTATGAAACTTAAATAATATCCAGTGCTTTTTATCTATACATTGAAAAAAATCCAGTGCACTGCACAATTATGAAACTTAAATAATATTCAGTGCATTTTATCTATATATTGAAAAAAAACATCCAGCATTTTATCTATACATTAAAAAAAACATCCAGTGCACTGTACATATATATATATATAAATTTATATATATATATATATATATATATATATGTATTAATAATTGTGTATGTGACAAATTGTGGAGACTGTGAACTGTAAAAGAAGCAGCATGATAAGATAAGAAGTTAAGAACGTATAAGAAACGAAAACAGAGAACTAGAAGCAAAGAAGCAGAACAACGAACAAAAAAAAAGGCAGTGTCGTCTTCGCACTATCGTAGAGAAGAAAGAAGAGCATACCTAACAAAGAAGAAGCGATCCAAACTGCGTCGCCTCGCCGGTCGTCGGTCGTCAATCAGTAATGGGTAATCTCTTTCTCTCTCTCCCCCTTAGGCCTTAGCCCCTTCTACTCTTCTACTTTTGCAGTTTTGCTCCTCTACCGCTGAAAAACGCGATTAGATTTAGGGCCAACTGCATGACAAAACGACATTATTTTGTTATTTTTTGTAAACCCAGCAGGCCCAACAAATCAAGTCGCTGGACAACTCGTCTACGTCGTTGTCCAAGGCGTCCATGGCGACGAATTTTTTCCTAGGCGCCCGACTTTCAATCCTCCAGCAAGTTGCCCTACCGCCTTGCTTGCATCGGCCCGACTGGACGCCAAGGCTTACCATGGCCACTTCTCTTTGGAGAAGCTCTAAATGCTTAATTGAATTGGGCACCATGAACCCTAAGTTTGATGTACCTCTGGTCTTGGCTACTTCCTCATCCTTGTTTCTCTTCATCTCTCCCCCTCGATTTGTCATTCTAATCAGGATTTAAAGCGATTAAAGATTGGCTCACATGATTCAAATTGCAAGTTGTGGGAAATGAAGCGATTTATTAACCATGTGACCAAGTAGGAAGCCCACAAGTCCTAAGAAAGGGGACAAAATATTTACCTTGTAACCTTATTGCTGATCTTAAAGCATGCCAATAGGACAGAATCGAAAAACAGAAATAACAAAATAACAAAAAAGAAGAAACTAATGCATTTCACTAATCAAGATGTCTAGAACCACATGGACCATCCACAAAATACACTGGACTGGTAGGATCTACATTCTACACTATACAGGTAATTATAACATTTGTAAAATGAAAGGTTTGATTTAGGAGCTAAAGGCCAAGGCACATCATGGATTCCCTATAACAAACAAAGTTGAAAGTTTTATACAACAATATATTGCAACGATGTCCCACACCTACAGAGTGCAGAACAAAAAAAGCAGGAAACTAAACCGAAATAAACTACTCAAGAAGATGATAGCTTTTGCATGAATGTAATTTGTAATAAAGAATACCTACCACATCATATGAATCATAACATAGTCTCATCAGAAAATCGGTCTGCATAAATTGCTCCGGTTCACCATATGCAATATAGATACAAGGGCCTAAGTTGGGTGTAGGCATTTCCTTTGGCAATTTCACAGCTAGGTTTAGAAGACCAGACCTTGGATCGATGTACTCTTTAAGTGGTAGAGCGTGCATGATCTCAGCATAATGGACCGGGAAATGTTCTTGAAATAAATGGGAAGAAAGACGACCATTTAATTTCACCGTCTCACGGCACACATATGCATGAGTCTGCCCCTCCAAAGAACCCATAAAAATCTGCTTATTACCAATTTCTACCTGCAACAAGTATTGGACACAATATATAAGAAACCACCTAATTTTCAACACAACAATGCCATAAAAGAAGTTCACTTTGCAACAACAGAGCATCATACAAACAGAAGGAAGATCACAAAATAAGATGAAATATTGAAGTTACAATTCCAGCAATTACACCTCCTGGAAAGAGTGACCTTTCAGTTACTGTACTCTTCTTACCTCGTAACTAAGTTCTTTTCACTAAATTCTAATGTTAAAATAACTTTAATTGTCTTACAGTTGCCTAACTATTTGTAAACACAGTCTACATGAGCAAGCCACGACACATACACATTGAACAAAAAAAGATATAACACTAACCTCATACCAATCCAAGCAGTTTGTTGTTGTAATTGCTTCCTTGTCATTTTGGGCTTGAGCATGGCTCTTTCCAAGATAAGTGCAGAACATGGTAACAGGATCCCAACTCATGTTTGGGACAGCCTGAATCACATTACGAACTATAACAGGGTGACCCTTTCCCCAATGCTTTTGAAAGTGTTCAAGATTTTCAATATGAAGATCCTGAACAGTGGGGTAATATAGAAAGTTGTCACTTGTAACATCTCTCCTAGCTGCTTCTTGCAATAGTCTGATTCTGTTTGCTCTATGATCTGTGTTGCTACACAGAGAGCAGCACGGATCAACGTCTGAAGTGTCTGGAAAGTCATAGCTGTCAACTATGTCTTTTACACTTACTTGTAGCTCTTCGGTCCAGCCAAAGGAGAACAAACATCTTAAATCAAGAATGCTATCACCACAGCCACCGAAAATCTTGGGCGGGCAAGAGATTCTTCCATCTTCACAAACTTTCCAGTTTTGCAATAATGTTTGAGAAGCAATTGATTTATGACCAGAACCTTGCCTTGAGGTGCTATTCTGCTTCCTCTTTGATGGTAGTTTGTCAGCAGATGTACAAGATCTCTTTCTGATAGGGTACATGACTTTGTTTTCTTTGATACCGCCCCTTAATTTTCCTTGACGAAATTCGCGACAACAACTTAAGCAAAGATTATATGAACAGCTTGTGCAGTTTCTATGAAAATCCACAATGGAAGCTCTGCAGTTACTGCAGTTCCGATTGTCAAACCATGCATCACAAACACAAATATAAGTAAGTCATAAATATTTCCCGATCACATTAAAATCTCCAGCACTACTTTATACGTACCAACAATTTAATTTCTTGCAGCCTAATTTAACTTGCGGAATATGCATTTCATAATTTGTCACTCCTGTCATGTAGATAGTGGTTTGAAATATAAGGTGAGGAAAGGTTAAAGAGTAAAACAGACATAATGTATAGATGCATCAATTGTAGATTCATCATGTATACCTTTTATTTTAGCTTCTATTTCCAGCTCAATGCCTTGGTCGTGGTTCAGCTCTTCCAGTAATGGAAGAAGCAAATGAATCAAATAATTAAGCTGTTGAATTTTGTCAACCTTTTCTATATCCTTATAAGGATCCTGAAAGATAGTTTATGCATTAATTAGATGCATCAGAATCAACATTGAATAAAGCAACTCATATTTCACAGTTCAGCCAATTCTGGTGTCGGACCTTATGCTCAACGACTTTAGATTGACAGGCTGAGCAGGCCCTGCAGTTGCAAGTCTGACAACAAATCGGGCATGATGTCTTAACTTCTTCCTTGTCAAAACCCCTGAAACAATGAAAAGTCAAAGTTATTTAGTTTACCAAATAGGAAAGGCTATGCTTGTCAAAAGAGTTAGTTTTGTGAAGCTGCAATTCATGTGGGACAACAGCTAACACTTTGCATTATGTACTTTAAGAAGTAGGATTTCAAAGGCAGCATAAAACCAAGTAAGAACCGATCAGGACTTGAAAGAGAACATGAAATTCTACATACTCCTTTTGCTTTTTAATTACCTAAAAACGAGACATCTTTTGCACAAGAAAGATACTAATTTTACAAGTGGAGTGCTCAATTATATCCGTGAAATTCTCTACTCAATAGCCGTTACTGAGTTCAACATTTCCACTAGAATTCCAAAAGGTCCAAGTGGCGTCATTCTTTACTGTCCTAGTTACATTAAACTTCATAATTCCAATCCGCAATACAGCAAAATAAGTTCATCTGCTATTATGTTACCAATAGTAATCCGAAAAATATTATTTAATCTGAGGGCTGTCCTATCTCAAGCTTCCACTAGATTAGTCTAATGCTAACCACAACAATCTATTGTTTCATTTCCTTCCTCATTAATTCTACATTTTTATAACATAACTAATCAATCAACGATCATAATTAAACACAAGTTTATTTGGTTTTACAAATACTGATCAATTCCAATCTATCTGAATTAAAACAGAAACTTAAATTAAATATAAAGCATTGAAACATAAATCAAATTATAGACATCAGGGTCATGCCACAACATTATTTACGCGGGGGGGGGGGGGGGGGGGGGGGGGATTTCACATTTGATAACATATCACTTCCATTTAAACTAAAACCAAAGTGAAAGTAAACATACCTTTCTTCAATACAATCTACACAAAAGACTTGTTTTCGGCAAGCTGTACACTTGATCAGTGTTCGATAACTACTTTTCCGACACCAATGGCACTTTTTCCTCTTCCCTCTCTTCAATTTTGCCACCTCTCGCACACTAGGTAAAATCTAAGTACAACCAATAGTAAAATTAATTCAAAACAACATAAAGATCCAATCATTAAACCCAAGCATACAAATTGGCTATAAGAAAACAACCTGCACTGTACTAACAGGTATTGGCTCGATATTCTTTGATCTAAAACTCTTTTGATAAAAAGAAGTACAATTTTTCCCCACTTTAACATTATAAGGACCTGCATTGCTGAAATTTTGTGGGGATGGAGATGGGGTTATCGCCATTACTCCATTTGGCAATTCCTTGGTCAATTCTTTCTTTTCTTTTTCTCTCTCTTCAAATTCTCTCTCCGCATTCTTCTCCACTTGTCTTTTCAAGAATTCCCTGATCAATTCCAATTCCAAATCCCCTCTTTTCAACTTCATCTTCTTCAATGTCTCATCCAACGCCTCGCCGACTGATCGCTTCCTCTTCTCCGATTCTTTCCCCTTATGTTTTCCCCCAAATTCTTGATTTTGAGAATTTTTCGGCTTTCTTTCCAATTTGAGCGATTCCGGTACTTTCTCCTTCCGCTGACGGTGGCGGCCTTGGATATAGTGAATCTCACAGAGCTTTTTATTTTCCATGACCGGTCTATTGCACCGCCATTTCCGGCCGTCGGTTCTGTTGCAGCGGATATTTTCCGGCAAAGCCTCTTTCTTCGCCATTGGGTGTTTATTTTTCCCGGAAAGCTTGAAACTTTCTCGGGAAAATTGACAAATTTCTAGCAAAATTGATACAGATGACTGGGGGAATTAGGGTTTTTGGTGGCTGTAATTGTAAAGTTATGTAAACAAGAAGACAGTTACAGTGAGGGTTGTGTATTGTGCGGTGAGGAGAAAAAAAGAAGAAGAGTCCAGGCTTGTATCGGATACTTGAAAATAGAAACAAATGAATTTAATAAATTTGACAATTTAATTATGATTTGTCAATTCCATAGTTTTACTTTTAATACATACATACATACATACATACATACATACATTCTGTAAATCTTTACATTAATCAGTGATGAATTCTGCAGAAGCTAGCTATATAGTTTCATCATTTCATATTGTGATCATATACAAATTTGTGACAGCATATAATTTAATTAATTAATATTAATGGGGAATGATTTTCATCAATATGTTTATGTGTTGGATTTTTGTTGAGGTTTCGTATACGGAATTAGTTTTATATTAGTTTGTAAAATTCTTATAGAAACAGAAAATGTAATGTTTGTAAACAATATAATTTGTTATGCTATATAACATTTTGGAACACTGTTTTTTTCTTCTAATGTACGTTCTGAATTCGGATTGATAAGAAATCTGCAGTTTACAAGTTCTGCAATTTATGTGGCCTATTAAAGAATACAATCAGCCAAATAGCAGTGAAAATTCTGGGCTCAAATTAATTAGCATTGAGTGCTCATGCAATAATTTTATGGGATTTGAGAAACTAGTATTGGTTATAAGAATGATATTAGAGACACAAATTATTCTACAAACTGCTGATGTGTCATACTCAATCTGTATGGGGTCGAAGACTACATTATCTTCTTCTACGTAGAAAAGTCTTACCCTCAGCATCTTCATGCACAATGCGTAAAATTTCCTTAGGAGGAATGATACTAGAGACGCAGATTATTCTACAAACTGCTGATGTGTCATACTCCATTTCAGCATATTGTATGGGGTCGAAGACTACATTATCTTCTTCTACGTAGAAAAGTCTTACCCTCAGCATCTTCATGCACAATGCGTAAAACTTCCTTAGGAGGAATGTCGCGCCAAATCTGAGGCCTCTTCATATGATGCCCCATTTGTGCAAATTTATCGGCAGCTCTATTTCCTTCCCTATAAACATGCGTGACAATACAATTTTTAAACGCCGGTATAATTAAATTTATATGACTAACAATCTTCTGTACTTGTTCACATCGAACACATGGTCTTTTTTGGGCGATAATATCAACCAGTGATTTGGAATCTCCCTCAAGCCACACATGATGATCGTTCCAGCCATTTTCAAGAACCAACTCCAGGCCTCTTTCGAGTGCTACAAGTTCTGCAATTGTACTGTTTGTTGTTCCAATGGATTCTGCGTATCCAAGCAGAAATTCGGCCTTGTCGTTCCTCAAGAGGCCTCCTATGCTTGCTTTGCCCGTCTTGCATTTGCAGGACCCATCAAAATTTAATTTAGTCCACCCAATTCCTGGTCTTTCCCATATAACTTTTACTGGTTCCTCGTGCCAATTCCTAACTAAAACTCCAACCGGGGTTTTTGTTAATATTCTTTGACATCTAAACATCCCACAAATATTCACCATTGTATTGTATATATGATGATTTGACAAGAAATTCAACAGAGATATTCAATTAAATGTAGTACATAATAATAAAATAAAAATTGTTAGAATATTGACGTCGGTCGATATCATAAAAAGAAGAAGAAGAAGAAGAAGAAGAAGAAGAAGAAGAAGTGATTAATTAATGTACAAAAAGAAAAGAAATGAGAAGAACTAACATGTAATATAGAGCTACGCAAACTGCAAACATTTGTGTACACAAGAATTGAACAAGGAAATAAGGAATCATATATATGATCATGTGAATGTATGTTTATGTATTCCGAAGTTGGAGTAGAACAAAAGCAAGGGAGTCTCATAATATAACACACACAAGGAAACATTATTATATTTATATACCCAAAAGGCGAAAAATTATTAGAAAATTCTCAATTTTTTCATGTGAAAAAGAGTCTATGGAGATGCTCGAGAGTGCATGAAAGATTATATCTATTTATATATATACAGAGAGAGAGGGGTGTGGGGTGGTTTGCATGGAAAGGGTAAGAGGACTTGTTTTGACGTTGATGGTAACCGTTGAAGTTAATTAACCGTTCTCTTTTACTCTCTTTGTTCTATAATAAACTTCATACATAATTTGACAAATTGAACATTTTTTAAATTAATAAATTTTAAAAATTATCACGATATATGTCAACCATTTACTATAAATGTCAAGTTTTGTAATTAAAAAATTTATATAAAAAATATTTATTTATTAATTTTAAAAATAATTTATTTGATCGTTAAAATCAAATTAAAAGTTTATTATGGACGGATGAAGTATTTTAGAGCCAGGGAATTGGCTGCACAAGTTATTTAGAGGTCTATGATATAGAAGATTTAGATACCGATAACTTTAAAATCAAGTAACCACCTTTTCTTATTGAGTCATACATGCTATATCCACCAAAAACAAAAAAAAATACGGATGGTGTTTTACATCATGTCATTGTGATCAGATTTAAACATTTTTTTTAGTATCACAATTAAATTAAATTATTTCACTTAATTTTTACAAACAACAATGCATATTTTCATATACACCACTTTGAATATAATTAAAATATAATATATAATTATTACTTGAATTATATATTGTTCTCTCTTAATCTCCTTCTACGTAGTAGACTATCAAATACACTTGTAATTTTATTTACATTTTAATCAATTAATGGGTCTAAATTAAACCCAAAATTAATCAAAACTCTTAAAAGAAAAGATGCAATTTAATAATCCCCCACTTGTTTGAAAATTTTACTTTTCTTTAAACAATTCTCTATCTATCAACTCCAAGACTTGTATGCATAATAAAAGGTATGACGAATATTGAATATTCTCTTAGTATAAACAACTCAAAGTCAGAAATAGATGGTGTGCGTAGATTAAACCTTTATCCCTAAATGACATAACAAGAGTTGTCATACACAAAATCTCCCTTTACAATTAACATTCTCATCGCTTTATGGTATTAAAGTCGTGTGCAATACCATATTTTTTGAGCTCTAAGAGAGTAAATCATAACTCTCTATAAAAAGCGACTCCACTTCTAATTCATATAGGCGGCAAAGTGTTTCTCTTGCATTTGTATTGCTAAAAGTGCAGTACTTTGTAAAGAGCATATAGCATCCTTAGTTTGTGCAACAGACGTTACTATCGTAAACTACACACGAGACCAAGTTGATAGTAACACAACCAACAATTGTAACTTGTTTTTCCCATTGAACCTATAAATTAAGGGTAGGTTGGGTTCCCATCACCCCTGGCTCAAATGGTTAAGTCTCCTTTCTCCGTAATTTTTTTTCCGATTTAAATTTCCACATAAAATATTGTGTTATATATTATCTTTATATTTTTGCATTGATTTATTATATTTATCATAGTTTGTTCTAAAACTACACCAAAAATGGCCTATAGCGAAGGAAATTTTGTGAAGGAATTTATTCCTTCACATGAGGAGTTGTTTAGCGAAGGAACAGTGAAGGAAAAAAGTATAGTGACAATATAGTTATTAGCGAAAGAAGCATCCTTCACAATTTATATTTTTTTTCCTCGCAAAATTGGGGTGATAGAAAAATTTTTGGAGCCAATTTATGATGAAAATTTGCGAGGAAAAAATCTATTTAGTGAAGGAATTATTACTCACTATATATTATTATTCAGAAATTTATTGCGAGGGATAAAATTGGTCGCTATTTTGTTCTAAATAAAATTTTTAGAATTAGTTGTGGTGAATATAAATTGTACTATAAATACATTTAATTTTTTACAATAAAAATTATTTTTAATAATATTTTGATGCAACTTACAATATCTATTATTTCTTTAATTAAAGTAAATAAAATTATAATAATTTAAACTTTGAAATTTCATAAATTTAATAATATTTTGAAGTATCTCGCAAAATTGAAGTATTTATTTTTTAAATGAACAGAAGAATAGTAGCAAAACCAACTTATAAGTGACTACCCAAACCCAATATGCTCTAATCTATCCACCCCTCAAAATATTCTCCTTTCTTCATCAACCGTCAGTCGCAACCCCAAATCAGCAGGCAACGTTTGTGTTTAGAAAAGAATCTTTTTATTTGCCAACGAAGATAAAATTCGTTGCATTCGATACACATTTGCTAACGAAGTTTGTCGTTACTGAACAATATAGAAATTGTTGCTTTAATTGATTTTCGTTGCTAATTGTGTACTTTTTGGTAACGATGTTTGTTGCTAAATGTACAAAATAAACCGGTCATATATTAATTTGCAACGAATTTTTCCGTTGCCATTGGTTTTGTTATAGATAATTATGATCAATTAACAACGATACTATTCGAAGCTAATTGTTTTTCGAGAGCAATGAAAGTTGTTGATTAATAGCGACACTATACGTTGCCAAATCCATTATTGCAAAATCCATTATTGACTGTTTTGTAACAAATGTTAAAATTATTTGACAAACAAAATAAATTGTGGCTCAATGACCCCAAATCAAATTATGACATAAATACAAAAAACTCAAATATTATTAATTAAATCATCCAATACATGATCATTCAACTTTACAATCAACTATCTATTATAAAAGAACAATCAACCATCTACACAGTTTTTTACTTCAGAAATGCAAGTTATCAGAAGGCTGGAGAACAGATCAAAAGAGGTAGCATCCGCACATATTCCTTCCTGAATTTTTACAAGATATTTAAATTATAAAATCATATGTTATAAGTAATCAAGTTCATAAAATGTAATGCAAGTTATAAGACATAACAAACTTGCAAGAATATGATTCTCACGTACTGTACATAGTAGAACTAAGAAAATGGATGAATATTAGAAATAAAAGGATATAAATAAACCTCAAATTTACATCATTTCTACTTACCAAGTTGTGAGCTTCATCAAATATAAGTGCATTGTTGTTCCACTCGATGCTCAACAGTAAGTACACTGTTATTATTTCAACATGAATGACCAAGGACCTGAACGGACATAATTATGCTTATATATGAAATTAAGGTCATAATTAAATTTGAATTTCCATATCTTGTATACAAATTCAAGGACTCATGCCAGTAAGCACTAATATACATGTGCATGAGTTATAAGTAACAGCACTAATTATGTGTCAGTAGTTTCTTTGGAGGATTTTATTTGGGAAGTCGGATGTATCTACTCTTTCAAGTGCATGCCTCCATATAAGGTTGGTCATGTACATACTGTAGGTGTTGTAAATTTTATGATTCAGTTTTGCACACCATTTCTCTTTTATGATATGAGATGATATGTGAGAAAAGATAGACATAAAACTGCTGACCATAATTCTTAATTTTTATCCAAGGTTAAAATGTCTTTCTAGAAGCCAAAGTATAAGAATAAGAGATCAAAAAGTAGCAGATTAGCAGTAATGCCCTAATAAGAACAAATGAGTATACGACCAACTGGAAACCTAAAGGAACATGCAAAAAATGTAGTTCGATATTAAGACTTACAAGTATAATTTTTGTTTCATGCAGTTCCCTTTGAATCTTTAAAATATTGTTCGCCTCAGGATCCTGAATAGTTGAAAAGTAAAAAAACGAAAGAAATGTGATTTAGTTCATCTGCATCATAAGTTCAAAAACTAATTTTAGAGATAACAGTGGAGAACAATACCGCTAGTGGCGGAACCAGGCGGGGGGGGGGGGGGTGGTCAGCTGCCCCCGGTAGGGTGGCGACAGGTGGGGAGCAGGCCAGGGGCGGGGAGGGCAGCTGCCGGCAGCCGAGAAGACGACAGAGCAGAACAGACCAGCTGAGTAGAGTATTCTTCTTCTGTTTTGTGTGTTTTTTTTAAACTGGCTTGAAACGACGTCGTTTCACAAAAAAAAATTATTTTTTTTTGTTTTTATTAGGTCTGCCGCTTCTTAAGTTCTTTACCCTTAGTCCCTTACTGCCTTAGCTAGTGCCTTACACGGACGCCTCTCTTCATCTCTTCTTAAGTCTTAACCCTCGCCAGTCGCCTCCACGCTGTGTCGCTCCGTCGCGGTGATGCCTCTTGTCGGCTGCCTGCCTGCCTCCACACTGTGTCTACTGCTGAGCTGATCTGTTTGGACTTTGGTAAGTAAAAGAATAAAAATTGATTTTATGTTAATTTAGGAATACTTTATTTTAATTGATTTTTTATTAATTTAATTGATTTTCTGTTAATTTAGGATTTAGGAATAATTAATTTTAATTGATTTTCTGTTAATTTAATTGATTTTCTGTTAATTTAGAAATAATTGATTTTGTTTTTAATTATCTAGATTAGCTATAATTTGTTTAATTTATGTTTTCTTAAATAATTGATGAATGATTAAATTATTATGAAATGTTTAAATTAATGAAATTATTGATTAGCAATTGATGTTTATATTTATACTAGATTATGGATAAATACTTGATTAAGCGACAAAGAACTGTTGATTCTTCTAGTAATCAAATACCAAGTTCCGAAGCAAGTGGTGCTTTTAATAATTCATGTGTAGAGTTCAATCCGAATGATATTGTTAGTGATTCGGGGTTACGTAAATCAATTGAAGACTTTGCTATTGTGATTAGAGATCAAGTTCGAAGAGAGTATTTGACTAGAGGTCCATGTCAACCAATTGCCCATAATTATCCCCAAAAAAACTATTCTAATGTGAAGAGAAGCTTTCGGCCTGCTTGGTTTAAAAATTTTGAATGGTTGGAGTTTAGCATTTCCAAGGATGCGACCTTTTGCTGCTATCTATTTGGCAATTCAAACAGATTAGATGCTTTTACAAAAAAAGATTTCAGCAATTGAAAAAGGCAATTGAAAGATTTCAAGAACATGTGGGTGCTTCGAATAGTGCTCATAATGATGCTAGAATTCAACTTCAAGGTTTTAAAAATCAAAGGCAGAGTGTGTCACATATACTACTAGCACAAGGGCAAGATATGGAGGCTGCTTATCGCAAACGTTTAACGGCGGCTTTGGATGTCACACGCCTTCTTTTGAAGCAAGGTTTGTCTTTTCGTGGACATGATGAGTCATTGGCTTCATCAAATAAGGGAAATTTTCTTGAGTTTTTTGAGTGTTACAGCCTACGAAATGAAGAGGTAGGCAAGGTAGTTAATGAGAATGCTCCTAGAAACAATCAAATGACTTCTCCAAAAATTCAAAAAGAACTAACAAGTGCTTGTGACGTGGAAACTACACTTGCCATCATCAATGATATTGGGGACAAAATATTTTCTATTATGGTTGATGAATCTCGTGATGTTTCAATAAAGGAGCAAATGGGAGTTGTTTTGAGATATGTAAACAACCATGGAGATGTGATTGAAAGGTTTCTTGGTGTGGTACATGTGCCTGACACGTCATCTATTTCTTTGAAGAATGCTATTGATGAATTATTTGCAAAGCATAAATTGTCATTATCGAGGTTGAGAGGTCAAGGATATGATGGGGTTTCAAATATGCGAGGCGAGTTCAATGGATTGAAGGCTCTTATTTTTAAAAAAAATCCATATGCAAGGTATGTCCATTGTTTTTCTCACTAACTCCAATTAGTTGTTGTTGCTGTTGCCAAGAGCAGTCGTATTGTGAGTGATTTTTTTCAATATGTTACTATGATTGTGAATGTGGCTGGAGCATCATGTAAAAGGAAAGATAAACTTAGACAGCTTGAACATGATAAGATCGTGGAGTGTTTGGAGAAGGGAGAGATAGTTAGTGGTAAGGAAAAAAATCAAGAAATCAGTTTAAGACGGCCAGGAGATACTCGTTGGGGGTCACATTACATAACAATAATCCGTCTTATGTCTATGTGGACTTCCGTATTACAAGTGCTTGAAAATGTGCATGATGATGGTGCTTCTGATGATAATAGTGGTATAGCCAGTAGTTTGATTAATAAAATGGAGAATTTTGAATTTGTATTTGTGATGCATTTGATGAAATATATATTGGGAATCACAAATGATTTGTCACTTGCCTTGCAACAAAAAGATCAAAATATTATGCATGCTGTGAGATTGATTAGGGTAATGAAAGCTCGACTACAAGATTTTAGGGAGGCGGAATGAGAGAAATTTTTGAAGGAAGTCAATATATTTTGTGAGAAGAACGCGATCCCAATAATTAATATGGAAGAAAATATGAGATCCTGCGATCGTAGCAGGCGCAATGGACAAATTATTACTAATTTTCATCATTATCGTGTTGAGATTTTTTGTCAGGTATAATCTCTATAAATCTTTTTTCATTATTTCTATCTAAAAATGTATCTTTTTTTTAATTTTTCATTATTACAATGTAGGTTGTTGATTCAATTGTTCAAGAGATGAACAATCATTTTTCAGAAGCAAGCACAGAGTTACTTTTATGCATATCATGCCTTGATCCAAGGGATTCGTTCTCTCAATTTGACAAAAATAAATTACTCCGTCTTGCTGAGCTTTATCCAGAAGACTTCTCATTGACTGATCGCATGATACTTGGGGATCAACTTGAAAATTACATTTATGATATGCAATGCGATAGTCAATTTTCTGGGATCGAAAATTTGGGTTTGGGAAGTCTTGCTAAGAAGCTGATTGAAACATGAAGACATATGACTTTTACATTGGTATATCGATTGATCGAGTTGGCTTTGGTTTTACCAGTTGCAACTGCTACTGTTGAAAGAGTATTCTCTGCGATGAAAATTATCAAGACTGACTTGCGTAACAAAATGGGAGATGAGTGGATGAATGACAGTCTAGTAGTTTATATTGAGAAGGATATTTTTTCAACAATTGAAAATGAACAAATTTTGAGACGTTTTCAAACTATGCAGACTCGTAGGATACAATTGTCTGCTCTCACTCGTACAACCGAAAGAAGCTCTTCAAGCGTCAATAAATAATTTTTTTTATTGATGTATTTTGCCCCCTCTTGAATTATGTTCTGGTTCCGCCACTGAATACCGCTATGGTTTTTATCATTATTATTCATAACAGCAATAAAGAAACTTAATAATTACTTGAAATTTGGTCAAAGCTTTATTGAGGCAAGGCCATGGTTGTGTGTTATCTGCTTGCACAGTTCTTCATAACTCACAAAAAAATCTCACTATCTATTACTCCCTCTGTTCCTAAAATATTGTCATTTTAGAAGAAAAAATTTGTTCCAAAAAGTTTGTCGTTTACAACTTTTGAGGAGAATAAATTACTACTTACTTTCCTATATTACCCCTACGTTCTCTCATTGTCCCAATAAATTCTTTCTCTTGTATTAATAGTTTTCAATTTCTCATAAAGGGGTAGTGATGAAATTTCAAACAAATTTTACTTGGTAAATGACACTTTCTTAATCCATATGCCAAAACTTTAAACGACAATCTTTTAAGAACAGAGGGAGTACCTGACAAACATTTGATATGTGATCAGGTCATAAGGTTTAATTGTCTGGCACATCTCTATGCTTACCATTTTAAGACAATAAAAGAGGTCAACGTACAACCCTCCAAGCACCTAAACCAGCGTAGAGTGGAGAAATGTTTTCAAGCGTCATCTATATTTTATATACTTTGTACTTTCTTATATAGAATGAAACTTCGTCCTTCCTTAAGTCTCATGCATTCATTTAAAATAATTACTTGATTTCTATCCATACATAAATATAGATCACAAGCTTATTTGCAAGCTCTGCCTAGCCTTTCTCGAAATGTAAACAAATAAAAGAAACAAAAATTGGAAAACCAACTAAAATGCACATGTAGACTGGTGTTAATTAAAACACAATTAGCTCCATTAATATAGTAAAAAGATGAATATACGGACTCACCTGATTGAGCAAAGAAAATTCTCTTCGAACTGGGTAATGATCATATCCATAAACACAATTATAAAGTTGACAGAATTAAAAAAATGAAAACAAAATAATATCACTACAAGAAAACTGGCTAATTCCGATGGAACTAAAGTTGACGGAATCTATTCGACTGAGAATACGTTATTTGCGACGGATTATTTCATTGATTCTAATTCTGTCAGAATTGAGTTAATATTGACCGAGTTCATTCGAGAACAAGAGACATCATTTGGTACCAAGTTTTCCGCCAACGCCAGTACTAAAGTCGACAGAACGGGATTCTATTTTCGACGGAACATCCGTCGGGAATAAGTTATTTTCGACTGACCTAAGTTCGACACACATTCTGTCGAGAATATGTTTTAAAACCTAAACCGCGTCTCATTCCTTCAGCCGACACAAATCTTATGAAGGAAAAAAATAATTTTCCCGTGTTCTTAAACCAATAATTTTCCCATGTTCTTAAACCAATAATTTTCTTTAAAATATAAAGGAAAAAATGGTCATCGACCTTGTATATATGCATGCTTTCATAGCCGACACAAATCTTATGAGGACATTAGAACTATATAGTTTCAGTTGAACACCACACCTGATATATAGAGAGAGAGTCCGGATCATAGACGTTATATGTTGTCCGTCGCTAAAAGTATAGACAACGGTTGTACGAACGAACCGTCACCGGGTCCGTCGTTAAAGTGGGGGTGAACTTGCTCTCTCTCTCTCTCTCTCTCTCTCTCTCTATATATATATATATATATATATATATATATATATATATATATATATATATAGCAAGGATCAAGTGCATACCCCTTATCTTACTCACTCGTGCTCATCCCCCTTTAGGCGACGGTTTCGGTCATACAACCATCGCCTATACTTTTAGCGACGGACAACATATAGCGTCGCTAAAAGTATAGGCGACGATTGTATGACCGAAACCGTCGCCTAAAAGGGGGTGAACACGGGTGAGTAAAATAAGGGGTATGCACTTGATCCAGACTGTATATATATATATATATATGTATATATATATAGGGAGCCCTTCCATAACAACCGGTTGTCGTGAGAACTGTGCGACAACCCCTTTTTGGACCGTTGATAAACTTATTGGAAGGCTGAGATGAAACATAAATATACCAAGCCGGCACAACTTGTACCGGCTTTTATTTTAATATGAGGACCCCACATAGTCAACATGTTGTCAGTTTGTTGAAATAAAATAAATTTTTAATATTAAATAATGTCCGACCGGCACAGCTTGTACCGGCTGTGCCTTTTTTTTTTAAGCATTTCTCCATTAATAGTCATGACTTAGCACATTGCGTAAACTTAAAAAAATATAAAATACTCCCGGCCGCTACAAGCTCTTACGGCTGTTAATAAAAAAAAAACAACTGGGACAAGCTTGCTAGGTTTGTCACAACAAGATTGCTAGAATAATAATTGATTTTTTATTTTTACATGATATTTTTATATATATATTATTATAATTATTTAATGAGGAATCAACTGGTAAAAGACTATTGGTTACACAGTAAAGAAGCATGCGTAATTTTAAAAAGTATATCTTAGCCGGAAGAGCTTGTCCCGATTGTTTTTTTTTTTTAACAGCCGTAAGAGCTTGTAGCGGCTGGGAGTATTTTATATTTTTTAAGTTTACGCAATGTAGCGGTCGGAAGAGCTTGTCCCGGTTGTTTTTTTTTATTAACAACCGTAAGAGCTTGTAGCGGCCGGGAGTATTTTATATTTTTTAAGTTTACGGAATGTTCTAAGTCATGACTATTAATGGAGAAATGCTTAAAAATAAAAATAAAAAAGGCACAGTTGGTACAAGCTGTGCCGGTCGGGCATTATTTAATATTAAAAATTTATTTTATTTCAACAAACTAACAACATGTTGACTATGTGGGGTCCTCATATTAAAATAAAAGCCGGTGCAAGTTGTGTCGGCTTGGTATATTTATGTTTCATCTCAGCCTTCCAATAAGTTTATCAACGGTCCAAAAAGGGGTTGTCGCACAGTTTTCACGGCAACCGGTTGCTATGGAAGGGCTCCCATATATATATATATATATATATATATATATATATATATATATATATATATATATATACGGTCCGGATCAAGTGCATACCCCTTATCTTACTCACCCGTGCTCACCCCCCTTTAGGCGACGGTTTCTGTCATACAATCGTCGTCTATATTTTTAGCGACGAACAACATATAGTGTCGCACTTGATCCTTGCTATATACATATATATATATATATATATATACAACACGGATCAGGTCCGGACTCTCGGACCTGATCAAATCCGGACCCAAAATTTTTTTATTTATTTATTTATTTTTTGTAGAACAACCAAAAAAAAAATTATGGAACTGAAATTTTTCCATAATACAGTGTTTTGGGTGTGTTTTTAATACCTACACCAACCAATGTATGTACAGTCTGCCCAGACTGTACAGACATATTTTGTTATAGGCATCCAAATCACGCCCAAAACACTGTATTATGTAAAAATTTCAATTCCATAATTATTATTTTTTTAGTTGTTTAAAAAAAAAGCAAAAAAAAAAAAAGGTCCGGATTTTAAACCTGTCCGGACTCCCGGAAAGGATCCGGCCTCTATATATATATATATACGGGAAGGATCAAGAGCATAATTCTTAAATAGCATAATGCCTTAAGTAGCATAATTTCATCAAAACGACGTCGTTTTAATGGGACGCGGTGGCATTTTTGTAAATACGCGGTGGCATGGTATTTACAAAAATGCCACCGCGTCCCATGAAAACGACGTCGTTTTGATGAAATTATGCTACTTAAGGCATTATGCTATTTAAGAATTATGCTCTTGATCCTTTCTATATATATATATATATATATATATATATATATATATATATATATATATATATATATATATATATATACATAGGTTTGTATTTGATGGATAACTTATATTGATTTCTTCTATTACTCTTAATTTACAGTGTTAGATTTGGAATGTTTATGTAATGTTGTGTATGTTTGATTTTATTTTGTTTTTGGAATGTTTAGTTAGATTTGGAATGTTTGATTTTGGAATGTTTATCAAGTAGTAATAAATAAATGGAATGTTTATTTTCTCCTTGGAATGTCTTTAGAAGAAGCTACCGAAATTAGGTGGTTTCCACTATCCTTATTATTAGAATATTTTTTTGTCTAGTTATTAATATTAAACCATACTTTTAAATCTCATTTTTTTATAGACACATTGAATTTATAAAAACATAAATATAATTAGCTTAAATTAGTAATATTTGTATAAATTATTTCGATATGTAATAATTTGTATAAATGAACATAAAACTACCACAATAAATCAATTAATATAAATATACATTAATAACTCGTAAAGAGACTGAATCAACAAAAATACCTGTCTGCAAATATGCATCATGAAAGAAGATTATGCAATTGATTTTTTAAACAGTACCAAATATAAAATAGCTTAAATTGGCCAAGAGAAACATGTTGTAGTATTAGCTCAAGTTTCATCCAATATGCATAATAATATTAATCAAATCATATACAACCATCTCAATTAATCAAAATTATGCCATCTATAATTTCATATCACTTAACAAACAGCAATTCAACATGACATAATGGATGAGGAGTACATAATAGTTGCTGCTGCTTGATCTTGTTTCATAAATACTATACTATACTCAGACTAGAGCATATCTGTCCCCATTTTCCATGTCCTCCTTGTATCTCCCACTTAAATGTTTGACACCTAACTTCTTACTTGATATCAATTAACTTTAAAATTAAATAATAGGTCAGGTGTCAAAATTTAAGTGGAGGACACAAGGGGACATGAAAAATGGGGACAGATGATCTGCTCTCTACTTCAGACAGCTCGAGACTGAATCCTTCTTTAAAAGCTATTTTTACCAATAAGCCACAACCAATCAAGTGAAACACCTGCAAATATGCCGCATAAAAGACACAACACTAGCAAATTACCCAATGCGTTTTGCTCCGGACCCTGCAAATCAATCAAACAACACGTATATTAATTTCTGGAATAGGAAAACACTCGACTTTCAAACTTTTTTATGGATTCTCAAGTTAACACACCTTGTACCCTCTTGGAGCTACTGTCATGACGCATACGGTTAGATAACCATTGCTTAATCCCAAGAACGATACCAGCAATATCATCCACCCCTGATCGCCATATTTTGCAGTGAAATAAAACGCAGGGATAAGCAAGAAACGGGATAATATTGCAATCATAAGGCCCTTTCGCGATTCCAGCTTTATTTTTTCTATCGAAGGCATGTATCTTGCAATTAGATCCCACACATTGTACATTGCTATCAGAACAAGTGGATACCTGAAACGCAGTTGTGAAAGAAGGTATATAACACATGGAAATATTGAAGTTGTTGATATAAAATATAAGGATATTCTTTCTTAAAATATAAAAATAATATATAACAAATGGAATGAAGAAGGGACAATGAAAACTAAACATCATTATATTTCAAATAAGAAATAATGAGTGCATTCCATGCATGACAAATGGACCCAAAACTACCCATCATTTAAGGTATTTGGCACTTACCATGAGCCCAACTGGTGCGTACCAGTGTTTTCATATAAGAACCCCGGGAAAATTGATAGAGTTAGGACATATATCAGAAACAAGTCCAATCCATAATCAATGTTCTGGAAGAACAATTCTTTATTGCTCAGCCTTTGCATAGGTTTAGTATCGTCAGCCTGAAAAATGCAAATCCAAAAGTTTGTTAAAGTTTTAAAATCATGGACTTCCCGAAGTGCATTTAACGAAATTGATATGTACTCGCTAACTTACTTCTCTTTGGATGCCAGCAGCAGCAAGGTCCGATGAAACAGTTTTTGATCCTTCTGATGCTGCTTTCATGCGGTAGTACTTAACAATTGGTAGTTTAGGGAAGACAAATGCGTATAAAAATATACAGAGAAATTCGAGGAATGTGGAGATAGCAAGGAACAACACTGCACAAACCATAAAAATAAAATTAATTGTAACCTCAGAGAAAAATCTGATTTTTTTCACTCTTTAGTATATTTTTGATATATCTCATGGAAAAGCCGCAGTTGAATAACTTGAACCCAATATAAAGAGCTGGTCAGTTGACGCTCTTTTTTTTTTTGGCTTGCTCCTCGGTCAGTTAACACTTGTTATATGAATAATTGGCAGATTTCTCACTTTTCATAGCCAGATCGATGCCAATTATACCATTTATAAAGGCTTAACATGTGAGCTGAATAGAAAATTCAGACAAAACAACAATCAAGAACTAAAAGCTTTAATAGTAAAAAATTTCACAATATGTGGGAGAATTTACATACTAGCTCCCTTTCGTAGACCATTTCCCGATTTTTCAAAGGCCGCTTTTGTAATTAACCTTAAAGCAGAGGTGAGAGCCCCTGATGCAGCCAAACCAGTAAAGTAGGACTGCAAGATTCATAAGAAATACATTTATAATCAGATTTCAATAGCTAGGGATGAATATAAACCTATCAAGTAAAATGCTAAAAATGATTCACAAGACTCACCTGAATGAACTCAGGGCGCATGAAAGATAAGTCCCCTACCATACCACCTTGAACATGAGCGTCCGCTACTCCAAATGCAGCAACGAAAACACATATACCAATATAATTTCCAATACCCCCTTTTCCTGATGTGGTTAAATCCAACTGTACAATTGAAAGTTAAACCGTTTCGCAGAAATTATCGACGTGTTCATTCAATAAAGCAAAAATAATTGCAAATTTTAGGAGAGGCAGTACTTACCACCACAAGTGCAAAAGTACTTGAAAAGAAAATGATATATCCGGCTATGTTACGTTTCCTAGTATCAATCTTTGACTCTTTATAAGCAAGTAGTGCCATTGTTCCTATCGCAAATGGTTGATAGACGAGGGTAAGTACCCTTGCAGGATGGTAATCCTTCAAACGGAAAAAAATAATTAAATTAATACTTTGTCAATCAAAATATGTTGCAAACACAACTCACAATGAAACAACATTCAAGAATCAATGTGCCATTGAATTTCCACTGCAGACATCAAAGTTAGGATTAAAATATAAACAAATGAAGTTGAGAAATTCTGAAACCTATCACTCGACTGCATGTTTCATTCTGTTGAACAAGTGGTGGGTAATTTCTGCTTCGACGATATGAGAACAATGAGCCTTACTATTAGTATCTCACATAACTTCCTACCTCTATCACACAAAGAAAATCATAAGCTGCCACTAATTATCATCAATTCTAATGCCCAAAAAGAACTTACTAATCTAACCCCCAAGTCAGGACAGTCAAGAAAGAGCAATATCCAAAATCAAATTTATGGTAAACAATATCTTAGCACCCTGCAGAGTAAAATAATAGATTGAGTAAACAAGCTAAAGAATTGCTTAACACAGAACTGAACAGATTTACATTTAGCAAGCATATATCCAATGCCCCGGGCTTGTTCGTTTTGGTGTGTTGGGATGGTTTAAAAAAGTGCTTTTAGCTGCTTTTAAGCCTCAAACACACGAGTTGAGTGCTTAAAAGCCGTGTTTGTGAGTTAGAAAAGATGCCTTCGGAATAGAATGTGTTTAGACTAACAAGAATGTCGAGTGCATTTGAACTCCAAAAGCCACAAAAAGCTCTAAATCAAACATGTAGAGCCTGTTAGCCACATACCGGGAACAATTCATAGTAATAGTCTCCTATTGTTAACATACTATTCCACGCAACAAGTGACCCGAGTCCAAGTACCCAACATACTGCTATTGCACTATACTTCCCCTGAAATTCAAAAAACACAAATCAATCTTCTCTGCCCACCAAAGAATGAAAAAAAAAACAAAGTAAAAAAAAATCCACAAACCTCAAGCCTAACACTTGAATCAGCAACTGGAGTTTCACTTGAATCAGCAATTTCCATGGCTGCTACTCTGAAACCAAAACCAATAATAAAGTTCAATTTTTTCAATACCTAATAATGAAATGAAATTTAAATTCTGGGTTTCTTCTAACAAATACTACCAATCCACTACAAAAAAAACAAAAAGACAACCCGTAATTAATTAATTTATGAACTTGAAGAACATATAATACCTTATTAATCTATACCCCAGCAATAATAAATCAAATTACAGTATGAAGCCGCAATCATGATAACATTTATATATATATATATATATATATATATATATATATTAAAGAATGAATACCCAGAAATTTTATCCAGAATGGGGAAGAGATGGCTTACTTTTTCTCAAGGTAAGGTGTGAACCGTAGAGAACCTGATGTTGACTGCAAAGTATGAAGAAAAAAAAGTGAATTTAAAGATTCGTATCTTTTATAAGCGAAATGAAGTATGAACGCGTATATATAATATCTTTTTTGATATACATATACATATACAAGGCAAAGAATCTGTTTGATTTGAGGAAATTAATCTCGATCTTAAAAAGCGTTCCACACGGAATCTCAATATGGTATTATACACAAAACACAAGTCTGATGTAGCCGACCATGCCAAAGGCCGCAAGCTTAATTTTGCCCATTATTTTATTAAAAAAAATAGTAATACAGTAATAATTAAGAGTCTTGTGTAGGTTTATGTTACCGATGTCCCTCCGAGGCTCCGATAACGTAGGGAATTTAGGAAAAAAATAAAAAAAATTAATTAAATTAACAGATTTTATATTTATTATCTAACATGCTAAAATTGTTTTACGAATTCCAAATTGTTTGATTTTCTTCAAAATTCCTTATGTGACAAAAAGATGATATACTTTCGTTCAAATTTAAAACTTAAAATCAGAAGAGATTATCAAAAAAAATATATTCAAATTCCACTTGCCAGCGTGGACTTTGACCATTACTTTTCTAACGTAACAACTTGCATGGTTTGCTGCTTAATTGGCTTCGCCTATGCTCTCTCTACTTTTATTTTCTGAGTTTTAAAATGAACAGGAAAAAAAAATGTACAAAAAATTTAAAAAAAAAATTCAATTCTTATGTTTCTGAGTTTTTTAATAAACGGAAAAGAAAAAAAATTGATAGAAAATTTTGTCACATTTTTCTTGCCAAAGTTTTTCGTCCAAAATTGGTCTGATTTGAACGGAAAAGAAATTAGAATAAGTAATTTTTTTATAATTTCCATATTACCCTCAACTTTTAATATAGTAATAAATTTTAAATTACAACTCATGTCCTCAATTTTAAATTTTTTATTCTTTTCTATTAAAAACTCATAAACAACACAAATGAAAACTATAAATTTTTTATTCTTTTCTTTTTTGTTCAATACTCAGAAACAGACTCCTCCCACAAACTCAATTTCTTATATGCGGCTTTACAACTTTTCAAGCTTCCATAAACCAACTAGCTAACTATATATATATATATACTAGCTGAGTCCCGTGCCTCCGGCACTGTATGAACAATAAGATTTATCTCAAATTTTGAACGATCAAAATAATTTATTGAGTGAGCGGGAAATTTAAAATCATTTGTATTTTATTAAATTATTATTAGATTATTAGATAGATAGATGCATGAACGGTGGGATTTATCCCAAACTTTGGACGGCCCAGATTATTTATTGAGTGAGCGGGAAATTCAAAATTATTTGTATTTTATTAGATATATATATATATATATATATATATATATATATATGTACAGACAAGATCAAGAGTAGACCTCTTAAGTAGTAGAACTCTCTTAAATAATAGAACTTTATCAAAATGACGTAGTTTTGATAAGACGCGGTGACATTTTTGTAAATACCATGTCACCGCGTATTTACAAAAATATCACCGCGTCTTATCAAAACTACGTCGTTTTGATAAAATTCTATTATTTAAGGCATTCTGCTATTTAAGAATTCTACTCTTGATCCTTTCTGTGTGTGTATATATATATATATACACACAGAGAAAGGATCAAGTGCATAATCTTTAAATAACATAACGCCTTAAGTTGCATAATTTTATCAAAACGACGTAGTTTTGGAGGGACGCGGTGGCATTTTTGTAAATATCATGTCATCGCGTATTTATAAAAATGCCACCGCGTCTTATCAAAACTACGTCATTTTGATAAAATTATACAACTTAAGGCGTTATGCTATTTAAGGATTATGCACTTGATCCTTTCTGTATATATATATATATATATATATGGTCTCCATCCACAACAACCGGTTGTTGGGAAGCAACCCCTTTTATTCAGCCGGTACAAGCTGTACCGGCTTATAAAAAAAATAAAAAAATTCTAAGACCGGTACAGCTTGTACCGGCTGGATAAAAGGGGTTGCTTCCCAACAACCGGTTGCTGTGGATGGAGACCCATATATATATGGTCATATGATCATACACAATTGTGTATATTTTATTTGTACATAGTCTGTCAAAACTACGTATTTTTTGAATATTTATATATATGGGAATAATAGTCATACACAGATGTGTATGTTTTATTTGTGCACAACTGTCAAAACCACGTCGTTAAGATTTGTTTTAAAAAAAAGTTTTTTTTCTTCCAAATCAGAAATCAAAACTAAATTTGTCAAAATGAGTTTTGACAGACTGTGCGTCTATGCATAAATAAAATATACAAAATTGTGTATATTCATATTTGTATATTACACAACACACACAAACATCTCTCTCTATATACATTTTTCATGGGGGTCATACTGTTTTCCTATCTCCTTTTTGAATTTCATCATACTTTTCAAATGAGAAACTAGAGAAAAGAAATATGATTACTAGACGTACTACTTATAAAGTTGGGTTTCCATCCACATCAATCGGTTGTTGGGAGCAACTTATTTTTGGCCCAGTCGCTACAGGTTGTAGCGGCTTATAAAAAAAAATTGATTAGGGCCGGTGCAGCTTGTAGCGGCCGGATAAAATGGGTTGCTCCCCAACAACCGGTTCCTGTGGATGAAATACCTATAAAATTTGCATATTTTTTAACGGTAAAATATTATTCAGTATAGTGAACCTTGTTCGTTGCATGACTGACTAAATATTATTGATTTTTATTTAAGAGTTTTGATTCTGATAGAGTTATAGTAAGTTTGAAAAGTTTAATGAAGGAAAATTCTATTAAGGTAAGAAATTTAATTGAAAATTCTATTAAGGAATGTGATATTTTATAATGGTAACAAATCGAATGTTTTCTAATTTATATTTTGTGAGGCCTTGTTTTTATTTTATTTTTCTTTATTTTCACTTTTTTCATGTTTAAGTTAGACCTTTATTTCTAATCAAATTAAGGCAATAAATTTAGTGTAATCTAATTGTATTTTTTTAGGATTATAAAAAGATATTTAATAACAAATATTCAACAAATATAAAATTACATTAATTTAAAAAATTAAATGTATGCTTATCTTATTTTGTAATAATTATTTGTCTCTTTTTTTCCATCACTTTTTCGTGTTTAAATTAAGGTTTTTTTTATACTCAAATTGTAAGATGGACCGAAACAGTTAGTTTTATTTTAATATATTTATTTATTTATTAATATAGATTTTTTTTTCTCTTAATGTTTTGTATTATTCAATTTTTAATAATATTAAACAAGTTGTTTTCACGAGTAATCGGGCTTTTGCATGTAGTATATTGTAATGTAAAAACTCCTATACTATTTTGTTGGGAATTTGTGACTCATAATAGGAAGTCATTGAAAAAGGCTAGTGCGGAGTCCAGCGGGGCGGAGCGGAGCTCGGGCCGAAGGTCCCGAGCGTAGTGAAGCGACGCACTAGCCCATCAGGGTTGACCCGAAGGTCGCAGGGGGGGGTGCGGGGGGGGGGGGGGGGGCGAAGCCTGGGAGCGGTACGGTACAGGTTGTTTATTAATGAGGGACATTATGGGTAATTGAGACATAATGTGAAGTAGGGTTAGAATATGATTAGTAGTTATAAATACTATTTATTATAAAGTCCTATGTAACCAAGGAATCATCAATAAACAATAAGTCGCCGCCTGTGGAGTACCCAAATTGGGAAACCACGTAAATCTCTTGTGTTCTTCTTAATTCTCTATCGTTAGTGTGCGTGTGTGTGATCCTAAAATTCTAACATGTTGGTATCAGAGCTTAGGTATAACACGTGGTAACGATGACATCAAATTCATCGGTAACAAAGTTTGATGTGATGAAGTTTGATGGGACTGGGAATTTCTGGCTATGGCAACAGAGGGTAAAGGATCTGTTGATGCAACAGGGATTGGTAAAGGCGTTAAAGAAGAAACCAGATTCCATGACGACGGATGACTGGGATGAACTCCAAGCGAAGGCGGTAAGTACAATTCGTTTGTGTCTAGCAGACGAGGTTATGTATCACGTGATCGGTGATGAATTGCCATCGGGTGTATGGAGTAAATTGGAATCCAGATATATGTCAAAGTCGTTGACGAATAAACTATTTTTGAAGAAAAAACTGTTTGGGCTAAAGATGATTGAAGGTTCAGAGCTTATTCAACACATTCACACGTTCAATCAAACAATTAGGGACTTGCTAAGAATTGAAGTGAAATTCGAGAAAGAAGACCAGGCGTTGATGTTACTGTGTTCTCTACCGGGATCCATGGAGAATCTTGTGACGACCCTCCTATGGGGAAAAGAAACTCTGAAATTGGAAGAAGTCACTTCTGCTCTACTGATGTTTAACCAGCGAAAGCAACAATCCGAGGGTATTTCGGGTGAAGGGTTGATGGTAAAACGTGGAGAGCAACGTGGTAGAAAATCGGATAGAGGGAAACCAGGGACGCAGTGGAAATCTAAGTCGAGGGGAAAGACTCCTAAACCAAAGGAGGGTAAATGTTTTAGATGTCGCGAGACAGGGCACTTCAAAAAGGATTGTCCATATAAGAATAAGAGTGAAGGAACAGGGAAACAAACTGAATCTGCAAAATCGACAAACGTCGTGGAAGAATCATCGGATGATGGGGATATGCTGTCAGTGTCAACAAACACGGACGTGACAGACTCGTGGATTTTGGATTCAGCATGTTCGTTTTACATGTCACCTAACAGGGAGTTGTTTGACATCTACAAGTCGGTGAACTGTGGGACAGTTCAAATGGGTAACGATGCTTCGTGCAACGTCATTGGGATAGGCACAGTGAAGATATGGATGTTTGATGGTGTTGTAAGAACTCTGGCTGAGGTGAGGCATATTCCAGGTTTAAGGAAGAATTTGATTTCATTGGGAACTCTAGACTCTAATGGCTGTGTGTTCAAAACTGGTGGTGGAGCCATGAGAGTGACAAAGGGTGCCCTGGTAATAATGAAAGGTTCTAAGGTTAACAAGAATATCTATCAGATGATAGGGAGTACAGTTGTAGGTGGAGCTGCTGCCACTACAGCGGAAGATATTGATGATACTACACTATGACATATGCAGTTAGGGCATATGGGAGAACGTGGGATGCTGGAATTACATAGGAGAAATCTGTTGAAAGGGATAAAGTCGTGCAAGTTAGACTTTTGCAAGTTTTATGTCTTGGGAAAACAGTGTAAGGTAAAGTTTAAGAGTGCAATGAACAAAACGAATGGAAAACTTGACTATGTGCATTCTGATGTATGGGGGCCAGTGAGAGTAGCTTCAAAAGCAGGATCGCTGTATTTCTTGACTTTCATCGATGACTTTTCGAGAAAGGTTTGGGTATACTTCATGCGACACAAGTCTGAGGTCTTCGATAAGTTCAGGGTGTGGAAAGCTGAAGTGGAAAATCAAACAAAGAAAATAATTAAGTGCCTCAGGATAGATAATGGGACAGAGTACAAGTACGAGCCATTTGTGAAGTTTTGTGAAGGCACGGGATACAACGTCACTGGACTGTCAGGAAAACTCCACAGCAAAACGGAGTGGCAGAGAGAATGAACAGAACTATTTTAGAGCGGGCACGGTGCATGAGACTAAATGCAGGGATTTCGAAGGATTTCTGGGTAGAAGCAGTGAGTATGGCAGTTTACATAATAAACAGGTCGTCGAGTACTGCTCTAGGTAATAAAGTAGCACAAGAGGTGTGGACAGGTAAGGAGGTAGACTACTCGGGTATGAGGATCTTTGGATGTCCAGCCTACGTACACGTTCCGGGTGATGAGAGATCAAAGCTTGATGCCAAGTCTAAACAGTGTATCTTTCTTGGGTATAAGAAAGGTGTAAAGGGGTACAAGATATGGGATCCGAATTCAAAGAAGGTAGTAATCAATAGAGATGTGGTTTTTGATGAGGCTTCCATGGTTAAGACACAACAGGAAGGTCAGAAAATCGAGGCTGGTGGTGTAACCGGAAATTTGCAGCAGGAAATTCAAATTGAACTAGAGAATAAAGACACTGGAAATTTACCACCAGTGGAACAAGAAAATCAGGAGCAGCAGGACGAAAGCATAGCCGCAAGGAGACCCAGACACACTATCAAACCACCGGAGAGGTAAATGTTTGATGATATGGTTGCATACGCTTTATCTACTACTAGTGGGGACCCGTCCACATTTCAGGAAGCTATTATTAGTTCTGAAAAGGATAGATGGATGGAAGCCATGGTGGAGGAGATGGAGTCGTTGAAGAAAAACAAGACTTGGGAATTGTCAGAATTACCTGAGGGAAAGAAACCAGTGGGGTGCAAATGGGTGTACAAGAAAAAAGATGCTGTATTAGAAAAGGAAAAAGAACGGTTTAAGGCTTGATTGGTAGCAAAGGGATACTCGCAGAGAAAGGGAATTGACTATGATGAGGTGTTTTCTCTGGTGGTATGACATACATCAATCAGGATTATTTTGGCATTGGTGGCTAGCTATGATCTAGAATTAGAGCAGCTGGATGTGAAGACAGCCTTCCTTCATGGTGATTTGGAGGAAGTAATATTAATGGAGCAGCCTAAGGGATTCAAGCAGCCGGAGACGGAGCACATGGTATACAGGTTAAAGAAATCACTGTATGGGCTGAAACAGTCTCCAAGACAATGGTACAAGAAGTTCGATTCCTTCATGATCCGGATTGGGTTCACTCGACGTGAGTATGATTGTTGCGTTTACGTGAAAAGTCTTAAGGATGGTTCTTATATTTTTCTGTTACTATATGTGGATGACATGCTTATTGCTGCAAAGAGCATGATTGAAGTAAACAGGTTGAAGAACTTGTTGGGAAATGAGTTTGACATGAAGGACTTGGGTGCTGCTAGAAAAAAAATACTTGGGATGGTGATTCGCAGGGATAAAACAGCTGGTAAGCTGTGGTTGACACAGAAGAACTATGTGGAGAAAGTGTTGGAGAGGTTTAGTATGGCTAATGCTAAACAGGTTAACACTTCATTAGCGAGTCATTTTAGGCTATCTACAGCACAGTGTCCGAAATCGGCAGAAGAAATTCAGGATATGTCGAACGTGCCCTATGCGAGCGCAATTGGTTGTTTGATGTATGCGATGGTGTGTACGAGACCCGATTTGGCACATACAGTCAGCACAGTGAGCAAATACATGGCCAATTCAGGTAGGGAGCACTGGAAAGCTGTTATGTGGGTGTTCAGATATCTGAGAGGAACGACAACTCATGGGATTATGTTTGCGAAGCAACAAACACAGATTTCAGTTGTAGGGTATATGGATGCGGATTATGTTGGAAGGTTGGATGATTTGAGATCTACAACAGGGTATGTGTTTACATTGGCAAGAGGACTGATTTGTTAGAGATCCATGGTACAATCTCTAGTAGCTCTATCTACTACTGAATCTGAGTACATGGCATTGGCTGAGGCTGGCAAGGAAGCATTGTGGTTGAAGGGTTTTGTGAATGAGCTGGGTATAGATCAAGGTGGTGTACAGTTGTATTTTGATAGTCAGAGCGCCATTTACTTGGCAAAGCATCAAGTGTATCACGCAAGGACCAAGCATATTAGCGTAAGGTTTCACAATGTGATGGAGCTGATAGCTACTGGGGATGTGATATTGGAAAAGGTGCATACTTCTGAAAATGCAGGTGACATATTGACAAAGACTGTGACCGCGGATAAGTTCAAGCATTGCTTGGACTTGATCAATATCTTCAAATGTTAGTTTGGAGGATTACCCCCCGAAACTTGATAGAACAAGTAACGTATCTTCTGAAGGGACGAGGTTATTCGTCAAGGTGGAGATTTGTTGGGAACTTATGACTCATAATAGGAAGCCGCTGAAAAAGGCTAGTGCGGAGCCTAGCGCCGCACTAGCCCATCAGGGTTGACCCGAAGGTCGCAGAGGGGTGCAGGGGGCGAAGCCGGGGGGCGGTACGGTACAGGTTGTTTATTAATGAGGGACATTATGGGTAATTAAGACATAATGTGAAGTAGGGTTGTAATAGGATTAGTAGTTATAAATACTATCTATTGTAAAGCCCTATGTAACCAAGTAATCATCAATAAACAATAAGTCGCCGCCTGTTGAGTACTCAAATTGGAGAACCACGTAAATCTCTTGTGTTCTTCTTAATTCTCTATCGTTAGTGTGCGTGTGTGTGATCCTATAATTCTAACATATTTCACATTGCTATCATAATTAACTTTTTTACATATTATAAAAATAATTATGTAATTATATCAAATTTTAAAAAGGGATTTATGCTAAATCAGTGGCATAATTTAAAGGAGAGAACATCCAAATAAATAGTTAGAAATTTATCATTATAATTAGTATCTTAAATATTCTTATTTGGTTGATTGGATTAACTTTACAACCTCATTCTAGGCATGATTTAAGTAATCACTATAAATTAAAATCAATCACTTATCGTACGTAAATTTAGAAACTTTCAAACAATCAATTATATTAATTTAGCAACATATATTTATTTCCTTGTATCTATACTTTTACAATAATATTTATTGAGGTCGGTTCTCCAACGGACTAGTCCGTTGACGACCAGCTATGACGACGGTTCATACCATCGCCATAGCATGAATCGGATATAGCGACGGTTCATATCGTCGTCATAGTTAAAAAATCCGTCGCTATAGCTGGTCGTCAACAGACCAGTCCGGTGGAGATCCTAATATTTATTTATTTTTAATATATATTTCTATATTATTTGTAACTGAAAATAAGTGAAAATCATTCATTTATGCAATGTTGACAAATCATTAATTTTCCTTATTTTTTTCTTTTTTTCATCTCTTTTAAAATTCACATCTTCTCATAATCTCATTTTATGTTTACAATTAAGGGCATGAACATTTAATACTCTATATATAGCTAATAATTAATTATTACTTTTATATTTTAAAATATACTTAATTTTAGTATGAATTATTATTGCAAAGTAATGGATTATGCGTCGGTGGGAGGGAGTTGGTCGATCTCGTCTCCATGCATGGAGCGTAACTGTTCATTTCAAATGATGTTGCCTTCACACGGCAGTCAACACAATTATTACAATTCCATTCGTACTCGTTTGATTCGAATCTGGGGCGGATCCAGATACTGAATAATTTTTTAAAAATAAAAATTTACAAAGAAATAAAATACAATAAAATAAAGGTAACAAAGATGTGAGAGATATTGCAAATAATTGTGTGAATTATCATATAAAATCGATATCGTTTTATGATTGAATACACTTCCTCCCATATTATGTACAAAATAATATTTTATATTTTTTTTAAACATTGTTATTAATTATAAGAGACAACTCATGCAAGAATGTGAGATATCTCTCACCTCCCGTGTCCTCTAAAATAAATTACCAAACTAAATAATATTGTTAAAATATTATTTATAATAACATTTTTTGAGACGATTGCTTTAAAACTATTGCAATGATAGCCTCATTTCAATAGATGTAAAAATATCATGTTCAATGTAAGTTACTAAACAATATAAAAGAGTGGAGTGTTGATGTTAATAGAAATTTGAGACATTTAGGGGGATGTATTCATTTAAAATTTTTAAAGACTTTTTTAAGTGATAGACTTTTGTAGAATTTGTGGGATTTTAATGACTTTTAAAGACTTTAAATTCTTTTTTAAAATGACTTTCATAGACTCCATGAAATAAGTAACAGACTTTTATAAACTTTTATCAATACTGTGATAGACTTTTGTATACTTCTAATATATCTTGCAACTTATATTATATTGTTAATTAGCCCATGTGTACAACATCTCCCTCTTTTTTCATGAACTAAAGTAAATCTCTTTATATTATTATGGCATGAGTTTTTATATATGTTGAAATCGTTCATATTATTCTACTCATTTCATGATACATTTAGATACTTGGATACCAATAAAACTTTAGAAACTACAGACGCAATACAAAAATTAAGTTCACTTTTCATTGAGTTATATATACTTTATGCATATACGTAAGCTTTTTAGTAGAAATACCATTTTCACAAAATAATATGACATCATATATACAAATTAACACATCATATATTGTAAATTATTTTTGCAAACACATCATATATATAATACATTTTAAACGAAAGAAATTAACAATTAGTTATTAATTTGATAAAAGGAAATTAACAATGATCATAATATATACTGTTTAAAGTGAATAATATATAGTATATACTGTTTAATGATCATAATATATGATATATAGTATATAATATTTTTATGACGCCCCCAAAATTAGGTATACATCACCCATCTTGGATCGCCAGATACATGGTACAGAATTCAAATACAACGTACTAATACAACTGTCGTGTACAATACGACAAAACATAAACTGTGAGTTTGAATACAATTATTGTCTACTAGAGATTATACAAACTCAAAAGGAGTCCTCATTACAATTATTATCACACTATTTCACAAAATAGTGAGGACTACTAATGTTATCCTCTGGACCATCACTCCGTTCCCCGACTCGTCCCAGCTATATTCTCATTTCCTGAAGATAACAGTGAAAGAAAGGCTAAGATAATGCAGAATAAATTATCATTAGCCTCCAACAATGTTAAACTGAAAAAATTCAATAGACATCAAGTTTAATTGCAGCAGAACAAGCAATCCATTAAAATAGTCAAGTAGAGAATAGAATCTACTATCTTTTATGATTCAAAAAGTTTTTCATCACTTTTATCGCTGAGACTCAGCTCAACAAATAATCCACATCATTAAATCATCCTGCACTACAGGCCAAGGATATTCTTTAGTATCACGACCACGGATTATCCATGCACTACGGGCCAAAGATAATCGTGTTTTCATCAACGATCCTGATCATGTCATAAAATAATTCATTTTTGCTCCTTTGGCCGAAGAGAATCCATAGTCATAATCATACCAAAAACTGTCCATCAATACACTACGGGCCAATGATAACTTTTTCTACATCATTTGTAACATTACGATTATGATTATACCGAATAATCCTTGGTCATAATCATACCAAGTCCATCTATGCACTACAAGCCACATATGACTTTCAACATAATATAAACATGAGGATGATGACAATGATATAAGAATTCAATAAAAACAAGTTCAAGAATTAATTTATCTAGGAACTGATAACGTCCAAATTGTCAACATGATACTGCTTTGTAGAGTAAAATTCAAGAATGCTCAGAAGAATATTTCCATGAAAAGATACTGGATGAAACGCAAATATCAAGGATATTCCACTAATTTCATGGAGTATAGAAGTCAAAACTTTAACCAACTGAGTATAATAAAGAATGGAATAACAAAAGAAATCACCATGCATGCGGTACTTCGCATAGACATGTTATTCCAACAGAATAATAATAACGGAACCATGTCAGGTAAAATTCACACCGACATGATGTTCCAATAGAATAATAAATGTGGAATAATAAATGATGGAACCAGGTCCGGTGTATAGCACAGACAGGATATTCCGACAGAATAATAAAGACGGAATAATAAAAATGGAACCAGGTCCGGCGTATAGCACAAATAGGATATTCCGACAGAATAATAAAGACAGAATAATAGAAGAATAGTCACCAAGTATAGGGTAGCCCGCGTATACAGGTTATTCCAACAGAACAATAAAGAAATGGAATAACAGAAGTTCTCTTCTTGAATACAAAAGAATAATATCTCTTACCGTAAAATAATACTTGATATAAGAGTAGTGAAGTAGCAGAAAACTTTTCTTTTATCTCTCTATAGTCTCTCTCTATAGTTTTTCTCTCTAGAGTTCAGTGAATTCGTAAGAAAATAATGAAGTAATGAGCTTCTATTTATAGGAAAATAGAATGCATAGTAACTAATCCATGAACGGTCCAGATTGATTTACTTTAATCTGACGGTCCATATTTAAAGAGAAATCTTTTAAATAAAATATAATATATTCTATTTATATATAAAAAAATATTATGCAAATACTATGCAGGCACTATGCAAACACTATGCATAATAAAATATAATATATTCTATTTATAGAATAACTTTAATAAAGTATTCTGTTTTATATAAAAAGATTTTACTATGCAAAACACTATGCATAATAGAATATAATATATTCTATTTATAGAATAACTTTAATAAAATATTCTGTTTTATATAAAAAGATGTTTCTATTTTATTACGTTAATAAAACAAAACTTCTAAATCAACAATAATTGAATCAAATAATGTGAGATACCATGCAGCAACTATTGTAGCAATGATTGAACAAAACTGAGTGACTTCTCACATAAATATCAATAATCAATACCGTGTGTTACTATGCAACGATGCGTATTACTGTACTTTTACTACCGAGTAGTTCAACAGTATCAACGATAAAACTTCCGCCGTTATTTTCAATAAAATATTTTTGTCGTTTACTCAATTCGACAATAATTCTGTTGTGGAGTCCACCAATGATTGTGCCGTTATATGAATATTTTCTGTTTAAAACGAATATTCCCCGATCAATCGAATATAATATGACAACTTGCATACTTTGCAAAATTTATAAATATTACCCACAACTATAACATTATCTCAAATTCACACCATAATATAAAAAAAATTATTTCGAAAAAATTAATTCTTTATTCATAAAATCTGGGGTTTCACAGTTTTGATCATATTTTTATTGTTAAACAGTATATATATACATCATATATACATACACATCATATATTGTTTATTATTTTTGCCAATTAGTGTTAAAGTATCTCAAAAATTAACAGTAATTTCATTTGTTTTAAATGTTAGAAAGCTAAAAAAAAATACACATATACATCATATATTTTCTATTTTCATATATTATATTTACATAATCTTTACAACTGAACAACTGATATGAGAGTTTCATGATCTGACCTTTGTTGAACAAATCTCTTTCCTCTTTTTATTGGAAGCTTTCGAACGACTACTTTTTCTCTCACCAATTCAGATTAGGTATAGTTATTTGTTACTTATTAATATATTTTGTTAATTCTCTTATTATAATAAATTCAATTATTTTTATGGCCCAAATTTTACCAAATTATTTATCCATCACATAATAATATTTATTAGCTCATATAAAATAAATAACTAGTTTGACCCAATAAAAGACAAAGTCCAATTAATAAGTAATTTTATCCATCTTTGTGTTTATTTGGAAGTCTTTAGAAATGTTTAGAGATGAGGTAAGACTTTGGATATGGGTTGATAGTTATAATTTTTATTCTAAAGTTTGTCAAAGTCTATCATTTGATAGAAATCTTTAAAATATATGACTTTTTGAATACCCAAATACTTTTATAGACTTTATAAAAATTTTAATTCAATACCACCTAACTTTTAAAGACATTAAAAAAGTTACAATTGAATACCACTTAACTTTTATAAACTCTTTAAATGTCTTGATTGAATACAACTAAACTTTTAAAGTCTTTAAAAATTTTAATTGAATACACCCCCCTTAATAGTCTTTTGGTCTGAATTTTTTATTTTTACTAAACATTTTATAAATTTAAAAATAAATAAAAATTTGACTCTTCAAATTGCCCCAAGGGTAGATCCGCCACTGATTTGAACTCAACTCGAAATATAAATGATTCAAATATAAACAAATTTTAAAGTTCAATAAATTATTCAAATCTCCTCAAATTATAATTTTCTATTGATACTCGGATCATATTCGTTCGAAAAATTCAAATTGTTCGGACTCGATTTGAGATCGTATTCGATTCTAAGCAAGCCTCAATCAAATCTTATTTAAGACAGGGAGTATACATGAAAGTTGGAAAAGCTAAAGGCGGAGCACACAGCCAGCCCATTAGTACCTGCATCTTCTGGATGTATACTACAGCTTAGTCATTCAGTCACTAATCAAAACGGACTCATTTTATTAAGGAACAATTACATATTCGATCTATTACATTTTTAAAATAATTACAACAATAGTTCACTTATAAAATATTTACACAATTAATACACTTTTATATTTATTTACAATATTAGTGCAATTAGAATTCTTTAATTTAGGAAATTAGTATGCAATTAGGATTCCTTAATTTAGGGGATTAATATTAATTTACTTATTAAATTAAGTAATTAATAAGTAAATTATATAGCACACCTTCTCTTTCCTTAATAAAAATCACACTTCCTTCGTCTTTGTCAATCTTCTCCTCCTCCACCATTAACAGTCTCAACTTGTTAACGTCATCCTCCGCCCTCCTCCACCATTAACGCCCTTCTCCTCCGCCCTGCTCCACCATTAACGCCATTCTCCTCCGCCCTCCTCCACCATTAACGCCATCCTCCACTTGCAATTTTTTCATAATACAGTTTGTAGCCAAACATTCATACCAAGGTAACCAATTCATTGTTATTAGGTTTTTAATTTATTTTTAAAAAATCTATTATAGATTTTTTAATTTAATAGTGCAGTTGGTAGCTAACACTTTATACAAATGTAACCAATTCAGTTTTATTATGTTACCAATTAATTAAAAAAAAACTATTGTAGATTTTTTTTTATAATACAGTTGGTAACCAAACCTTAATACAAAGGTAACCAATTCAGTTTTATTGGGTTACCAATTAATTATAAAAAATCTATTATAGATTTTTTTTTCACAGTGCAGTTGGTAGCCAAACCTTAATATAAATGTAACCAACAAAAACTAAAATTGTTACTTTTAAAGTTTTGGTTACCAACAGCACTGAAATTTTTCTTGGTTACCCACAAAAATTAAAATGGTTATATTTGTATAAATATTTGGATACCAACTGCACTAAACTTTATCTTTTTCTCTTTTTAATTTCTAGACTAAATCAACCTTCGTCACAATGGCAGCTGTGGCTGTAATGGATGAGGAGATCGGCGTCCATGGTATTGAAGCGGCGACGAAGGGGAGGAGGAAGATGACGTTGCCAAATTTTGAATATTTGAATTTTAGTTATTATTTTTGAATTTGAATTTGTTGTTAGATCCAAAATATTTGAATTTGAATTATTAATTATGGTAGTTATTTCTCCTTGATTTTAGGTTTCCTTATTATTATGAATTGAATCCTAATTGCATACTAATTTCCTAAATTAAGGAATCATAATTGCACTAATATTGTAAATAAATATAGAAATTGTATTTATTGTGTAAATATTTTATGAGTGCACTAATAGTGTAATTAATTTCTAAATATTGTATATTATTGTAAAGAACCCTTTTATTAAAATAGTTTGCATATGAGGTCTGGCCCCTTAAGCCCATTCAAGTACTTAAACGACTTTTCATTGACTGAATAATTTTACCAAGTCCAACCCACTTACCAAATAATTTTACAAATCCAACCCAAAAAAATAAAATGAAAATGACTTCATTCCTAATTTTGTGATTGACAGCTAATAATAATTACATAATTTTTAGAAAAATAATATATATTCCAATTTTATATGTCGTTTTTCGAGTTTTTTTTGATAATATCGAGTATTCGGTCTCCACCACGGGTTAGACTTTTCATATAGGCTTGCGCCCGGATCCATGACTATTTTTATTGGCTTGACAAGTTAGAGCTAGTAGTAAATCTAATTGACAATACTTTTATAATGTATTTAATACAGTAAACCAATTTTATAATCTTATCCAATCTCATAAATTGATATACGTTAGAATCATAATTTGACACGAATGGTCTAGGGCACAGAGCTGAAGCTGCACAGAATGATCATAATCTTATCCCGTCATGACTCTGAAGCTGCAAAGAGCTGGAGACTTGAAAAGAAACTATATATGAGCTAAATTAACCGTCAAGAGGGGGCAAGACAAGCCAAAACAGAAAAGGCATAAAACTAGAATCATGGGTGTAAATTCTAGACACACTAATGGATTTACACCCCTAGACACAGTAATTGTGGAATTTTGGAATTTCAATAACATTTACACCCCTAGATTAGAATTGGTTCACCATTCTTAGATAGAGACATTAGCCCTAGATTTACCTTGGAGACAGAGATACATCGAGAGACAGAGAGACAGCGGAAGCTTTGGGCCAGAGTTTCGCGAGTTGATTTCATTCAGAGCTTTGTGAGAGAGAGACAGAGAGTCGCGAAATGGAATGGAGGTTGTGAAATAGAACGGAGAGAGAGTCGGCCAGAGTTTTCAAGCTGTGAAATGGAAATGGAACTAAAATGACCCGTAACCCGTTCGGAATGATGGTCCGAGTTTATTTTTCCCATCAATTTATTTTCCCAACTGTTGGATATCATCCATTGGCTCATAGCAGAAGTTCGGATTTTAACTTATGTCCGGGAGTCCTGACAAGAACGCGACAGTATATATATATATATATATATATATATATATATATATATATATATATATATATATATGTATGTGTGTGTGTGTGTGTGTGTGTGCGCGCGTGTGTGTGGAATAATAGGCTGGCCGGTGAGTGCTGATTACACTTTGAAAAAAGCAAGTTGCTCAACTTCTTAAGTTTGATTGCATAAACTATCCTTTTCAATTTCACTTTCAATTTCTACAACATTTTCAAACTTCATTTAATGTAACTAACTATATATAATATTCCCTTTATTCCACAAAAAATCTTATTTGCAAACAATTTTGTTAATGAAAGGATCGGAGCTTCTTGGTTTTTATATTTTTATGGATATATATATATATATATATATATATATATAATAGTATAAAATGCCTTACGTTCTTAAATTTATCATTATAATTTTATTATAAGATCATCATTATTAAATCAACAATATTATTTTAAAAATAAATATTAAAAAAATATATTTTAATATTTAATAATTTTAACAACTGCACTCAACTCTTCTAATGAAACAAAGAGACTTATAATATAATATTCTCTCTCTCTCTCTTAATATGTCGTTTTAAATTTGTGCACAAGAATTAAAAAAATAATTGCATAGTATTAAATATAATAACAATTATCTATAATACACTTAAATTATCATATTTATCTCACTCTCTTTCATCTGTAATATTTTTTTATAATTTAAAAAGATTATAATTAATTGTTCTAAATTATATAAAATAATAAATAATTAATTTTTTAATTTAAAATTATATATATTAAAGGACGCATGGAGTAGTATATAGATAACAAGATAAAAATTAAAATATTGATTTGAATATAACAAACGAGTAAGATTATCATATTCTTCCATGACATAAGCATCCATATATAGATTATATATAGTCCAATTTTGGCAGTGGGCGAAATTAGTAAAATAATATATAAAGAATCACCGGCCATAAATAGTATATATATATATTAACGAACCTAATACCATATGGAAAAATAAAATAATTGTATACTAATTAACTTTTGCATAGGGTGGGACCCAATACCCACGATCATGCAGTGTTTGGGAAATAAATCTATCTAATAAAATACAAATGATTTTGAATTTCCCGCTCACTCAATAAATCATCTGGGCCGTCCAAAATTTGAGATAAATTCCACCGTCCATACATCTATCTAATAAAATACATCTATCTATCTAATCTATCTAATAATGATTTTGAATTTCCCGCTCACTTAATAAATCATCTGGGCCGTTCTAAGTTTGAGATAAATCTCACTGCCCATACAGTGCCGGAGGCACGGGACCCAGCTAGTTAATTATATATGACACAATCATACCATCAAATTCATTGATTAATAACACAAAGCACCTATATATTTTTATAGCTAGAAAAAGAACTAAAGCTTCTTTGTATTTTATTGCTTAATTAAAATTGGCATTTGATGGTATGATTGTGTCATATATAATTAACTAGCTGGGTCCCGTGCCTCCGGCACTGTATGGGCAGTGAGATTTATCTCAAACTTAGAACGGCCCAGATGATTTATTAAGTGAGCGGGAAATTCAAAATCATTATTAGATAGATTAGATAGATAGATGTATTTTATTAGATAGATGTATGGACGGTGGAATTTATCTCAAATTTTGGACGGCCCAGATGATTTATTGAGTGAGCGGGAAATTCAAAATCATTTGTATTTTATTAGATAGATTAAAATTGGCATTTTTTTATTTAAAAAACTATAGAATTATTTATTTATTCATGTCACACATTGAGTTGAATTGATTTTCATTGGTCGAGCCGCAGGTCTTTGTAACCTAACATTAATTAATTATTAAGAATTATTAGTAAAGCTATTGGTTTACAATCTCTTATCTTAACATGCATGCCCTCAGATTGTTAAACAAAATAAATCGCATTAACATATTTATTTCATCCATTTTTGTCCGTATAATTAAGTTAAAAATGATACGATTAAACATTATGAAAACTAATATTTACAAAAATGATATTATTAAAATAAGAAATATATATCGTTTAAAGGATTAAAAGTTATTAAAATAACTATAAAAATATCGTTAATATATACTCGATCCGTCCCTAAATATATGCCGTTTTAGAGTTGTGCACAAAAATTAAAGAAATAATTGTATAACATTATATATAATATTAATTGTCTATAATATCTTTAAATTTTCATAATTATGATCATACTTATCTCATTTTCTCTTATCTGTAATATTTTTTCATGAGAGATAATTTTAAAAATATTATAATTAATTTTATTAAATTATATAAAATAATTAATAATTAATAAAAAAATAAAATTATCTAAAACAGATACTCCTATATAGACAACATTATTTTTCTCAATAATATCAACCGCCACAATTTTTAGTTGCATATTTTTATTAGTCTAGCAGTCTCTCTCAACACATAAATAGGCGTGCCTAACCTCTTTGGTAATATTCTTAACATTAACGAATCTACCTTAACAATTGCCCTACTAAAAACCTCCCTCCCTCCCTCTCTCTCTCCCTCTCTCTCTCTTCTATTTGTTTTACCAGCAATGACTTCTCACCATCCTACTGAGCTCGACTCGGCCACCACCGATTCAGTACTCACCTCCACACCTCGCTTCGACCGCCCCATGAATGACGAGCCACGTGTCCGCTTCATGTGCAGCTTTGGCGGCAAGATTTTTCCCCGACCCCACGACGATCAGCTCCGGTATGTTGGCGGGGACACCCGCATAGTCGCGGCGAACCGCCACGCCACCTTTTCATCTCTACTGGAAAAACTATCTAAATTTTCAGGTACAAGTAACATAAGCATGAAGTACCAGCTCCCAAACGAGGATCTTGACGCTTTGATCACCATAACCAACGACGAGGATGTGGAGAACATGATGGAAGAATATGATCGGTTAGCACAGAATCATACCCCTCACTCCAAAATGGCTCGGCTTCGGCTCTTTTTGTTTCCTAATGATCCTGTTTCTAGAACCAGTAGCATCAGCTCGCTCCTTCACGGCTCGGTTAAGCGCGAGCATTGGTTTTTTGATGCTTTAAATGGCGGGATGGGTACCGGGTCGGTTCTTGAGCGGGGCAGGTCGGAGGCATCATCGATTTTGTCTGAAGTTCCTGACTATCTCTTTGGGCTGGAGAATTCAGATGATCCACCTCGCGAGTCTAAGATGAAAACCCGGCCCATTTTGAATGATAATCTTTCTTCTTCAGATCCGGGCTCTCCTGCTCATGTTGTTTCTTCAGCATTTTGCTCAACCTCCTCGGGATTAGGCCCATCTTATGTGTCGCCTATTCCCGACCTTCGACCAGTTAAAACCAAACCCGACAACCCGATTTCTATTATAGAACCAGGTCAAAGTTTAACAGAGACTGTTATGGATACGGGTGAATCGATAGTTTTGCAACCAACTGTATATGGAGGTAACCCAATGTGGCATTATGTTCCACGCTCTCACTATCCAAGTCCAACGATCCAAAATATGTCCGTTTATCATCTACCGGGCTCCGGCCCATCACCTGAAAAAGTGGCGGTCCAACAAGTTCCAATTCAAGCTCCATATATTCAACAATTTTCAGGACCTCCAGGTCAAATACCTGTTGGGCTCCATCAGCAAGTGCCGGGTATGGGTCAAGTGTATGCTAGAGAAGTGAGGCCAGTTCCATTAATGGATCCATATAATACCCGAAGAGCAATTCCGGATGGGGTGAACCAACAGGTTTACTATGACATGAGAAATGCTGGTGTAGTACCCATGTATCCCGGAATGGTGGTTCCGGGTGGGGAAGAAATCCATGGAGCAATAAACGAGTCAACTTCGGGTCGGGCACCTTAGCCATCCAATGGTTCAGTTAATAAAAAGACCATGATTTTGTTTTCATGTAATGTGTGTATCTACTGGTGGAGAGTACTATTTTTACATTTAGCTTTATTTCCTCTATTTTATGCTTCAATATTTGTATATATAGCTTGGATTGTGAAATCAGTTTCCATATATTAATGGAACATGTGAATAAATACTTGCAATATTGTCTGGTTTTGGTTTAATTTCTTTTTATATATGAAGGTAATTCTACTGTTTCATAATACTCCCCTCCGTCATATTAAAAAAATTCCTGGTGGACTTTTCACGTATATTAAGAAGATGAATAAAATAACAAAATTGCTCATAATAATGTCATTAATTATTTTTAATGTAGATGAGAAAGTGACTTTCTAACTTTTTAATTCAAAATATTTTTAGCACATAATTAATTATACTTATTATATATGGAGAGAGAATTAGAATAAAAAAGTATGAGATATTTAATGTTACGGGTATAATAGGAAAAAATGTGTAAAAATTTAGTTATTAAAGGAAAATGAACATTTAACATGGGACTAACCCAAAATAGTAAGAAATGCTTTTATCATGGGACGGAGGGAGTAAAAGACATTTCGGAAATTAAAAAAAAATTATTTTTCGTTTACAATTTTTAGGAGAATAAGTTATTTATTTACTATATCACCCTTAACCACTCTCATTGTTCCAAGAAATTCTCAATTGTATTAGTAGTTTTTAACTTCTCATTACATGGCAGTACTGAAATTTTACATAAATTTTAATTATTTAATGATAATATTAAATATTTTTTTAATATATGTGTATGAAGTTAAAACGATTATTATTATGGAATTGAGAGGGTATATTCTTGAGAACATGTAATGCATTTTTGTCACTCAAATTTTTGAGCGCTAAAAAGAATAACTAGTACCCTAAATAAGGGATCAAACGAGTCTTTAGAGTTACACAACAGGCCGGCCTGACCTGGTTCAGCCTGGGCTTGCCAGGCCTTGGCCGTTGACCAGGCAAGGTCAGCCTTGACTTTGGGCCTTCAAGGCCAGGCCAAGCCATGCTTCATTGAAAAAAATCTGACATGTTAAGGCCTTAGGCCAGGCCCGACCAGGCCTTGGGCCAGGGCCAGGCCCAGGCTGGTTCGGTCTGGCCCTGCACTTGATTTTGCACTTCCGGTTCCAGAATAGTCGACTGGGCCTTGGGCCTGGCGCCCCTTAGGCCTTACTGCCTTAGCTCAAGCCTTTTTTTCTTTTAATCCAAACTTCAACCCACCATTGCATAATCCATTATCCATTTAAAATTTTAAGGGTCCAAAATCCAAATGTCCAATCAATCATCTGTCCAAAATTTAAAGATTACAATTTATACTAGACAAAAACAAAGTTGACACTTGACAGGCTACTAGTAACTAGGCTATTAGGCTAGGCTAGTAATTAAGTCCTACACTCCTATTATGTTTCTCTCTCTCAGTAAAAGTTATAATTAAAAAATGACCTTACAATTAAAATGAGTCTCCCAAGTAGGCAAGTCCATGACCTTACAATTAAAAAAATAGATTTTATCCAATAATCTAGAAAGAAAGAAAAACTTGCTTTATTTCTTTTGTATATTAATTAATTAAGTATACTTACAAAAAATTAAGAATGAAAAATTAAAACTTCAAACTTGATTGATGTATTAATTAAAATTAATATTTTACAACTTACAAATTATAATAATGAATAAGTAAAAAAATTAATTTATTGAATTAATAATTTGATGAATAGAAATATATACTACTATTTAACAATACAGATTTTTTAAAATTATTTAGTTATGCAGTTTTTTGGTTCTAAATTAGTGTGAGTTAAATAAAGCAACCACTTAATGATGGCTTGAATGACTGGACACAGTGGAGCGGGAGATAATGGGCTAAATTCAAACCATTAAAGCATTAAAGTGAGCTGGTCAGCTGGTGCTTGCTGAGTCAGGTGACTAAGTCACCTAAAAAACAATTAAGGCCAACAACTTAAACTTAGTGGATTGGCGACTTGGCGTTGGCCACTTGGCCCATAACCTAATTGAAACTTGTAGTCTTGCCCACTTTCAGTAGGCCTCAGGCCGGTTCAGGCTTTAGGCCGGATCAAGCTTCAGGCCAGGCCAATTCGGACTTTTTAGAAGGCCAAGCCAGGTCGAATATGGGTAAAAAAAGTGAGGTCTGTTAGCAGCCTGCAGGCCGGGCCTGATTGGTCTAGGCCTTGACTAGACCAGGCCGGGCCCAGGCCATAGGCCGCATGCCATTTGTGCAACTCTACGAGTCTTTAATCCAATTAGAAAACAATCCACATTATGCTCCCATCCCATGTGCTCAAGAAGGTATAACATATATAAATTTAGAAATCAAATTATTGCCATTTTCCCATACTCGGCCCATTTGTTAGCCCACTCTCTCCTTGATTATAGGGCTCAGTTTACATAATTAATAAAGAAAGTTTACACAATAATATATATATATATATATATATATATATATATATATATATATATATATATATATATATATATAGGATCCCTTTCTTAACTCTAAAAACAAACTAAAGACAAACTATACTGGGACGCATGGGCGGATCTACCTTAGGGCAGTGGGGTCAATTGACCCCACTGAATTTTTGGGAGTTATCTTTTAATTTGATTTTGATTTTATAAAGTGTTTAATGAAAATAAAAAATTCAGATTAAAAGACTATTAAATGTCTCAAATTCTTAGTAACACAAACACTCCACTCTTTTATATTGTTTAGTAACTTACATTGAACATGATATTTTTGCAGCTATTGAAATGAGACTATCATTACGATAGTTTCAAACAATGAAAACTCAAAAAATGTTATTATAAATAATATTTTAACAATAGTATTTATTTTTGTAATTTATTTTAGAGGACACACGAATTGTCTCTTATAATAACAGTGTTTTAAAAAATATAAAATATCAATTCATATATAACATAAGATCGATGATTCGAAGTGTATTCAATTACATAAAATAATATCAATTTTATATGATAGCTCACACAATTATTTGCAATATCCCTCGCATTCTGACGCCTTTATTTTATTGTATATTATTTTTTTTATAAATTTTTATTTTAAAAAAATTGACCCCATTGAATTAATGGGCTGGATCAGCCCCTGCTGTGACACCCCCAAAATTAGGTATACATCACCCATTCTGAGTCGTCAGATACATGGTACAAAATTCAAATATAACTTCATTTATACAACTTGTTGAACTGTCGTATAGAATATGACCACTAGTTAACTGTGAGTTTTAATACAAATGTATGTAACTCTCATGGTGTGACGCCCCCAAAATTAGGTATACATCACCCATCTTGGGACGCCAGATACATGGTACAGAATTCAAATACAACTTACTAATACAACTGTCGTGTACAATACGACAAAACATAAACTGTGAGTTTGAATACAAAAATTATCTACTAGAGATTATACAAACTCAAAAGGAGTCCTCATTACAATTATCATCACACTATTTCACATAATAGTGATGACTACTAATGCTATCCTCTGGACCATCACTCCGTTCCCCGACTTGTCCTAGCTATATTCTCATTTCCTGAAGAGAACAGTGAAAGAAAGGGTGAGCTCAACTAGGCCAGTAAGAAATATTATGACTAAGATAATGCAGAATAAATTATCATTAGTCTCCAACAATGTTAAACTGACAAAATATAATAGACATCAAGTTTAACTGCAGCGGAACAAGCAATCCATTAAAAGAGTCAAGTAGAAAATAAAATCTACTATCTTTTATGATTAAAAAGGTTTTTCATCACTGTTATCGCTGAGACTCAGCTTAATAAATATTCTACATCATCGAATCACCCCTGCACTACGGCCAATGATATTCTTTAGTATCACGACCACAATTATCCATGCACTACGGGCCAAGAATATTTCTGTATTCATTAATGGTCATGATCATGCCAACAACTGTCCATCAATGCACTACGGGCTAATGAAGACTTTTACCACATCATTTGTAACATTACGGTCATGATTACACCGAATAATCCTTGGTCATAATCATACCAAGTCCATCTATGCACGTAAGCCAAAGATGACTTTCAACATAATATAAACACTAGGATGATGACAATGATATAAGAATTCAATAAAATAAGTTCAAGAATTAATTTGTCCAAGAACTACAATTGTCCAAATTATCAACATGATACTGCTTTGTAGAGTAAAATTCAAGAATGATCAGAAGAATATTTCCATGAAAAGATACTGGATGAAGCGCAAATATCAAGGATATTCTACTAATTTCATGGAGTATAGAAGTCAAAACTTTAACCAATTGAGTATAATAAAGAATGGAATAACAAAAGAAATCACCATGCATGCGGTACTTCGCATAGACAGGTTATTCCAACAGAATACTAAATAACGGAACCAGGTCAGGCGAAATTCGTACCGACAGGATGTTCCAACAGAATAATAAAGAATGGAATAACAACAGAAATCTTCATGCATGCGGTAATTCACATAGACAGGTTATTCCAACAGAATACTAATAAGGACGGAATCAGGTCTGGCGTAAAACACACAGACATGATATTCCAACAGAATAATAATAAAGACGGAACCAGGTCCGGCGTAAAACGCACAAACAAGATATTCCAACAGAATAATAAAGACGGAATCAGGTCCGGCGTAAAACGCACAGACAGGATATTCCAACAGAATAGTAAAGACGGAATAATAGAAGAATGTCACCAAGTATAGGGTAGACCGCGTATACAGGTTATTCCAACAGAATAATAAGAAATGGAATAACAATAGTTCTCTTCATGAATAAGAAAGAATAACACCCCTTACGAGTACAACAAATAATATTCCCTACAAGTACAACAAATAATATCCTTTACCGTAAAAGAAACTGAATATAAGAGTAGGGAAGGAGCAGAATACTTTTCTATAGCTTTTCTATAATTTCTCTCTCTAGAGTTTCAGTGAATTCGCAAAAAATAATGAAGGAATGGGCTTCTATTTATAGGAAAATGGAATGAATAGTAACTAATTCATGAACTGTCCAGATTGATTTACTATTAAACGGACGGTCCATATTGGGTTACTATTAAAACTTAAAACAACGGTCCATACTGATTTTCTATTAAAACTTTAAACCAACGATCCATATTGATTTACTATTATAACTTCCATCAGCGGTCCATATTGATTTACTATTATATCTTCAACCAACGGTCTGAAAAATTTGCACATCTCCTCATGGAATAATATTGTACCCATATGCCCGAATGCACAATACTAGAGTGAATAGTAACCGAGTGAATATTAACTCGTGAATAGTAACTCATGAATAGTAACTCGTGAATAGTAACTCATGAATAGTAACTTGTGAATAGTAACTCATGAATAGTAACTCATGAATAGTACTCCGACACGAAAAGTGTCCCGAATACCCGATTGAACAATATATCATATTATGCAGATGATACTGTAACTATAATTGAATCAATAATATGAGAGATATGATGCAACAATTACTGTAACAATAATTGAGTATAACTGAGTGATTTCTCACGTAAGCATCAATAATCAATACCGTGTGCTACTGTGAAACCACGCGTATTACTGTACTTTTAACACCGAGTGTTTCAACAGTTAACGGTAAAACTTCCGCCGTTATTTTTATAAAGTATTTTTGTCGTTTTCTCTATCCGACAATAATTCTGTTGTGGGGTCCACCAATGATTGTATTGTCGTACGGATATTTCCCAATAAAAAGAATATTCCCCGACTAATCGAATATTATACAACCACTTCTTACTTTGCAAAATTTTTAAATATTACCCACAACTATAACATTACATCAAATCAACACCATAATAAAAAAAATTATTTTGAGAAAATTAAATCTTTATTTATAAAATCTGAGGTCTCACACAAGGTGCCTCGACCACAACCTTACAATGGTACATTACATAAAAGTATAACGAAAAACTGTTTTAGAAACTAAAATCTTTGGGAAGTGCTTAAGAAAACCTTCGTACATGGGAGGCCATGCGTCCAGATTATGATAGATATCATATGTCCACATAATTATCCTTGGTTGACCCAAAAGTCTCCAAAGAAAAACAAGAAGATTACTATCATCTTCTTTCCAATGGTGAGTCTTCTCTTGACATATAATTATCTCCGTTGTCTACAAGTGAAAATTATATTTCACATATACTCCAAGATCATATAGGTAGTGCTCGTAGATATACTCAGCTAGTGGATGTGCACAACCATGTCTTATGATAACACGAGGTTGTATGTCATTAGACATCTTGTATGATAGTGGCAAAACATCCTTCCAAAGTTGGGTTCGCCTCACCCTATTTGATTCACCAAATATAACTACTAAATGTTGTATAGAATACAACACACTTTTCTATACTGTTTAGGGAGAACCTCCACAGCTAAAGACCACTGTTCTATTCCCCTGTTATCCCCGCTCGACCTGGCAACACTCTTACGGCAACACTCTTATTACCTGAAAGGAATTGTGAAGCAGAAAGGGTGAGCACAACTAGCCCAGTAAAGAATATCATGACTAAAGATAATTAAATTATCAATAGCTTTCATCAATAATAAATCAGAGATTTAGAACATATAGTAGATGATAAATTTTTTCAACCATAGTTGCAGCGGAACGAACAATCCATTAGAAGAGTCAAATAGACCATAAGGTCTATTATCTTCTCTATGTTATAAGTCCATCAATAATATTTTATCCATGTAAAATAAATCAACAGTTCCTGTCCACAATCATATGAATAACTCATAATCATAATTGTGGTTCTAAATTCCTCTTCGCAACTAGGACGAAGATAATTTTCATTACCTATCTTCACCGGAAACATCAAAAATCATGGTTATACCAAATCATAATTTCTGCTCATAATCATACCAATAAATTCATCTTTTCACTACATGCCAAAGACATACAACTGTATTTTAGAAGAGTCAAGTAGAGCATGATATCTACTATCTTATACGAATTAAAAGTGTATAATAAATATTTTATCGCTGAGACTCAGCTTAATAAATAATACAAGAGTCAAGTAGAGCATGATATCTACTATCTTCTACGAATTAAAAGTGTATAATAAATATTTTATCGCTGAGACTCAGCTTAATAAATAATACACATTATCGAATCACCCCTGCACTATGACCAATGATATTCGTTAATATCACATCCATGAATTTATATTTCATCGCTGAGACTCAGCTCGATAATCAATCCATATCATTGAATTATCCATATCACTTCGGCGTCTCCTTCGAGCTCTTCAGCAAAGCCCTTCGGCAAACATGGTCCCCTTAGGGCGGGTTGGCTATCTTTTTAGAAACGTTTGGGAGTTTCGGGTTGACTTCGGCATTCCTCGGGAGTAAATTAAGATTTTTCGTTCATAATTTCCATCGGTATATATGAGTTTGTATGGAGCCATTGGGCTTCAATCTATTAATGTGGGGCCTTCACCAGGAAGCCAACTTGGGGTTACCTTCTGCTGCAATGGATAGAGAATTGAAGAAAAAGACTGGTTGGAAAACATAAAACAACATACTCGGCCAAAATCAAGTCTTCGTCATCCCCTTCGCTAAATTCATCAACCAGATCATCCGATGACCATCGTCGATGGGAATCAGAGATTGCAAAAGGAGGCGAAAGGGGGAAAATCATTTCGGTCGCGACAAATTTGTCTGGGCTAAAGTAAAGGCATAAGGGCATAAGCGTCCAGAGTTTATAATTAATACGTCCGCTAGACTTACTAGCGGACAGTGTTTCTCCTAATCAAATCTCATTCATTTAACAAACGGATGGTTAAGATGCCATTTGTCACTTTTTGATCTATAACAAATAGATGTTATGGATCATCCCCACATATATATATATATATACATATATGAAAACCACCTTTCAATTTTAATAATAATTAATACCATTAATTTCTGCAGACAATAAACATTTAGAGCTAGGTTTGATCATACTTAGCAGTCTCAGAGTTAGTTGGCTAAGCCGTTCAAAAACACTTTTAAATTAAATATAGAAATGTTTTAGTGTTGTATTATACGAGTCTTTTTTATGTGATAGTAACATTTTTTAATGCCTAAATAACTCTGTCAAGTCTAAACAATTTTACAAAACATGCTTCTGAAAACCATGGGCCGACTATACAAGCATTAAGAAAATAATTGTATAGTACTCCCTCCGTCCCAAATTATTTGCTGTTCTAGAGTTCTACACACATATCAATATGTGTGATAAAAATACTAAAATACCCTTATGTGCTAATTTTTTGTTTTCTGCAATTAAGGCTTTAGTAAAAGGAGATTGTCCATGGAAGAGTGTGCCAAAGTCTTTTAAGAAACATAACTTTGGCAATCACATTCTTATTGGTGGGAATATGAAAAGGATGCTTAAAAAAGAGGAGAGACTTGAATGAGTAATGACTATCAACAATTAAGGTAAAGGGGAAAACTTGAAAAACAAAGGGAAAAATACATTGAAATCTTGAAAAAGCAGATATTGTGGGACAAAATTTTTCTCTTAAAACAGCAGATAATTTGGGATGGAGGGAGTATTAAATATACTCACTTGCCTCTTAATATAAGTCGTTTTAGAAAAATATTTTTGTCTCTTAATATAAGTCGTTTGAGAATTTCAAGTAAACATTAATTGCTTAATTTTTAATATTACCCCAAGTATTAAATATATTCACTATTTTCACTCTTTTTTCAATACAAGAACAATATAGACAATTGATATTATATTTAATGCTATATAATTATTTCTTTAACACTTGTACACAACTGATCTAAAACGACTTATATTAAAGAATGGAGGGAGTAATATCAATTACATATAATGTACTTGTATTGGAAAAAGAAGGTATTATTTATTTGGTAGAAAATAGTGAGAAAACTAAAGTTATATTTAAAGAAATTGATATTTCCATGATACTTTTTGATATTTTCATATGAAAAGTGTAGCTATTAATGTATAGATGTTGATGATGCACAAAATGGATTTAGTGCAATCACCAATCAAATAATTATAAAACAGTAGTTAAAGTAAGAAATAAGACAAGTATTAAAGTGGTTCGGTCAAGTTGACCTAGTCCACTGTTGAATGGCTATGGCAGCCTGACACTTTATATTATATGCGTTAGAGAGAATACAAGGAGCATACGCTTTTGAGATACCCAAGTCAGTTTTTCTCTAGTGATGGTAAGACATTCTATTTATAGCAAGCAGTGACGGTTTTGGGGTGAGCACGCAACCACTACCTTAGTGGAGCTCCCAACTTTCTTGTAGCGTGCAATGTGATGTACATGCTTTTCGTGAGGTCCGGAGACGAGGGGACGAAGCTTGACCACTTCATGATGTGGGCGTGCCCAATTAACCCGACTGTGAGGAATCACATTTATTGGGCTCGTTAGGCTCCTTGAGTTTGGGCCTATCATACGGATCTATGAGATGGGCTGGAGCACGAGACCTGTGGGATGGACCGTATCCTTATACTAGACCCCATCATTTGCCCCCTAATGCCCTGTGTCCAACAGAACTTGGAAAGGAGGGCATTCAACTAAAATTTGAATTTCTGACAAAATTAGAAAAAACTTCAAGGGGTCAGAACATGAACTTCGGAGGCTTTTTTGGTCTTTTAACAACATGCTCGTCGATACGGTCGTTTTGATATATTACGGACCCCGATCGGAGTTACGAGCCAAAAGTTATGACTGAAATAGTAAAAATACCTTTAAATCCATTTTTTCCTTGAAATTCCTTTTAATTTATGACCTTCCCCTTCTCAGATAAGCTTATCTGTTTTGTGGGACTCGTTCTCTCTCATTCTTAAAGAACCTAGGTCGTAGATTTGGGGATTTTGCGTCCTGCTCCTCATCTTACTAGTTCCATAGCGATTAAGAAGATCCCATCCTAAAAAATCTCTCAGCGAGGACTTTTCAATGTCGAACAAGGGAAGAGATAGCCATGGGAGTGGACTGACCGATGAAGTGAGCTCCCAACTGATTGCAATGGTGGATAACGCAGAGCACGGCGCTGCCAGAAGTGCAGATTTGTTTAGACTTCGTCGCGGAGCTGGACAGGGGCGACCTGGGTGAGCTGGGCAGGCTGTGGGCCAGCAGAGGCGAGCTGCTCAGGCTTTGGGCGAGCAGGAGTTGATTGTGGGCGAACAAGAGCTGATTTTGGGTGAGCAGAGGCGAGCAGAACATGTTTTGGGCGAGCAGACCCGAGCAGAGCATGTTTTGGGCGAGCAAGAGCATGCTTTGGATATGGGCGAGCATGGATCAACATCCTTGGGCGAGCAGAAGCTGAACTTGGGCGAGCAAGAAAAAGTCATGGGTGAGCAGAGGGTTTCAGATGTCTCTCTAGGCACTGGGCAAAGCGTTGCAAAAGCAACCCATTCTTTAAGACCCAGGAAGATGAAGCATAAAAGCAAGTTGAGCCCGGATGATAATAGGCTTAAAGTAAGTACCCTTTTCAGTTCGCTCAATTCTGATGATGAGATTTCGAGGCTTATTTCTACTTATCATATTCCACCCACTGTGCCGTGTCGCCGGGCCAAGAAGGGTGAATGTGCTTGCGACGATTCCACTGGTGATATTGTCATTTACGAGGAGATGCTCGAAGTCGGACTTAGGTTCCCCATGACCCCTCCCATTTGTCAGATTCTGCACTATTTTTCTCTCACTCCAGGGCAGTTAGCGCCCAATGGTTGGAGAGTCTTGTTGGGTTTTCTCACATTATGGAAGAAGGTGCACCATGAAGATGTTTCTCCCAAAGAGTTCCATGGGGCTTATAATTTGAGTGAGACTCCTGCACCAAATAGGGGATGATATTATTTTACTTCAAAGAGTGGCATGGTGTTCACTGGGTTACGTTCCAATTGCCATGACTGGAAATCTCGCTTTTTCTTTGTTGGTGGAGAATGGGCTGCAGAGGCTGATAGAGCCTTGGTTTCAATGCTGGAGTGTTGCCAAGAAACCCGGTGAGTTTTTGAGTTTACTGCACTTATCTTTTTTTTTATATACACACTCATCATCTCCTTGCAGGTATGCCGGTGCTCTCCAAGGAACAAGAGTCGAAGCTGCAGGCTGTGAAGGCTCACCCTGACAAAGACCTGAGCGTTCTTCTGCCTAAGTACGGCAATAGAGCTGGAGGTTCTTCGCCAAAATCAGGTGGTTCTTTGTTAAAGAGAAAAGGTATGTTGACTTAACCTATTTTTTATGAGATGGTGGTCACTCAGATAACGTTCTACCTCATTTGCTGCAGTGGACAGGGCGGTGATTGGATCAATCCTTTCTGGGGGTGCTGGTAGGGGTGCTCATCCTCCCAAGGTGGCGAGGACGGATGATGTTTACATCGAGGCGAGCGCTCATCAAGCGATACCTTCAGCTGTGCCTTCCCAGTTAGTGACTTTGAGTGCTACTCCAGAGACTTCCTCGCCTATACCTTCTGCCCCCCGCCCGTCCACGCCTCCTGCAGGAGCTCATGTTGGGGCACCGATTCAGTCTGGTTCTATACTGGGAGATCCTCAAGTCATTAGGGAACGGCTTGGGAGATTTGTGGTTCCATCTGATATTCAACAGATTAGTGCTTTGGGCACTGAGGGGGTCATCAACACATTTCTGGAGGGCTTGGCTCAGGTAAGAATCCCTTTTTTTTTTGGTCATTCTTGGTCTTTTGTCTTCTTCAGATTTCTACAGCATCTGTATGCTTATTCTCGAGGGCTCATTTTTACGGTCAATTGAAGCTTAACCACGAGGCCGTACAGAGGGAGCTTCTTGTTGCTCAGGGGAGGATTGTTGAGCTCGAAGCTGCTGATAGGGCTTCTCGGGCTGAGATTTTGGCGACCCGTGGGAAGACAGCACTTAGTGAGGCAGCTTGCTCGAAGGTTGAAGCGGATCTTTCGGCTGTCCGTGGGAGGACAGTTAAGCTTGAGGCTGAGCTTTTCGCAACTCGTGAGAGAGATGCGCTCAGGGAGGTGGAGCTTGTTGAGGCCCGTGGGAGGGCGACCAAGCTTGAGACTGAGCTTCGGACGGCCCGGGAGAGGGACGCGCTCAGGGAGACTGCCTGTTCGAGAGCAGAGGCAGAATTGAAGGCAGCTCAAGAGAGAGCTTCTCAGGCTGAAGCGGATCTGGAGTATGCCGTTGCAGGTGCTTTCATCGATGGCTATAAAGAGCTTCGAGGGAAGATCTCTGCTTCTTTCTCCGATATTGATTTCTCAGGCTTTGTGCCCACTGAAGCGCCTGACGGTGGGGGTTCTGAAGATGCTAAGAATGATGAGGACGACCATGATAGTGGTTAGAGTACCAGGGACTTTTGATTTTTTTTTAAGAAGGCAGTATGTATCCTTACTTTTGTACTGATACTCCTTTTGAATTGAATGAAAAACGTAATCTTTTGGAGTAAAATAAAGGAAATTTCATTGCTGGACCAACAAAAATATTTTAAAACACAAGATAATAATCTTAAAAAGGATAAGTAAAACCAAGTCCCTAAATATATTACTGTTACTTCTTCGAGGTGTCATTGATAATACCTCTTCAAGTGCTCAGCGTTCCATGGGTGAGGTAAGACTTTCCCTTCAGAATTTTGGATCTTGTAAGTGCCTGGTCTCACCACTTCTGTTACAAGGTATGGTCCTTCCCAGTTTGGTCCCAGTTTTCCTTCGCGTGAATCCTTCATGGCGAGGATCACCTTCTTAAGAATCCAGTCTCCTTGTTGGAAGGAACGAGGCTTCACTCTTGAATTGTAATACTTTGTCATGCGACTCTTATATTCTGCGTTGCGGACTACGGCCATCTCCCTTGCCTCCTCTACCAAGTCGAGGTTGATACGAAGTCCTTCCTCATTAGAGGTAGGGTCGTGGTGTTGGACCCTTAGAGAGTTCACCCCGATCTCTACAGGGATGATCGCTTCAGTTCCAAAAGCTAGGGAAAAAGGGGTTTCCCTAGTTGGAGTTCTTGGTGTGGTTCGGTAGGCCCATAGTACACCTGGGAGTTCATCGACCCAAAGCCCCTTCGCCCTTTCAAGCCTTGTCTTTAAACTGTGTAGCACTGTTCTCACCATAACTTCTGCTTGTCCATTTGCCTGCGGGTGAGCTGGGCTAGAGTGCGGCTGCTTTATTTGAAGGTCGGAGCAGAAGGAGTTTAGCAGCTTGTTGTCGAATTGTTTTGCGTTGTCACTGACAATGGCGTGGGGTATGCCGAAGCGACATATTAGATTTTTCCAAATAAAATCTTTAACCTTCGCATCTGTGATTTTTGCTAAGGGTTCGGCTTCAGCCCACTTGGTGAAATAATCAACTGCTACCACCACAAACTTGCATTGTCCTTTGCTTAGAGGCAACGAGCCTAAGATGTCGATGCCCCACTTTGAGAAAGGCCATGGACTTGAAATGATCGTTAATTCTTCTGGTGGTTGCCTCGGTACAGTTGCGAAGCGTTGACACTTGTCACACTTTCTGGAGAATTCCTGGGAGTCCTTTGCCATAGAGGGCCAGAAATAACCTTGCCTGAGGGCCTTGTGGGCAAGGGATCGTCCTCCGGAGTGATTTCCACATATTCCCTCGTGGATTTCTCGCAGGGCATAGCGAGCTTCTTCGGGTGAGAGGCATCGGAGCAATGGCAAGGAATAACCCTTCTTGTACAGAGTGTCCTGCAGGATGGTGAACTTAGAAGCTCGCATTCTTAGCTTCCTGACTTCCGAAGGGTCGTTTGGCAGCACACCTTCTTGGAGATATGATATTATTGGGGTCATCCAGTTCGGTTCCGCCGATGTACAGTTGATGTTTGGGGTTCCCGAGTCCATCGTGCTTGGTTCGAATTGGTGACCAATAAATGTTGGTCCTCCTGGTGGGGTTTCCAAGGACGAGGCGAGCCTTGCAAGTGCATCGGCGGCCATGTTGTCCTCCCTGGGAATGTGGTTAATCTGGAAGTGTTTGAACTTTGTTAGCATGCTTCTTACCATACCGAGATATTCTTGCATTCTGGTTCCTTTTGCTTCAAATTCGCCCTTCACTTGATTTACTATCAACTGAGAGTCGCTGTAGGTAATGAGGTGTTGAATTTCCATCTCAATTGCCAACCTTAAACTAGAGAGAAGGGCCTCATATTCCGCCTCATTGTTTGAAGTGGTGAAGTGGAGCTTCACCGCATACTTGAGAGCAGTACCATCTGGACTGATTAGAATCAGGCCTGCTCCACCTCCATCACTGGTCGAGGAACCGTCTATATAGAGCTTACAGGATGGAAGAAAGCAGGGCTCGAAGATTACAGAGGGAGTTTGGGCTCCAAGATTGGGAACTGGGGCTCCAGTATGGGTCCTTTGGAGCGTCTGGTGATCCGAAAGAGCTGTTTGGGCGTCTGAGGAGGGAGTCTGGATGCTCAGCATGATGGTCTGGTCGCCATGGAGGTCCTGTGTGCTCGGTTCGGGCGCCTGATCTTCGTTATGCTGTTGTGCGCCTTCATCACCCATCTCTGAACTAGGTGAGTTGGGAGTTTCGTTGTTCTCCGACTCTACTGGTGTCAGCTCTGCAACGAAATCCGCCAGTGCTTGTGCTTTGATGGCTGACCTTGGTTGGTACTGTATGTCAAATTTACCAAGCTCCACTGCCCATTTAAGCAGCCTCCCAGATACGTCGAACTTTCCCAGGACTCTTTTCAGGGGTTGGTCTGTGATGGTAACAATGCTGTGACTTTGAAAGTAATGTCACAATCGTCTCGCTGTTGTGATTAAGGCGAGCGCCAGTTTTTCTAATCTCGAGTACCTAACTTCTGCTCCTCGGTATGCTCTGCTTACATAGTAGATTGGCTTTTGGGCTCCGTCATTGTTCTTGACGAGTACTGAGCTTACTGCCGATGGGGAGGCAGAAAGATATAGATATAACACCTCGCCTGGTGTGGCATACGAAAGGAGAGGAGGTGCGGCCAAGTAAGCTTTGAATTTTTGGAATGCCTCCTCTGCTTCATGTCCCCACTCAAAAGTTTTTCGGAGAATTTTAAAAAAGGGCAGACACTTATCTGCAGACTTGGAGACGAACCTATTGAGTGCTGCAATTCTCCCGTTGAGGCGCTGGAGCTCTTTGGTTGAAGTGGGTGATTTCATGTCGAGGATGGCTTTGATCTTGTCGGGGTTTGCTTCAATTTCCCTCTGGTTGACCATGAAACCCAGGAACTTTCCCGATCCTACGCCGAAGGCGCATTTTTCAGGGTTCAGCTTCATTCGGTGGGATCTAAGAACATTGAAGGTCTCTTGGAGGTGGTTAATGTGATCTGCTGCACGGAGGCTCTTTACCAACATATCGTCAATGTAGACTTCCATCGTTCGCCCAATTTGAGACTAGAACATTTTGTTCACCAGCCGTTGGTAGGTTGCTCCTGAGTTCCTCAACCCGAAGGGCATGACCCTGTAACAATAAGTTCCTTTGGGAGTGATGAACGATGTCTTTTCCTGGTCTAGGGGGTACATGCTAATTTGGTTATACCCGGAGTACGCATCCAGGAAAGTGAGTAATTCATGCCCTGCAGTGGCATCGATGAGGAGGTCAATCCGTGGTAGGGGATAGCTGTCTTTCGGGCACGCCTTATTGAGCTCTGTGAAGTCAACACAGAGGCGCCACTTCCCGTTAGCTTTTGTGACCATTACCACGTTGGAGAGCCATTCTGGATACGCTACCTCTCTAACCGCTCCGTTTTCTATTAACTTTTTAACTTCCTCGTCCATGGCTTGGGCTCTTTTAGTGGAGGCACTCCTTAGCTTTTGGCGAACTGGCTTGTAACGTGGATCAACATTGAGACGGTGCGTGGCTACTTCCGGATTGATGCCCTCCAAATCTGCATGTGACCATGCGAAGACATCCATGTTATTCTTTAGGAAATTTATTAGTTGATGAACCAGGTCCTTACTGAGGGAAGAACCAATGTACACCCTTTTGTCTGGGTGTTCCTTGTCCAAGACTACGGGGGTGAGCTCTTCAACGGGCTCTCCTCTTTCTATGGTGGAATCATCCCTTGGGTCAAGGACTTCTACTTGTAATGCTTCCTCTTGCTTTCTGGTCTTCATGAAGGAGACATAACACTCCCTTGCTGCTACTTGGTCGCCTCTGATTTCTCCGACTCCATATGGGGTTGGAAAGCGGAGGACGAGATGATAGGTAGAGGGGACGGCCCTCAATGTGTTAAGAGCTGGTCGCCCTAGAATAATGTTATAAGCTGACGGACAGTCCATAACTAAGAAGTTGACCATAACTGTAGATCTTTTTGGTGTTGCTCCGGCTGTGATTGGTAGGGTGATGGACCCTAGGGGATATACCTTTTCTCCTGAGAACCCCGTGAGGGGGGACCTGATAGGCTGCAATCTTTCCCTGCCGAGGTTGAGCTTGTCATAAGCTTCTGCAAACAAGATATCGGCAGAGCTACCACTGTCTACTAGGATTCTGTGTACTTGAAAATTGGCTACGGTTATGGTGAGCACCAGGGGGTCATCATGCGGGTGCTGAATCCCCTTTAAATCCTCATCTGAGAAGGATATGACTTCATTAGCATCTTGCTTGGGCATCTTGGATGGGCGCCCCCCTTCTGGGTGCCTTGCTTTTCTGACATGTGCCTTCATGGCAGACAACGACTCTTCCCCTCCTGTAAATCCTCCCGAGATGGTTTGGATCTCCCCTACTGGATTTTGATCTTCCTGATTGCGAGTTGGTGATGGCGCCTGCCTTCTACCAGAAACATACTGGCGTAGCTGACCACGTTGAATGAGATCTTCAATTTGTTCCTTGAGTTCGTAGCAATCGTCAGTGTCATGACCGTGGTCGCGATGAAAATGACAATATTTGTTCGGGTTCCTGCGGTTTGGGGGAGACTTCATCCTCGCCGGCCACTTTATGGTGGGGTCATCTTGTATTTGTAAAAGAATGTTCCCTATGGTGGCATTGAGAGGAGTGAATGGTCGTTGATCTCTTTGAGGAGCGGGGCCGAGTCTGTCCTTGGCGGATACCCTCTCTGTCTTGCTTGATTTGCTGTCAGCCTCTCTCTTATCATCTCTATCTCTTCCTTTTCTCTTCTCTCCTGCTTTGGATGATTCACCACGTCTGGCCTTAGTGACGTCTTCAGCATTCATGTATTTTTGGGCCTTTGCTAGAAGCTCAGTCATGTTCTTTGGTGGACGCTTCATTACTGAGAAAAGAAAACTTGACGAGCGGAGACCCCCCAAAAAGGCGGTCATGGTTACCTTATCATCTGGTTCTTCTACTTGAAGAACCTCCTTGTTGAAGCGAGTGAGGTAGTCCCTTAGGCTCTCGTCTTTGTCTTGTCTTATGCTGAGAAGGTACGTGACGGGTTTTTGATGACGTCGTCCCCCAATAAAGTGGGATACAAAAGACCTGCTCAGCTCAGCAAATCTGGAGATGGAGGCTGGAGAGAGCTTGGCAAACCACTGTCGAGCGGAGCCCCTTAAGGTGGTTGGGAACGCCCTGCACATGATTTCATCAGGAATGTTATGGAGCTGCATCAGGGTTTTGTAGGTTTCAAGATGGTCAAGCGGATCTTTCGTTCCGTCAAAGGTCTCCACGGATGGCATTTTGAACTTCTGAGGGAGTGGATAATTCGCCACGTCAGGTTTGAAGGGCGTGTCTGTTCGCCTCACAAGATAGTCTACGGTCTCTGGTCCTTGAGCCTTCATGGCGTTGAAGACATCACCTAGTTGATTCTGCACTTCCTTGATTTTCTCGTCCCAGTGATTAAGGGCTCCCCTGGAATGATCATGGGGATGACTCCCATGCTCCATGCTTTGGTTCTCGCCTTCGTCTTCTTGGAGATGAGGACCTCCTCCTTGGGAAGTAGGAGGAGGAGGTGGATCATGGTGTGCCCCCCGATGCGGAGCTCCTTGATGCCCAGGGGGTGGACCTCCTTGTTGCATTCCTCCTCCTTGTCCGGCGAGCAGGAGTTGCAATATCTGCTGGTTTTGCATGGCCAATTGTTGCATGGTCTCTAACATCTGTTGTGGGTTTGGAGCTGAATTATTTGGAGCAGGGTTGGTGTGCTGAGGGATACCCTCTTCCAGCCGTGGATTGTCTTCCGGTTGGTTCATTGACCTGGTCGTAATTGCCATTGATTTGAATGTTTGATGGTGAAAATTTTTTCGATTCCCACAGACGGCGCCAAACTGATGATGCACAAAATGGATTTAGTGCAATCACCAATCAAATAATTATAAAACAGTAGTTAAAGTAAGAAATAAGACAAGTATTAAAGTGGTTCGGTCAAGTTGACCTAGTCCACTGTTGAATGGCTATGGCAGCCTGGCACTTTATATTATATGCGTTAGAGAGAATACAAGGAGCATACGCTTTTGAGATACCCAAGTCAGTTTTTCTCTAGTGATGGTAAGATATTCTATTTATAGCAAGCAGTGACGGTTTTGGGGTGAGCACGCAATCACTACCTTAGTGGAGCTCCCAACTTTCTTGTAGCGTGCAATGTGATGTACGTGCTTTCCGTGAGGTCCGGAGACGAGGGGACGAAGCTTGACCACTTCATGATGTGGGCGTGCCCAATTAACCCGACTGTGAGGAATCACATTTATTGGGCTCGTCAGGCTCCTTGAGTTTGGGCCTATCATACGGATCTATGAGATGGGCTGGAGCACGAGACCTGTGGGATGGACCGTATTCTTATACTAGACCCCATCAGATGTATTTTTTTTTCATGGTTTCAGGGACTGGCCTATAGTAAGAAGATTATTTTCCCTTTTACATAACTCAACGGACAAGGAAGGTATATGTGAAGTATTTTGAAGTTTAAGCTTTCACATTATATACTTTTTTGTTCATAATTTTTATGGACTTTTTACACAAATATAGAACGTCTATTGGACCAAGTTGAAAAATAACACCCAGTGAATAAAAAAATTATTTATTTGACCATTAAAGAGGAATTTTTTTATTTTTTATTTTTGAAATAGAGAAAACCAACAAGAAAGAAAAAGAAAATAGGTTCATTTCTCTTTCTTGCATTTGGGACTTGTTGAAGTTGTTCATCTTTAATTGAAAGCTGCCCATTTGATATAATATGGGAGAATTAATATACATGTATTGAAAAAAGAGATACATCTGAGTATCTCTTGTTTTTGGAAGGCATGGAATATGGTACACACATTTAACAGCTAGGAAATTGTCTCAAAGCTGATGGTGAATGCTTTTGCATGTACCAAGCAACTACCTTGGGCCTCTAGAGAGTTGCTTTAGTATCATTTATAGCTTTTGAATATTAATGCAAATAATGCATGGAGAAAATATGAAGAATTACTTATCCATCAACTAGTACAGTAAAATTGGCAAATGAAGATCTGCACATTTTTTTGACCATCTCTTCTTTTAAAATATTCCAGATTCCGAGGGAATTCTATTCCATCTTCGCCCGAGTCTTTAAATATCAGCCAACAGCTCTCTGAATCAGGAAGGGCTCTCCTCTTCTCCAACCATATTCTTTGCTACTTCCTTATCACTATCTTCATTTGGCTATTTTGACATACATTACCCAAGTCCTCGGAAGAAAATGTTCCTTCACTTTAGGCCAGTTGATAATCAATTGGTCTTTCCAACACCAGCCATTCCATCAAGCCCGTGAATTTTTGTTGCATCAGAACTCCACCGGTAAGTCCCCAACTCTCTCGGCATGGCAGCCTTGATTCATTAATTATTGAGTTGAGGACTTGGGCCTATTTGGAGCTCCACCTTTAAGTTCTTTTTTTTATCTTCGATATCATCATCCTTATTCAAGACATTATTGAGGTAGTAGAGTTTTTCCCTAAGTTTTTGAAGTAGATATTCTTCTATTTTCTCTGCCATTTTACCTCATCTTAAGACCTTTGTTTCTGCTCTTAAAAAGTTAGGAAAGAAATAGCTATTGGCCAAAATTTCCAGGCCTTAGATGTTATGCCTTTTGAAACAGCAGGGTTGGATAGGTTTCAATATCACTTTTGATTGATTTTGCAAAAAATCAGACCCTAATGAGCTAAATGAACACACCAGAAGAAAAAAAAGAAGCTTCACACATTAATTAATACATTTAAATGTAATGTGTGCTGATTTTGTCCCATAGCAAATTAATCTCTGCATGAACATCTTTTGTCACTTCCCTTTGCCATGGTCTTCCTACTTGATATGCTTTTAGTTGTAAAATTAAATAATTTGATTCCCATGTTTTTTTTTTCATTCTTCCACTTTATATATAAGAGTCGTCACTGAGAGCCTGTGATCACAAACAAGGATTTTGTTTCTGCATGGTAAATCTTAAAGCCAATTAACCCTGTGTTAACCATTGTTACTTTCCCAACTTGTCTTTCCATATTCGTGCAATTAACCTACTAGCAACCCATCATTTTCCTTTCATGCTAGCTTAAAAATAATTTCGAATCCATCTGTAACTAACATTATAGAACAAATAATGAGTGATTAGCAAGAGGAATAAATTGAATTTAATTAGGTATTTTATATGATGCAATTCATTCATATGCTCCATTTACCATTACAAAGATTGTAACTTTTCTTAATCCTATGTTTCAATTCTGTATATTGTGCTTTTTAGGCACTTCAGCACTAACCAAAAGGACAGTATGGAAATACCCATACCTGAACATTGGAAGCAGCTGTGGGATCAATGGGATCTTCGGGCTTTCATCTTCTTAAGCCTTTTCCTTCAAACCTTCTTAATTTTGGTCGCCCCACTAAGAAAAAGAACGTCGCGCAGTTGGATCATCATGCCCCTCTGGTCAGCATACTTGCTTGCTGATTGGGCAGCCAATTTTGCAGTTGGACTCATCTCCAGCAGCGAAATCAACATTGGTCAGAACTCCAATGACACTGCTAACAAATTTGCAGTTGGACTCCTCATCTCCAGCGGCCAAAACAATATTGGTAAGAGCTCCAATGGCACTGCTAACAACGCTGACCTTCTGGCATTCTGGGCTCCATTTCTGTTAGTACACCTTGGCGGCCCGGACACTATCACTGCTTTCTCCCTCGAGGATAATGAGCTGTGGCTCAGGCATTTGTTCGGCCTAGTTTTCCAGTGCCTTGCTGCGGTTTATGTTTTCTTTCAGTCCCTTCCGCATAACAAGCTATGGATCCCAACACTGCTTATGTTTATGGCTGGAATCATCAAATATTCTGAGCGTACGCGTTCTCTGTATCTTGCAAGTGCTGATAGCTTCCGAGACTCCATGCTTACAGAACCTGATCCGGGGCCCAACTACGCCAAGCTCATGGATGAGTACTTCTCAAAGAAAGAGGCTAAACTTCCTACACGGATTGAAATGCTTCCGGAGCCCGATAGAATTGTCAAAGCTGCTAATAGAGTAAAGACAGATAAGTTGACAGATTTGCAAGTGGTGCAGTATGCTTATCGCTACTTTGAGACGTTCAAAGGACTCGTTGTTGATCTCATTTTTAGCTTCCGCGAGCGCAACCAGAGCCGAGACTTTTTCCTCGCGAGAACAGCTGAAGATGCTTTCAGAGTAGTAGAGGTAGAGTTGAATTTCCTCTATGAAGTTCTCTTTACCAAGCTCCCTGTGGTGTATGACAAATTAGGATACTGCTGTAGAACTTTTTCCTCTATTGCAGTTATTGTTTCCCTTGTGCTTTTCCACAACAAGGATAAGAAGGGTTTTGAAGGGTTTGATGTCGCGATTACTTGCACTTTACTCATCGGTGCAATTACGTTGGATGTGATTGCGTTTATCATGCTTATTTTCTCTGACTGGACTGTTGTAGCGCTCAAGAAGTCACCTGATGTTGAGAAATCAACTGATCCTTCTAGAACCAGCAAGTTCCTAATGTGGTTGCTGAGCATTAAGACAAGAAGAAGTCATGTTAACACAGCTACCTGTTTTGGGGTTTCTATGCAATTCATGGATCGCAGGTGGTCTGAATCTGTCTCAACATACAACTTGATTTATTATTGTCTAAACCAACGTTCTACGCAAAGGGAAAGAATATACGGTTACTTGGGCCTTATTGGATTCTTGAATGAGATTTGGTACGTGGAACGCAAACGTTTCATCACTCCCTTAAGAGACTTCATTTTTGAGGAGCTGAAAGCAAAATCTGACATGGCGGATGATTTAGAAACAGCGAAAGAGATATGTTCAGCCAAAGGTGAATGGGTACTTCGAATTGAAGGCTTCAGTGGCACTGAATTGTTTCCTTATGTAACTGATGTTGACTATGATGAGAGCCTTCTTTTGTGGCACATCGCCACTGAACTTTGCTACACAGAAGAAGAAGATACTGTTCCAAACCCGAATGAGAAAGGTAATGTGCCAAACCCAAATAAAATAGGTAATGTTCCAAACCCAGACAAGAAAGACACTGTTCAAAACAAGCACCGCGAGTTTGCTAAGCTGATGTCAGATTACATGATATATCTTCTGGTGATGCAGCCTAATATGATGTCTGCAGTGTCTGGTATTGGGCTAATAAGGTTCCGAGATACATGTGCTGAGGTTACTAAATTCTTCAACAGCAGGAAATTAAAACACAAAATGCCGCACTTTCAGTTCTCTGGTATTGGGAAAAATGAGGCAGAAAAGTCACAGAAGGAGGCTTGCGAACGTATTCTTGCTGTTAATACGGAAGTTAAACCAGTTACTATAAAGGGAGATAGGAGTAAATCGGTGCTGTTTGATGCATCGATATTGGCCAAAGAGCTGAAAAAGTTGCCACTGAAGAAAGAAGATCATGCAAACAAGGATAAATGGTTTGTATTGAGCAAAGTGTGGGTAGAGTTGTTGTCGTATGCCGCAACTCATGTCAGGTCAAACTCTCATGCTCAACAACTGAGTAGAGGTGGAGAGCTTATAACTATCGTTTGGTTATTGATGGCTCATTTTGGGTTGGGAGATCAGTTCCAAATAAATGAAGGTCATGCAAGGGCAAAGCTGATTGTGGGCAAGTAGCTAGCTTTATTAAACATCATCTGTCGTGTGTTCTGCAATTTACTGTCTTCTCTTCTATGACCACATATTTAAAGACATTATTATTTTCTATTATCGGATGAGACTATTTTTATAGAACAAAAAGAAAGTGTTACTAGATTTTCTTTCCTCCCGCATTCAGTTTTAATTTTCATAAAAAATCCACCAATTTTCTTTCATTTAATTTGTTTTTCCATGCGTAAAACTACACACTCTTTATTTCTTCTTTTTTATTAAAACGTACAACGAAGTGTACAAAGCCCATAAACGAAAATTGGTGGATTATTGCAAAACTTATTCAAAAAATTTTCGATAGTTTATAATTTCATAATTTTATTCCTAACAGAAAATGAATTCATATCAATTCTAAATTATGTCGTCTATACTTTGTACGTAATATATAATTTGACAAATGTAAAAGATTAAATGCACAAAGTAGAAGCGTAAAATAAGACATATATATTATACATATTAATCTTACTTTATCGACATATCACAAGAAGAAATCTCATATCTGAAGCAAGGAAATTGCAGGGGAAACATCTCATGAGATGCACAAAGAAGAGCAGATGCTGCTATTATTGATGGTTTATACTCTAAAAGCTTGATCTGTAATTAAAAAAACCACAAAATATTATAACAAGAGTTTAAATTTAATACACTGATAGGTGAGATCGAAGTCACGTGTATTAGTGTGGGGTCAATTAACCCCGCTGAGTTTAGATTTCATCAAGCCTTAAAACTAAGAAGATTTTTGTACTTGTATTTAGAATTGATTTATGAAATTTATTTTTTCCTCTCCGAGTCTAATTCTTCTATTAATCTGTCCCCTGGATTTATTAATTTACATATCTGTCGTGCCCATATACTATTAAAAGTGGAGCACATTTATCTTCTCTCAGAAAATTATGCAATTAACCATTTCTTTTTATACCTGTAAATGTGAGAGAGACAAGTCGATGTTCTTCATTTTAGCAGCCAGTGAAGCAAGAGATTACTAAGAGCCTCAGGATCCATGGTTTTTCTTGTTGCTGCAACATTAATACTTAATTTAATTAATACATATATATTTCATCCCATTAATTCATGCAGACAATTAATTAATAAATCAGAAATTAATTGAGATGTTGAAATCTGCTTACTGGAAATTCTTGCTTCGAGATGAATCGATCCATGTAATTACCAGCAAGGTAGGATATGTAGGGATCAAAATTGCAAGAGAATTGTGCCTAAAAATAATTATCACACAAGTTTAGGTACAACAGTACATCATAAAAAAATCACTCATCCAGCTAGCCTAATTTATAAATTTATATGGGAATCAAGAAACAAGAAGCTGCATAATGATTCTGCTATTCCACCAAACAGACTTGCAAATGATGTAGTCAATATTATTAAAAATAGGCTATTTACCTAAACTTGTGTCAATATTATTCCAACTGACTAATGTATATAATTAGCTTATGTTTTCTGTCTACTCGCTATAGCAAGTTCTTCTTTTGGGTTTGCCTCTAGATGATCTAGCTAGCTATAGCCTGAGGTATGTCCATTAGCCATTGTATTTTAGTTCTTCTAGGGGGACCGACTACTATCGACGGGTTTAGGAGCGACCATTCCAAAAAAAAATTTATTTTTTATTTCTGTTGCTTTGAATCCCAAAAAATGTATAGTATTTATTGTAACGAATTTTTACAGAATGCAGTGATTTAGATACATATAAAAAACAGTGTTGGACTTATTGATTGTATTTTGTTTCCTTCTATAGAAACAAACAAATTTAGAAAAAAAATAAAAATAAAAAATTGGACTTTGTACTTTTTAATATTTGTACATGAATGCTGATGAGTTTAATTAAAAGAAAATGATATATTTTGCGACTTTGATTTTAATTAGACACATTAATTAATAGATTAGCCATATATTTGCACTTATTTATATAGCTAGTGTGCTATTTGTGTTTATATCTTACCTGCAAAATGAGAGAAATGGCTTTGCGGCGAAGCGAGACGAAATAGTCATTGGCTGTGGAAGAGAGTGAAGGCATGTGATGTGATGCGTCCCCGAAAAGAGATGGAATCGTATCAATTTGGTGTTCTTTGAAGCTGGTGAAAGGATTTTCAAGATCGAACTCCATATATGTTTTTGCTTTATATTTTTAGAATTAAGCTTTTATTAAAGGGAGAAAGTGAAAGGCATTGGAGATGAAGAGTAAGACATTGAAATAAATACTAAAGGAAGGGTTCGTGTAGAAGCAGATTTGTTTTCAAGAAACTGCACCCATTATATATAGGAAACTGATATATATTTTTACGTGTTTTTGATATTTCTGCATAATTCTCTCTCACGTGAGAATAAAGTGGGTTCCACCTTCACTCTCGTAACAGCTGTGTTTTTGGAGACACGACCTTTTAGTTATTTGTTTTTTATTACTCCCTCAATCTCTAAATTTTTTTTTATCTTAGTTTAATTTTTTCAGTCAAAAAATAATTGTGATCAATTTTATAAACAAAATTTATACTCTTTTTTTAAAATATATAGGTAGAGAAACTATAACCGTAATTAAGAAAATCATACCCAATTTATTACTACCTCCAGTTTTCATGAGTTTGAAACTATAAATAAATATATTAAAAAATTTAATTTTAAAGTTGGTCAATTTAATCAGACAAGTCAAACTAAGTCAGCTGTTCAGGACATAGTAGTAGTGTATTATTATATTGTTTTTCCATTACATTCTTAATTAATTGAATATTATCATAACTGCTATTACATTTATAAGTAATGTTACGGTCATTACTGTTGTTGGGTCATGATATTTCCCCTCTTTGAGTCGAGTAAATTGGGCTCACTTATTTAATTAATCTATTGGGCCATCACTATTGAACCTTGAAAGTCATTGGGCCTAGTCACCATATTATTTCTATTTTAACCCTATAAGACCGGGCATGTTCATTGGACTAACCCATTGGATCATTTAATATCTATTACTTTGATTTGTAATGATGAAAAAGCATGACAGTTGACTAAGACATCTGCCAAGCATTAATGTGGATGAGATTATAGCCGGCCGGCGAAATAAACAGTGACCAAAGGTAGTGAGTAGTCTGTAGGCAGGCGGCATGACCCATCAAATCACGGGGGCTGTGTCAGAGGTAGTGGGTGGCACGGTAAACCGGACAAAAAGAGTATGACCTATCAACTAAGTCTTCACAAACAGGTGCATTAACATACACATACACACGCACACAACTGAGGATTATTATCTTTCTCAAGACACTAGACATTATTATCCTCCATTGTTAACCTTGTGAATACGTATACTGACTCTCATGCCTGAGCTATCCCCCGGCGGTTCGACTGTCAAGCTTGTGGTGTTTATCGTGTTTACTGTGCAGGATCAGTGCGTCTTACGTGATTGGGACGTTGGAGAAGATCTTAGCGTTAACAACTGTAAAAACTATATTTCAAAAAAAAAACATTAAATTCATTTCAAATTTTAGAAGTGAGGGAGTAATAATATTTAAGGTAAAAGGAATTGTTAAGTGAGAACAAAGTCCAGCTAAAAATTAAACTAGAGAAAGGAAATGGACTAAATATAAATCCTTATCCCATGGAAATGGGTTCAACTTAACATGTTAGGTAACATGCAAGTACTTTTGTAATTAAATGAAATAAAGATGGATAGAAATAAGGAACAATTACATTTTATAGTACATTTGAAAACATAATTACAAGAAAAGTGCACTCATTCAATATTTACACAATTAATATATTTAAAATTTTATTTTCATTATTAGTACATACTTATGCTTCCTTTAATTATGGGATGTGTTTTAATTCTCCCCCATCTCTCCCACAATTTTCTCCCCATCTCTCCCACGATTTTCTCCCACTCCATTTCTGTTTCCCTTCTTCTTCTCCTCCATCCCTCCGCCTCCTCCTCCTCCTGTCCAACCCCTCCTCACCCTCCGCCTTCCCCTCCTCCCGCCTCCACCTCCTCCCGCCACCCCTCCTCCCCTCCTCCTCCCGCCTCCACCTTCTCCCGCCACCCCTCTTCCCTTCCTCCCCTCCTCCCCTCCTCCCTCCTTCCGCCTCCACCTCCTCCCGCCTCCCCTCCTCCATCCTCCCGCCTCCACCTCCTCCCGCCACCCCTCCTCCTCCCCCTCCTCCATCCTCCCGCCTCCACCTCCTCCCGCCACCCCTCTTCCCCTCCTCCCCTCCTTCTGCCTCCCCTCCTCCCTCCTCCCGCCTCCACCTCCTTCTGCCTCCCCTCCTCCCGCCTCCACCTCCTCCCGCTCCTCCCTCTCCTCGATCCCTCCGCCTCCCACCGCCAACGGTCCATTCTTTATTTTCACCGGTAACGAAATCTTCCGATAAGGTAACCAATTCAGTTTTATTTAGGTTACTAATTTATTTTGGATGTGATGCAATTGGTAATCAAATTTCATGTAGTTGGTTACCAAATTATTTGATAAGGTAACCAATTCAGTTTTATTAGCTTACTAATATATTTTGATTGTTTTGCAGTTGGAAACCAAAATTTATGCAGTTGGTTACTAAACCTTCCGATAAGGTAACCAATTTAGTTTTATTAGGTTACTAATTTATTTTGGATGTGATGCAGTTGGTAACCAAATTTCATATAGTTGGTTACCAAACCATTTGATAAGGTAACCAATTTAGTTTTATTTGATTACCAATTTTATTTTAAATGTGATGCAGTTACTAGTCAAAATTCGTATAAAGGTAACCATTTTAATTTTTGTGAGTAACCAAATCGTTAAAAAAATTCAGAATACCAACTCCGACGGCAGCGGCGGCGGCGGCAGCGGTGGTGGCGAGAAAGGAGGATGATGAACATTAGCTCCTTCATAATTTTTTATTTTTAATTTTCTCATTTTGATTTGAATTTTGAAATATGAATTTGAAATTGTTGTTAGAGACAAGATTTGAATTTGAATTATTAGTTATCCTTGATTTTAGGTTTCTTTATTAATGTGAATTGTACTATTTTGTAATATGAGTTCTAATTACACTTTTTTTGTAATTATTTAGTTGATGTACTTTTTTTGTAATTATTTTATATTTGTTGTATACTTATGTAAAAGATCCTAGAAATAATGCTAGTAGGCCAGGGAGCGACTATCTAGGTCTTTGATACTATATTTATTACTTGTCACATTTAATGGAGTTTGTGAGGAGTATGCTGTTAATCCAAGGGCCATATTGACTCAAATATGTGATTCATGTGACTACTCTTTTTTAACTCACTTAAAACCTTTATATACGCTGGAATCGTTAATGCGATTTTTATTGATACGATTTTAAAAATAATTTAATTCTTTGCATGAATCACTTTATATATGAAGCTATAATGAAAAGAATAGTCACATGAATCACATAGGGTGATGAGCTTGGGGACATATTTGAGTCCCACCATCTTGGAGCTCTTCTGCCTATGTATCAATATGGCCCTTGGATTAACAGCATACTGCAAAATGGTTCTAAATATGACTCTCGTGAGTGCACTTATTGTTCAATAATAACTCTTGTTTATCTCTTTCTAGACCAAGAACGACTAATTACCTAAACCACAAACGCGCATACTGACTGTGCATGAAACTTTAATTCATCATTTTTTTTTGTGCTGAACAAGTTCACTGATCAATTTGTAGTACTAATGCCACACTCACTTTTTGATTTTTTTAAAGGTAATATATATATATAGTCCTGTTGGGGCATGATATTTTAGATATTGGGCCAAAGAGTTTGAGCCGAGTTACTTGGTTAATCTACCGGGTCATTTCAGTTGGGCTCGATCAGTTGGGTCCTCTTTGTTGGGCCGGATCAGTGGGCTAACTCAACAGATGTTTAAATATCTACATCTTTGACTTGTGATGATGAAAAAGCATGATGGTTGACTGTTATTACTGCCATGCATTAATGTGGATGGGATCAGATGACAGCCGGCGGTAGAAACAGAGGTCAGAAGTAGTGGGTGAACTGTACACACCTGGCAGGAACCATCAGATCACGGGGGTTGTGTCAGAGGTAGTGGGTGGCATGGAAAACCGGGCAAAGAGAGTATAATCTATCAACTAAGTCTTCACAAGAAGGTACGTTTTTCATAGACACACCACATAATTATTCTCTCAGACACTAGATATTATCATCCTCTTGAGTTAACCTTGTGAACACAGATATACTTACTCTCACGCCTGAGCTATCCCCGGCGGTCCGGCCGTCAAGCTTGTGGTGTTTGTTGTGTTTACTGTGCAGGATCAGGACGTCTTTTGTGATTGAGACGTGGAGAAAGATCCTGGCGTTAACATATGTTGGGGCATGATATTTTAGATATTGGGCCAAAAGGTTTGAGCCGAGTTATTTGGTTAATCTACCGGGTCATTTCAGTTGGGCTCGATCAGTTGGGTCCTCTTTGTTGGGCCGGATCAGTGGGCTAACTCAACAGATGTTTAAATATCTACATCTTTGACTTGTGATGATGAAAAAGCATGATGGTTGACTGTTATTACTGCCATGCTTTAATGTGGATGGGATCAGATGACAGCCGGCGGTAGAAACAGAGGTCAGAAATAGTGGGTGAACTGTACACACCTGGCAGGAACCATCAGATCACGGGGGTTGTGTCAGATGTAGTGGGTGGCACGGAAAACCGGGCAAAAAGAGTATAATCTATCAACTAAGTCTTCACAAGAAGGTACGTTTTTCATAGACACACACAACCAATTAATTATTGCTCTCAAGTCACTAGATATTTATTCCTCCATGTTTAACCTTGTGAACAGACATACTTACTCTTACGCCTGAGCTATCCCCCGGCGGTCCGGCCGTCAAGCTTGTGGTGTTTGTCGTGTTTACTGTGCAGGATCAGGACGTCTTTCGTGATTGGGACGTGGAGAAAGATCTTGGCGTTAACATTGGCGCTAGAAGGAGGGCCTGTTCTAGTGTTCTTGAAGTTTTCAATCACAAATTGTAGCTGCTCTACGTCGGAATCCATGGTGAAGAAGAGTAGAACAGTTACCTCTAAAGGATGTCTGATTGGCTATGACTTCGTCTACACAATGATTATCTGTCAAGGATTGATTGGGTCCTTCAAAGAATGATCATGATGGTACTGTTTCCAAGCGGGTTTTTGAGGGTTCTCGTTCGAGAGCCCAGGATGATGCTGGAAGAAGATTGATTTTTGCTGCCGAGAAGAAGACCTGACCATGGTCGGAAAAGGGTAGAAGGCATATTGCTTAGAATCCTATACCGAAATGGTCAGACTGACAGACCGATCAAGTTAGAAAGAAGTCTACACTTTAAAGACATGTCTCGAGACCCTCCTCGGGATCGAAGCGGACACAACAACCATTTTCCTGATTGATTGACCGAGAAGGGTACTTCGCCCTATTGGTCTTCGGGATTATGGTCGAAGCAGAGTAGACGAAGACACAACAGCCATTTTCCTGATTGATTGACCGAGAAGGGTACTTCGCCCTATTGGTCTTCGGGATTATGGTCGAAGCAGAGTAGACGAAGACCCAACAACCATTTTCCTAATTGATTGACCGCTATTGGTCTTCGGGATTATGGTCGAAGCAGAGTAGACGAAGACCCAACAACCATTTTCCTGATTGATTGACCGAGAAGGGTACTTCGCCCTATTGGTCTTCGGGATTATGGTCGAAGCAGAGTAGACGAAGACCCAACAGCCATTTTCCTGATTAATTGACCGAAGAAGGGTACTTCGCCCTATTGGTCTTTGGGATTATGGTCGCAGCAGATGAAGAAACTGATCCAGGGAGCATGCACCTCAGAATACAAATAAGGCATTCTGCCTTGAGTATTCTCACCACAGTGACAAAAAGTTTCACCGAAGTAAATCCAGAAATCACACTCCAGAGAATCCATTAAGGGCGCACCGCCCTGTGGGCACTTTTCTTCGGGGAAATCCATCTAAAGTTGCAGCTCCAGATAAGGAGTCCGACAAAGCCATTGCAGTACTTCAGCAGAAGCAGAGCTCGTGGACATTGCATGCAGATGGATATTCTATTTCGGACATCAGTATAGCAGGCTATTAAGGAGTCGATCACAATGACAATTCCACCGCCGATGCATTATCGAAGCTAGCCACTACAGATGCTTATAACTTTGACGACAGATGGTGTCATTTCTTCGGATCAGATGCTGGCAAAGAAGACCAAGTACAAAAGTGTCAATTTTGTTCTCATTGATGAGAATCTTTATCAAATGACCTTTTTCGTCATCATTGCTTAAACATTTGGTTCCATCCGAAGCATAGTGTGTTCTTCGGGAAGTTCACAGAGATATTTGTGGCAATTATTTGGCTCGAAGTTGTTGACCTACAAAGCACTTCGACAGCGATATTCTTGAAAGAACTGGGGATTCAGCACAGAAAGACTTCGGGAATTCTACTTTGACCTATCTCCCACTATTGAGGAATTTCGGGTGACGTCCGAAGCTACAAATGTTGTTCAGAAGGTTTATGCGGATATTTGTCAGTCAAATGGTTCGATCCCACATCAGCCATCAAAAGGTCTATATTCGATTTTATCTCCTATACCTCTTGTTGTCTGGGGGGTAGTCGTACTGGGTCCATTGCCTAGGGATCAGGTTAACAGACGTCAGCTCATGGGATCGAAGTTTAAAACATTCATAAGGAATTTTCGTAGCTTATCCATAATCTGACGGGCACAGCAAGTGCCACCTCGGTGTTAGGAGGTTCGGGAGGACTCGCTGACCATTCGATGGTAGCCTCTTCGGCAGGTGGTCACTTTGGCATTGTCAGGCCCTTCGGGGTAGACAATTGTCGCCACTATTTGGCATTGTCAGGCCCTTCGGGGTAGGCAATTGTCGTCACTTTGGCATTGTCAGGCCCTTCGGGGTAGGCAATTATCGTCACTTTGACATTGTCAGGCCCTTCGGGGTAGGCAATTGTCGTCACTTTAGCATTGTCAGGCCCTTCGGGGTAGGCAATTGTCGTCACTTAGACTTCGTCAGGCCCTTCGTGGTAGGCGAATGTCATCTTTTGGTTTTGATAGGAGGTTCGGGAGGACTAACTGATCATTCGATGGTAGCCTTTTCGACAGGTGGTCCTTTAGACCTTGTCAGGCCCTTCGTGGTAGACAAGTGTCATCCTTAGACTTTGTCAGACCCCGAGTGGTAGACAAAGGTCCTTATATCTTGATCCTTATATCTTGGCCTTTATATAATTGTTTCACCCCGAGTGGTAAACAAGATCTTGATGGTGCAAAAAGGATCAACCGAATTCAATCTATTCACTATCTGTCTCACACTTCGGTAACGATAAGTATGCATTACTTTATTTTGTTCAAGTGTTGAGCTCGGATTATATTATCATTGTTCTTAACTGTTATATAATTTGCTTAATTATTGACTAACGGTTTAAGATAAGAGGCACTTGCACAGTTTTCAAGTTGATTGATGATCCATTATTGACAAGAAATAATAAGGCATGATGTTGATATTTCATTAAATATTAATTGTTCACATAAGAATTAGAATTTTTACAGAAAGTTCTACAGCTAAGGATAAGGAGAGGTCATCTTCAGGCTTCTTCCTTGTCATCGTCACCATCTGAAGAGTCTAAAAGATATGGATCTACCTTGGCCCGAGCCTTTTCTTACCTTTACTTCAGCAGATTTCATCTACTTCAGCGTTGCATCTGGTCGATCTTATCGTCCAGATCGGCGGATTTTCTATATGCTACTTGGATTTCTTATAAAGGTCTTCGGTCAGTGGCGGACTCAAATTCTTAAGGGCCCGAGGCTCTTTTGAGATTTTCTTCGAGCTTCCGACGATGTGTCAGATGCTTGGATCCTATAGCTTGACAGATTGACATTTATATCAGTGACGACTCGATGGGTGACCTTGGTCGATTTTAGTTCTTCTTTGATCTTGTCGATATCCTTCCGAAGGCATTCATTGTTGAAGAGAGCAATATCAAGATTGATTCTTTCTTTCGCCAACGCAGACTTTCGGATGGCGTTATCCCTTCAGTCGGTATTCTCTTCGGCATTCTCTTCGGATTTCATTTCGGACTTCTCTTTGGTATTCACTTCGGAATCCTTTTCGGTATCCTTTTCGGTTTCTTTATATTTGGGACGGAGGCACCCGAAGATAGTGTTTGCTTGCAAATGACCATTATTGGTCAATTAGTTTGAATTAATGGGCAGCGATGTCCATGATGGAACTATCTCCTTACGATGATCATCGGTACCACGGACGCATGCTATTACCGAACCGATATTTCATTCTATGGCTTGAGCTTCGGTAGTTAGAGGCGATTCAATTGGTACTTCTGTAGAGGTCAGCGAAGATGAATCCTTTACGTTGCTATTTGATGTTCACCAGAGGGGCTTTGGTAAGCCGTATTTTGGGTCTTTATTGGTCTTATTATAATTCCTTTTTTCCTGAACCGATTCCATTTATACTCTTTCATTAAACACCTTGTTTAATAAAAGACTGGGGGGCAATGTTGGGGCATGATATTTTAGATATTGGGCCAAAGAGTTTGAGCCGAGTTACTTGGTTAATCTACCGGGTCATTTCAGTTGGGCTCGATCAGTTGGGTCCTCTTTGTTGGGCCTGATCAGTGGGCTAACTCAACAGATGTTTAAATATCTACATCTTTGACTTGTGATGATGAATAAGCATGATGGTTGACTGTTATTACTGCCATGCATTAATGTGGATGGGATCAGATGACAGCCGGCGGTAGAAACAGAGGTCAGAAGTAGTGGGTGAACTGTACACACCTGGCAGGAACCATCAGATCACGGGGGTTGTGTCAGAGGTAGTGGGTGGCACGAAAAACCGGGCAAAGAGAGTATAATCTATCAACTAAGTCTTCACAAGAAGGTACGTTTTTCATAGACACACCAAATAATTATTCTCTCAGACACTAGATATTATCATCCTCTTGAGTTAACCTTGTGAACACAGATATACTTACTCTCACGCCTGAGCTATCCCCGGCGGTCCGGCCGTCAAGCTTGTGGTGTTTGTTGTGTTTACTGTGCAGGATCAGGACATCTTTTGTGATTGAGACGTGGAGAAAGATCCTGGCGTTAACATATGTTGGGGCAGGATATTTTAGATATTGGGCCAAAAGGTTTGAGCCGAGTTATTTGGTTAATCTACCGGGTCATTTCAGTTGGGCTCGATCAGTTGGGTCCTCTTTGTTGGGCCGGATCAGTGGGCTAACTCAACAGATGTTTAAATATCTACATCTTTGACTTGTGATGATGAAAAAGCATGATGGTTGACTGTTATTACTGCCATGCTTTAATGTGGATGGGATCAGATGACAGCCGGCGGTAGAAACAGAGGTCAGAAGTAGTGGGTGAACTGTACACACCTGGCAGGAACCATCAGATCACGGGGGTTGTGTCAGAGGTAGTGGGTGGCACGAAAAACCGGGCAAAGAGAGTATAATCTATCAACTAAGTCTTCACAAGAAGGTACGTTTTTCATAGACACACCACATAATTATTCTCTCAGACACTAGATATTATCATCCTCTTGAGTTAACCTTGTGAACACAGATATACTTACTCTCACGCCTGAGCTATCCCCCAGCGGTCCGGCCGTCAAGCTTGTGGTGTTTGTTGTGTTTACTGTGCAGGATCAGGACGTCTTTTGTGATTGAGACGTGGAGAAAGATCATGGCGTTAACATATGTTGGGGCATGATATTTTAGATATTGGGCCAAAGAGTTTGAGCCGAGTTACTTGGTTAATCTACCGGGTCATTTCAGTTGGGCTCGATCAGTTGGGTCCTCTTTGTTGGGCCGGATCAGTGGGCTAACTCAACAGATGTTTAAATATCTACATCTTTGACTTGTGATGATGAAAAAGCATGATGGTTGACTGTTATTACTGCCATGCATTAATGTGGATGAGATCAGATGACAGCCGGCGGTAGAAACAGAGGTCAGAAGTTGTGGGCGAACTGTACACACCTGGCAGGAACCATCAGATCACGTGGGTTGTGTCAGAGGTAGTGGGTGGCACGGAAAACCGGGCAAAGAGAGTATAATCTATCAACTAAGTCTTCACAAGAAGGTACGTTTTTCATAGACACACCACATAATTATTCTCTCAGACACTAGATATTATCATCCTCTTGAGTTAACCTTGTGAACACAGATATACTTACTCTCACGCCTGAGCTATCCCCCGGCGGTCCGGCCGTCAAGCTTGTGGTGTTTGTTGTGTTTACTGTGCAGGATCAGGACGTCTTTTGTGATTGAGACGTGGAGAAAGATCATGGCGTTAACATATGTTGGGGCATGATATTTTAGATATTGGGCCAAAGAGTTTGAGCCGAGTTACTTGGTTAATCTACCGGGTCATTTCAGTTGGGCTCGATCAGTTGGGTCCTCTTTGTTGGGCCGGATCAGTGGGCTAACTCAACAGATGTTTAAATATCTACATCTTTGACTTGTGATGATGAAAAAGCATGATGGTTGACTGTTATTACTGCCATGCATTAATGTGGATGGGATCAGATGACAGCCGGCGGTAGAAACAGAGGTCAGAAGTAGTGGGTGAACTGTACACACCTGGCAGGAACCATCAGATCACGGGGGTTGTGTCAGAGGTAGTGGGTGGCACGGAAAACCGGGCAAAGAGAGTATAATCTATCAACTAAGTCTTCACAAGAAGGTACGTTTTTCATAGACACACACAACCAATTAATTATTGCTCTCAAGTCACTAGATATTTATTCCTCCATGTTTAACCTTGTGAACAGACATACTTACTCTTACGCCTGAGCTATCCCCCGGTGGTCCGGCCGTCAAGCTTGTGGTGTTTGTCGTGTTTACTATGCAGGATCAGGACGTCTTTCGTGATTGGGACGTGGAGAAAGATCTTGGCATTAACAAGTCCGATTCTTCAACGAACTGGAAGAAGCGAGTATATAGCGATGGTTTTTTCTATCGGTATAACATAAAAAGCCGATTTTTTATGCTATAACGACGGAAAAAATCTTCGCTATAATCGGTTCGCTCCCTCCAGTTCGCTGGAGAGAGCCTGGCTATATATATATATATATAAAATTTAATTAGCACAAAGTTAATCATAACTAAATATATTATTATCAAGTAGTAAAACGAAATCAGAAGTACAACCCAAACTAACACAGGAAAAGTTAGATTTGACAAGGAAGGGACACATATTTTATGTGTATGAAAATGAGAACAGAGAATTAATAAGCCAAATGACTTGACCACACTTTTAATTAATTGTTCACCCACCTCAAATTGTCCCTAGAGAATTTACCTTTTCTTTTCTTTCCTTTTCTTTCCTTTAATTTCTTTTTTAGTGTGTGTCTTCTACTTTGACCTCCCAATGGATTCGGATTTTTCATTGATAGAAGAGAAAGCCTAAAGTTAAAACCTCAAACAAATAAATCCCAAAATACTCATTGGGTTGGGAGACCAATAAACTTTCACTTTTCCTTTTCTTTCCTTTTTTTCTCTCTTCTTTTTCATCGTGTGTTCTTATTCAACCGCTTGCAAAATCAAATCTTTATTCACTAATCTTAATTATAGTATTTATTGTTTTCAAATTCTAAATAAGTTTAATTTATAATTAAGAATTTTACAAACTTAATTAATTTATACTTCTAAATGAGGCTCTCTTTTTTTGTAATAAAGGTAGCCATCATATTTTTCTTGTTTCATTTGTAATAGAGCATTATTAGACTCATTATTTTGACGTAAACATTATAACAATTGCATTTAAGTATTATAACCCTTTCAAAGGTAGTTAAAATGAGACCCTTTTTTGTAATAAAGGAAACCATCATATTTATACGTCAAAATAAATGCTCTATTTAAATCCTTATTCAACTAATTTAAATAAAAATATTAATAAATTGACTAATTGAGAGAGACGAATATAACATATATAGAGATTGATATATCTATGTAACTATATATATATAGGGGAATCATTTTCGTAACATGTAATTGTTATAGATCAAAAATAAGCATACACTATTTTTATTGTTCAATATAGGAATCAACGGCCGAGATTAATTCACGTTCTCTACTAGAATGAGGGGTTACGTCCCGTCGTAAACATGAATTAATATATGTCGTTGGTTTTAATATTGAATGATAAAGTTGAAGTATGCTTATTTTTAATTCATTGCAAATAAATGTTATCGATAGTGATAAGAATGGAAGGAGATGAATATAAATATATATTAATGATCGATGATCGATGATGATATGAGTGAGTGCATTCACGCCTTCATCCCCATGCAGGTAGCCGCATCATTATGGTCTTGGTGTAGGAGAAAGACAATACAATACCGGGCCACTTCTTTAGTCGGGACAATTTCAGAATCGACATATATCCAATATTATTTATTATGTTTTTCTTGAAGGCATGGACCACGAAGAGCAGGCAAAGAGATGGACAAGAATGATGTGACTGGAAATTAAATTATTATTATATATCATCTGTGACGCTCCCAAAATAGGTATACATCACTTATTTTGAGTCGCCAAATACATGGTACAGAATACAAATACAACTTAATTATACAACTGTCGTGCAAAGTACGACAAAACATAAGCTGTGAGTTTTAATACAAATATTGTCGTCTAGACAATATACACACTCAAATTCAATATTATTACATTTATTTTCCCACTATTTCACTGAATAGTGAGGACTACTAATGCTATCATCTGGTCCGTCACTCCGTTCCCCTACTAGTTCATGCTACGTTCTCATTTCCTGAAGAGAACAATGAATGTAAAAGGGTGAGCTCAACTAGCCCAGTAGGAAATATTATGACTAAGATAATGCAGAATATATTATCGTTAGCTTTCAACAGTGTTAAACTGATATAATATAACAACTATCAAGTTTAACTGCAGCGGAACAAGCAATCCATTAAAAAAGTCAAGTAGAGAATAAAATCTAATATTTTTTATGATTTAAAAGGTTTTTCATCACTTTTATCGCTGAGACTCAGCTTAATAAATAATCAACATCATCGAATCACCCCTGCACTACGGCCAATGATATTCTTTAGTATCACGACCACAATTATCCATGCACTACGGGCCAAGAATATTTGTGTATTCAATAATGGTCATGATCATGCCAAAAATTGTCCATCAATGAACTACGGGCCAATGAGGACTTTTACCACATCATTTGTAACATTACGGTCATGATTACACTGAATAATCCCTGGTCATAATCATACCAAGTTCATCTATGCACTACAGGCCACAAATGACTTTCAACAAAATATAAACATGAGGATGATGACAATGATATAAGAATTCAATAAAACAAGTTCAAGAATTAATTTGTCCAAGAACCAATAACGTCCAAATTGTCCACATGATATTTCTTTGTGGTGTAAAAATTCAAGAATGCTCGGAAGAATATTTACATGAAAAGATACTGGATGAAGCACAAATATTAAGGATATTCCACTAATTTCATGGATTATAGAAGTCAAAACTTTAATCAACTGAGTATAATAAAGAATAGAATAACAAAAGAAATCACCAAGCATGCGATAGACCGCACAGGCAGGTTATTCCAACAGAATAATAAATAACGGAATCAGGTCCGGCGTAAAAAGCATAGACATGATATTCCAACAGAATAATAAAGACGGAATTAGGTCCGGCGTAAAACGCACAGACAGTATATTCCAACAGAATAATAAAGGCAGAATCAGGTCCGACGTAAAACGCACAGACAGGATATTCCAATAGAATAATAAAGACGGAACTAGGTCCGGCGTAGAACGCACAGACATGATGTTCCAACAGAATAATAAAGAATGGAATAACAGAAGAATTTCACCAAGTATAGGGTATCCCGCGTATACAGGTTATTCCAACAGAATAATAAAGAATGGAATAACAGAAGTTCTCTTCATGGATAAGAAATAAATAATACTCCCTACCTTAAAAAAACTGGATACTGAAATAGTGAGGTAACAGACTTCTCTTCTTCTTTCTATAATTTCTCTCTATAATAATCGCTCTAAAGCTTTTGTGAATTGGTGAGAAATAAAGGAAGAATGAGCTTCTATTTATAAAAAAATATAGTTTCAATAATTGCATATTTTGGGGCTCGAAAAATTACAGTACAATACCTCCAACTTTTTTTTTATTTTTAATTTAGTCATGGAAGTATTATCAAACCTGCACCACCTCCCCTAATAGTAAATAATGTGATTCAATAGTAAATTATGTGAATCAATAGTTCTAGACATGTGAAAATACGAATTACAGTATAGTACTTCCATCTATACCTCCATTTTTAAATTAGTCAAGCAAGTATTATCAATCTTGCACCAACTTCCCTAATAGTAACAAGAATATGAAATAATAGCATACATATGTGAATAAATATTTATAATCATGTAAAATAATAGTAATCAATTGCTCATTTATCCGGTTAAATACCCGATTGGTCAATTTAACCACCAGCATCAATTATTATCGAAATAATTGTCGATTTTCACTAACACAAATAATTCCAACACAATGAAATCATTTTTATCAAAAATATAAATTTTAAAATTTTGAAGTTTGACTTTTCCCAAAAAAGTCAACTGTTGACTTTTTTTACCAAATAGTGAATTTCGAAAAATTTTGTGTTTATAGACTATTTTTATTAATTTCATCGTTCCGGACTCAAATATCACGTCCGTGTCTCCAAATTCAACTCCGAACATAACTTCAATATTAATAACATTCATTATTAATATTATAATTCACAATATTTATCAACCAGGCTGTTCCCAGGAAAGAGGAGGCTTTCCAATAAGGATTTTTCCTATTGGCGCGTAATTAGGTGACCAAACCTCTACTTGACAGAACTTCTAGACATTGTAAATATTGTAATTTAATAATATGAATAACTTTGTCGTCTCAATTATTGATTTAATAAAATAACATATTATGCAGATGATACTATGACAATAATCGAATCAATAATATGAGAGATATGATGCAGCAATTACTGTAGCAATAATTGAGTATAACTGAGTGACTTCTCACGTAAGCATTAATAATAAATACCGTGTGCTACTATGCAACCACACGTATTACTGTACTTTTACTACCGGGTAGTTCAACAGTTAACGGTAAAACTTCCGCCGTTATTTTCATAAAGTATTTTTGTCGTTTTCTCAATCCGACAATAATTCCGTTGTGGGGGTCCACCAATGATTGTGCCGTTGTACGAATATTCCCTGTTAAAATGAATATTCCCCGACCAATCGAATATTATATAACAACTTGCGTACTTTGTAAAATTTATAAATATTACCCACAACTATAACATTATATCAAATCCACACCATAATATTCAAAAATATATTTTGAGAAAATTTAATCTTTATTCAAAAAGTTGGGGTCTTACAACCTCCCATTCTAATGAAATTTCATCCTCGAAATTAGGGTGCGTACCTGGTATGTCGAAGAGGTAAGGATATCTTGATTTCATCTCAGATTCTAACTCCCAGGTAATTTCTTCCACATCGTGGTTTCTCCACAAAACTTTGACTTGAGGTATAACCTTGGAGCGTAGAATATGATCCTTTTTTATCCAAGATTTTAACAGGTAACTCTTCATACGTTAAATCTTCCTCTATCTCGTCTGGTTCTAATTCAATAATGTGGTTCGGGTCTTTCACATATTTATGTAACATAGATATGTGAAAAATGTTATGAACACGAGATATAGTTGGCGGTAAAGCGAGTCTATACGCCACAGTTCCTACTCGATCGAGGATTAAAAATGGGTTAATGAATCGAGGGTTGAGCTTTCTTCTCTTTTTAAATCTCGTAACTCCCTTCCATGGAGCAACACGTAATAACACATGATCCCCAATATCGAATTCCACGTCCTTTCGGTAAAGATCAGCATAACTCTTTTGTCGATCTTGTGAGGTTTTTATACGTTATCGGATCGTTTGAATTTTTTTCGTAGTCATACGTACCAACTCTGGTCCCAACAACGTTGCTTCACCTACCTCATCCCAGCATACTAGAGAATGACACTTTCTTCCATACAATGTCTCAAATGGAGCCATGTCAATATATACTTGCTTGATAACTATTGTTGTAGGAAAACTCCACCAATGGTAGGAACTTATCCCAACTTCCCTTAAAGTCAAGGACACAAAGTCTTAATAGATCTTCAAGAGTTTGAATGTTCTTCTCCGACTGTCCTTCCGTCTGAGGATGATATGCTGAGATAAATCGTAAATCTGTACCCATAGCTTTTTGCAAACTAACCCAAAATCTTGAAGTGAATCTTAGGTCTCGATCAGAAACTATGGATACTGGCATACCATGCAGTCTTACAATCTCGTTTATGTACATACGAGCAAGATGTTCAAATGTATAAGTTTCTCGTATAGGTAAAAAATGAGCAGACTTGGTCAATCTATCAACAATGACCCAAATTGCATCTATGCCTTGAGAAACCTTGGGAAGACCAGTAAAGAAATCCATAGTAATGTGTTCCCACTTCCATTCTGGAATTTCAAGTGGTTGCAATGGACCTTTTGGTACTTGATGCTCCGCCTTGACTCGTTGACAAGTTAAACACCTTGAGATAAACTCTGATATCTCTCTCTTCATATTGCTCCACCAAAATGTATGTCGAAGATCACGATACATTTTGGTACTCCCAGGATGGATTGCAAACGGTGTGTTGTGCGCCTCCATTATGATTTTATACTTTAAATCAGGGTCGTTAGGAACAAAAAGTCTGGAGTTGACTCGAAGTATTCCTTTCTCATCGATTCTTGCTTCCGGCATAGCACCTTCTTGCACTTTCTTCTTCATACGCATTAGCTTCAGGTCTGTAGCTTGAGCAGCTTTAACTTTATCGATTAAAGTCGGTTCTACTCGTATATTTGCCATCATCATGTGGGTCCCTGGAGTCTTTAACTCTATCTCCATTCTTTGCAAGTCATACAAAATGGGCCTTTACGTTGACAATATCGCACTCGTACTTGCATATGATCTTCTACTCAATGCGTCAGCTACCATGTTCGCTTTTCCAGGATGGTATTGGATGGTATGATCATAATCTTTCAACAATTCAAGCCAACGTCGTTGTCGCATGTTGAGTTCCTTTTGAGTGAAGAAATATTTGAGGCTTTTATGATCTGTAAAGATTTCCACTTTCTCCCCATACAAGTAATGCCTCCAAATTTTAAGTGCGAAAATGACAGTTGCCAACTCTAGATCATGAGTAGGATAATTCCTCTCATATTCTTTAAGTTGTCGTGAGGCATAGGCTATGACTTTCCCATGTTGCATGAGAACACATCCTAACCCTTTGTCCGAAGCATCACTGTAGATGACAAATCCCTCCGAGCCAGATGGTATTGTCAGAACAGGTGCTGAAATGAGTCTCCTCTTGAGTTCTTAAAAAATCTTCTCACATTCCACGCTCCAATCGAATTTTGTATCTTTTCAAGTCAGCTGAGTTAATGGAGTAGCGATTCGAGAAAACCCTTCTACGAATCTCCGATAATAACCAGATAAGCCGAGAAAGCTACGTACTTCGGTCACTGATTTAGGTTGCTCCCAGCTTTGAATTGCTTCAATCTTTGCCGGGTCAACAGATATCCCATGATTTGATATCACGTGCCCAAGGAATGCAATTTTCTCAAGCCAGAATTCTCATTTCTTCAACTTGGCATATAGCTTATTTTCACGAAGCTTTTGGAGTATCAACCTCAAGTGTTGCTCATGATCTTCACGGTTTTTGAAATATATGAGGATGTCGTCAATAAAGACGACCACAAAATAATCCAAATATTCCTTGAATACTCTCGGTTCATCATATCCATGAAGGCAGCAGGAGCATTAGTCAATCCAAAGGACATGACTAGGAATTCATAATGTCCGTACCGAGTTCTGAAAGCCGTATTTGGAATGTCATCGATTCTAATCTTCAATTGATGATATCCTGAACGAAGATCAATCTTTGAAAAGAATTTTGCGCCTTGAAACTGGTCAAACAGGTCATTAATATGTGGCAATGGGTACCTATTTTTGATGGTGACATGATTCAACTCCCGATAATCAATACAAAGTCGCATACTCCCATCTTTCTTCTTCATGAATAGAACATGAGCACCCCAAGGAGACGTACTAGGACGAATGAAACTGATATCTAACAATTCCTGCAATTGGGTCTTTAACTCCTGAAGTTCAATAGGAGCCATTCTATATGGGGCTTTGGAAATGGGATTTGTACCGGGTTCAAGGTCGATACAAAATTCAATTTCACGCTCTAGGGGTAGGCTAGGAAGTTCTTCAGGGAATACGTCAGGAAATTTATTAACAACAGAAATATCATTCAAAACTGACGTGTTTTTGTTTAAATCAGTGACATGAGCTAAGAAAGATTGACATTCGTTTCTCAATAAACGAATAGCTTTATGGCTTGAGATGATCGTGATTGATTTTAATGGTTTGGTTGCTTGAATTCGCATAATAGGTTTATTAGGAATATGAAAGCTAACCACCTTACGAAAACAATCAATTTTAGCATGATGAGTAGTTAACCAATCAATCCCTAGAATTACGTCAAGTGCAAGTATTTTTAAGGAGATAAGATCGACAGGTAACGTGCGGTTACCGATTTGCATCAAACAAGACTTATAAACAGTGGATGTAATGAAGGTTTCTCCTAATGGAGTTTCAACAGATAAGTCAAAGTCTAATTTCTCCGGAGTCAAATTTAAACGTTGAGCGCAAGTAGGAAAAATAAAAGATTGGGTAGAACCGGTATCAAATAATGTATAGACTTCACTAGAGTTTATGATAAGCTTACCCGTGATAACCTCGTTCGGGTTCCTTGCTTTCTGGGAGGTCACAACAAACGCTCTCCCTTGCACTACCCGCTTTGACTTTTCTAGGACGACCTTTGGTGCCTCTATCCTAGCTGAACTTGTCTTCGGTGAACGAAAAAATCGAGCTAAGTGACATTCCCTTTCACAATTATAACATGCTTTAGACGGCATCGCGCAGTTTGGACTGATGTGTCCCTCCCCTCCGCATTTAAAGCATATGATAGGTGGTCGTTCTCCTTCCTTGACAACGGGTGTTGGTGCTGACGTCTTTCCATCATTGTTGAATCTCCACTTCTTAAAATGTCCATTCTTATTATCTTGGCTATGATTACCACCGAAGTGGTTACCATTTCTGGCATGTTGATTCCCTCCACGCTTGTTGTCACCGTTTCAATGACTGTTACCACTGGTATTTTCATGCTGCCGGCTGCTTTCCCTTGGTTTTGTTGACTCGTTACCGCGCTCCAATAACTGAGCCCTATTTACAACATCTGAGTACAAACACAGTTTATGAGAAATACGATATTGACGTATCTCCGGTTTCAAACCTCTTAAAAACATTCACGTTATTCGCTCCTCATTATCGACCAAATGGGATGCAAACCGGGAAAACTCCGCAAATTTAGCCTCGTATTGTGACACGGTCATATTGTTTTATTCCAACTTGATAAAATCCACCTCCTTAATGTGACGAATACTTTCAGAAAAGTACTTGTCGTTGAATAGCTCTTGGAACTTCTCCCAAGACATCTTGAGTGCGTCAGGCTGGGTACGTTTTACAGATTCCCACCAGTAATCTGCCTCTTCACGCAACATGAAGGTGACGAAGGGAAACTTTTGCTCCTCGGAGCATCCCAAGACATCAAATATCTTGGTGATCTGCTTTATCCATGCTTCAGCCTTAAGTGGTTTTGGCTCTCCAATAAACTCCGGTGGTCCCAGCTCCTTGAACTGTTTAGCGGTAACCGTCCGAGAGTTTCCCGTGTTTCTACCTACATTTTGGACAGGAGCCGCTCTCGCCTGATGTTGCATGAATTGTATAAAGCCTCTGAACATTCCATCGTTCATCATTTGGTCAGTGTTGTTGTTTGCATGAGGATTGTCGCCTTTCTGATGCACATTATTCTGATTGTTGATATGTGGAGACTCAACGATTTCTTGTGCTCCATTGATATTCTCAATATTCTCGGATGCCATTTTCAAATACTATCACAAAACAAGGGTTAATTGACATGCAACATATTATCCATATACTCTGACCAACCAATTAAATACCAAATAAACTTAGGTAGGTCATACTAGCGAAGAAATTCCCCGTCTCTCCCCTCCTAGTTTTAGTCTCACATCTTAGCCAGGGATCATATCCCTAAGCTTTGATACCAACTGTGACGCCCCCAAAACAGGTATACATCACATATTCTGAGTCGCCAAATATATGGTACTGAATACAAATACAACTTAATTATACAACTGTCGTGCAAAGTACGACAAAACATAAGTTGTGAGTTTTAATACAAATATTGTCGTCTAGACAATATACAAATTCAAATTCAATATTACTACATTTATTTTCCCACTATTTCATTGAATAGTGAGGACTACTAATGCTATCATCTGGTCTGTCACTCCGTTCCCCGACTAGTTCCTGCTACGTTCTCATTTCCTGAAGAGAACAATGAAAGTAAAAGGGTGAGCTCAACTAGCCCAGTAGGAAATATTATGACTAAGATAATGCAGAATATATTATCGTTAGCCTTCAACAGTGTTAAACCGATATAATATAACAACCATCAAGTTTAACTGCAGCGGAACAAGCAATCCATTAAAAGAGTCAAGTAGAGAATAAAATCTACTATCTTTTATGATTTAAAAGGTTTTTCATCACTTTTATCGCTGGGACTCAGCTTAATAAATAATCAACATCATCGAATCACCCCTGCACTACGGCCAAAGATATTCTTTAGTATCACGACCACAATTATCCATGTACTACGGGTCAAGAATATTTGTGTATTCAATAATGGTCATGATCATGCCAACAACTGTCCATCAATGCACTACGGGCCAATGAGGACTTTTACCACATCATTTGTAACATTACGGTCATGATTACACCGAATAATCCTTGGTCATAATCATACCAAGTCCATCTATGCACTACATGCCACAGATGACTTTCAACAAAATATAAACATGAGGATGATGACAATGATATAAGAATTCAATAAAACAAGTTCAAGAATTAATTTTTCCAAGAACCAATAACGTCCAAATTGTCCACATGATATTTCTTTGTGGTGTAAAAATTCAAGAATGCTCGGAAGAATATTTACATGAAAAGATACTGGATGAAGCGCAAATATTAAGGATATTCCACTAATTTCATGGATTATAGAAGTCAAAACTTTAATCAACTGAATATAATAAAGAATAGAATAACAAAAGAAATCACCAAGCATGCGATAGACCGCACAGGCAGGTTATTCCAACAGAATAATAAATAACGGAATCAGGTCCGGCGTAAAAAGCATAGACGTGATATTTCAACAGAATAATAAAGACGGAATTAGGTCCGGCGTAAAACGCACAGACAGGATATTCCAACAGAATAATAAAGGCAGAATCAGGTCCAACGTAAAACGCACAGACAGGATATTCCAATAGAATAATAAAGACGGAACCAGGTCCGGCGTAGAACGCACAGACATGATGTTCCAACAGAATAATAAAGAATGGAATAACAGAAGAATTTCACCAAGTATAGGGTATCCCGCGTATACAGGTTATTCCAACAGAATAATAAAGAATGGAATAACAGAAGTTCTCTTCATGGATAAGAAATAAATAATACTCCCTACCTTAAAAAAACTGGATACTGAAATAGTGAGGTAACAGACTTCTCTTCTTCTTTCTATAATTTCTCTCTATAATAATCGCTCTAAAGCTTGTGTGAATTGGTGAGAAATAAAGGAAGAATGAGCTTCTATTTATAGAAAAATATAGTTTCGATAATTGCACGTTTTGGGGCTCGAAAAATTATAGTACAATACCTCCAACTTTTTCTTTATTTTTAATTTAGTCATGGAAGTATTATCAAACTTGCACCACCTCCCCTAATAGTTAATAATGTGATTCAATAGTAAATTATGTTTATCAATAGTTCTAGACATGTGAAAATACGAATTACAGTATAGTACCTCTATTTTTAACTTAGTCATGCAAGTATTATCAATCTTGCACCAACTCCCCTAATAGTAACAAGAATGTGAAACAATAGCATACACATGTGAACAAATAGTTATAATCATGTGAAATAATAGCAATGAATTGCTCATTTATCCGGTTAAATACCTGATTGGTCAATTTAACCACCAGACATCAATTATTATCGAAATAATTGTCGATTTTCACTAACACAAATAATTCCAACACAATGAAATTATTTTTATCAAAAATATAAATTTTAAAATTTCGAAGTTTGACTTTTCTCAAAAAAGTCAACTGTTGACTTTTTTACCAAATAGTGAATTTCGGAAAATTTTGTGTTTATGGACTATTTTTACTAATTTCATCGTTCCGGACTCAAATATCACGACCGCGTCTCCAAATTCAACTCCGAACACAACTTCAATTTTAATAAAATTCATCATTAATATTATAAATTACAATATTTATCAATCAGGTCGTTCCCAGGAAAGAGGGGGCTTTCCAATAAAGATTTCTTCCTATTGGCGCGCAATTAGGTGACCAAACCTCTCCTTGACAGAACTTTTAGACATTGTAAATATTTCAATTTAATAATATGAATAACTTTGTCGTCTCAATTATTGATTTAATAAAATAACATATTATGCAGATGATACTATGACAATAATCGAATCAATAATATGAGAGATATGATGCAACAATTACTGTAGCAATAATTGAGTATAACTGATTGACTTCTCACGTAAACATTAATAATCAATACCGTGTGCTACTATGCAACCACACGTATTACTGTACTTTTACTACCGGGTAGTTCAACAGTTAACGGTAAAACTTCCGTCGTTATTTTCATAAAGTATTTTTGTCGTTTTCTCAATCCGACAATAATTCCGTTGTGGGGATCCACCAATGATTGTGCCGTTGTACGAATATTCATTGTTAAAACGAATATTCCCCGACCAATCGAATATTATATAACAACTTGCGTACTTTGCAAAATTTGTAAATATTACCCACAACTATAACATTATATCAAATCCACACCATAATATTCAAAAATATATTTCAAGAAAATTTAATCTTTATTCAAAAAGTTGGTGTCTTACATCATCTAATTATTAATTACTAGAATATCATACTGTAAAATTTAACATTTACAATTTTATATATTGTTTCATACCTCTAAAATATATATATATATATATATAAACACACACACACACACGGAATCCTTCAAAACCAAACCAACAGAGTGAACAAAAGACGGACTTAAAAAAACACGCTGGTCAAAAGTGAGTTGGCAAAATGGGTCAAATTAAGAAGAAAATAAAACTCATTTGAAATCAGATGCAACCATCCACAATCTATCTCTAACTCTCCCTTCTCTCTCTCTCTCTCAAAGAGAACTTGTAGCAAACATAAAGGGACCAACGCGACTTTGGAAGGAAGATAAAGCTCCGATCAACCAACAGAACTAAGCAAACGAAAGGTGAGGGTACTTTACTTTATTAATTTTGTAATTTATGTTTGAACAAAATGAAATCTAGGATTTATTAGGGGGTTTTGATTTAAGATTACATTAAATTGATAGGACCAACTGTGGAATTTCATAGTCGAAATCTAGGGTTTATGTAAAACCCCAAATTTTATGAAATAAAAGTATTCAATTTTTCTATTTAGTAAATGGTTAAATTGATAAAAAGTTAAAGTTAAGGGTAATATATGAATTTTTTCAAAATACGCAAGTGGTTATAAAATACTCATTGTTGTCGGGGAATATTCGTTTGGTCATGAAATATTCTTTCTGTAAGGGAATATTTGTACGACGTCGCAGCCAGTTGTGGGCCCCATAACAGAATAATTGTCGGATGAAGAAAACGACAAATTTGAGTTTTTATAAATAACGTCGTAGTTGTTACCATTAACACTGTTGGAATACCTGATGGTTAAAATACAGTAATACGCGTGGTTGCACAGTAGCACACGGTATTGCACAGTATTGTTGAATTATTGATCCTTACGTAAGAAGGCACTACTCAATAATTGTTACAGTAGTTACTGTTCAATATTTTATTTTATTGATTCAATAATTTCTGATCTGATATTTTATATTATTGTGGTTTCAATAATTATCACTGCACAATATTTCCCATTATCAGATCAATAATTCATATTATTTGAATAATATTATGAGATATCATTATTGGCAATGTCTAGAAATTTCTGTCAAGAAGAGATTTGGCCACCTAATTGCGCGCCAGTAAGGAGAAATCCTTATCAAAAAGCCCCCTTTTTCCTGGGAACTGCCTGATTGTCATTATTGTGATTCTGTAATATTATTTGTGAATAATTAATTATTGAGTTATATGATAAGGAAATATTTATTTGATGCGGATATAAATGATGGATTTATTTATGTTGTTATAATTGAAGGAGTTAATGTTGAGGTGTTTTATCAGTATTTTGTCGGATTGGAGGTATTAAAAGATCAAATCGGTGTTCTTACAGCTTTATTGTGTGAGTTATAATATTTAATTCGACCGTTGGATCGTTGTGATTTTTGGATATGTTATACATATATAAGTTGAGTATATGTCCACAAATTTTGAACCGTTAAAAATGAACGAATGATTTGTTATGAATTTTAAGAGGTGACTGATTCAGAAATTAGGTTTATAAATAATTTTGGTGGAAAATTCTAGAAATGAGTGGGCCCCACTTTTGGTTGTTGAGGATGGTGGCTGATTTTTGGTGGGTGGAATAGTAGCAGGCAAAGCCATCAGGTTGCAGGTTAAGTCTGTTTCGGCGTGCTAACATTTCCTATAAATAGAGGGCTAAGTTAGAATTGAAAATCACACCAGAATTCATAAGTTTTTTCTCTTTTTCTCTCTAGATTATCGAGTGTATTTTGTGAGTATTTAGATACTTGGTGAGTTTTTTTTCATCAGTGCAAGTTTCTTTCAGCGTCATATCCGATATCCAGTCAGAAGGGCTGCTCTTTTGAGGTAAGAGATAGTAAGGGATATTAAGAGATGTTATATTCTTCATAATGATGTTATTCTTTCAATATCATTATACTAAAATATTGGTATAAATTTTATTGTGGAATTTTTATCTTTTTAAGTCGGGATTACTATTCACGTATACGGCACTATTCATGTATATGACACTATTTACGTATATGACATTATTTATGTATGCAGTATTATGTACGAATACGGAGTACTATTCATGAGTTACTATTCAGGAGTTACTATTCACGAGTTACTATTCATGAATTACTATTCACGAATTACTATTCACGACAAAATTGGTTTATTTTTCTGACCAAATTATCGTTGATTTATGAATCTTACTCTTGAAATTAAATTCATGTTTTGATCATATTATTTTTATTATCATATATAACATTTTTATAATCATGGTGATGAAATTTCTCTTTGACTTGAGTGTAAAGATGGGTAGATTATTGGTATGATCATGACTATGGGTTCTCTTTGGCCAGTAGTGCAAAGTTGAATCATTGACTGGTATGATCATGACCATTGAATTTACAATTGAATATTTTTAGCTTAAGTGCAAAGTTAAATTGATCAACATGGTTATAATTATGGTTTATATAGATTTTTAAATGTTATTAAATATCTTTGGCATATAGTGCAAAGATGATCTGTTGTTGAATATCTTTGGCCTGTAGTGCAAAGATGATTTGTTGATGAATATCTTTGGCTCGTAATGCAAAGATGACCTGTTGTTAAATATCTTTGGCCTGTAGTGCAAAGATGACTTGTTGATGAATATCTTTGGCCCGTAGTGCAAAGATAAATTTATTAGTATGATTATGAACATGAACTGTGATTTGGTATAACCATGATCTTTGATATTTCAGGTGATGAAAATTATCTCCGTCCTGGATGCGAAGAGGAATTTAGAATTACAATTATGATTATAAGTTATTCATATAATTGTGGAAAGGAACTGTTGATTAATGTTACAGGGATAAAACATTGTTGGTGGACTTTTAACATGGAGAAGATAATAGATTTTATGGTCTATTTGACTCTTTTAATGAATTGCTCGTTCCGCTGCAACTATGGTTGAAAGTTTTATCATCTACCATATGTTCTAAATCTCTGATTTATTACTGATGAATGCTATTGATAATTTAATTATCTTTAGTCATGATATTCTTTACTGGGCTAGTTGTGCTCACCCTTTTGCTTCACAATTCCTTTTCATGTAATAAGAGTGTAGCTGGGTCGAGCGGGGGTAAAAAGGGAATAGAACGGTGGTCTCTAGCTGTGGAGTTCTCCCTAAACAGTATAGACAAGCGTGTTGTATACATCATTTAGTAGTTATATTTGGTGAATCATATAGGGTGAGGCGAACCCAACGTTGGAAGGGTGTTTTGCCAATATCATTCAAGATGTCTAATGACATACAACCTCGTGTCATCATAAGATAGGGATGTGATCATCCACTTTTTGAGTATATCTACGAGCACTACCTATATAATCTTGGTGTTTGGTTGAAGTATAACTCTCAATTAGAGACAGTGGAGATAATGATATGTCAAGAGAAGACTCACCATTGGAAAGAATATGATAGTAATCTTCTCATTTTCTTTGGGGTCTATTGGGTCAACCAAGGATAATTCTGTGGCCATATGATATCTATCATAACCTAGACGCATGGCCTCCCATGTACGAAGGTTTCCTTGAGCACTTTCCAAAGATTCTAATTTCTAAAACAGTTTTTGACTATACCTTTTATGTAAGGTGTCATTGTGACGTGCTATCCAAGGTTGGGATGAGAGTCACAATTGGTATATTTTGTATCCAAACTCACAGCATAAGTGTTTTTGTATTTTTCACGACAATTGTTGTAATAAAGTTGTAGTTATTTTCTGTACCTAGTATTTGGCGACTCATAATGGGTTGGATGGAATGGACCTATTTTGGGGTCGTCACAGTTTATTTGGCACCTCGGTTTGAAATCTGTCAAGCAAACAGAGTAGTGTGTCATTGTCGTTTACTCTTCTTGATTTTCCTCTTTCTCTGTCATTCCATTTAATTACTTTTATATTTTCTTTTTGTTTGTTTTTCCTTTTTATTATTGTAAGAGGAAATTCACGAAGTTGACATCAATTCGAGATTTTGGGTGCCATAGTTGGTCTTATCAATTTAATGTAATCATAAATCAAAACCCCCTAATAATCCTTAGATTTCATTTGGTTCAAACAAAAATTACAAAATTAATAAAATGAAGTACCTTCACTTTCCATTTGCTTAGTTCCGTTGGCCAGCCAGAGCTTTACCTTCATTCCAAAATCATGTCGGTCCCTTTTCGTTTGCTACAGATTCGCTTTGAGAGAGAGAGAGGGGGAGAAGAGTTGGAAGAGAGATTGCAGATGGTTGCATCTGATCTCAAATGAGTTATATTTTCTTTTTAATTTGACCCATTTTTCCAACCCACTTTTGATCCGCGTGTTTTTTTAAGTTTGTCTTTTGTTCGCTCTGTTGGTTCGCTTTTGAAGGATTCTACATATATATATATATATATATATATATATATATATAGGAATGATCCATGACACACATTAGCTATGAACACTATTTCAGCTAACTGTTATTTAACCGTCCAAAATTAGATTGAATGGCTAAGGTGAGAGCCCAACCGCTACTCCTTCTAGGGGCTAGAGATTTTTTTTTTGCTGGCTGCTACTCTCTCTAGCGGTCAGGAGAATTTTTTTTTCTGGCCACATAAGAGAGTAGAGGCCAAGTGAAATTTCTAAAATACCCCCACCCTTAATTAAATTTAAATAATTTCTTAAGTAATAAAAATTAACATTGTCAACTATATATAATGTATTTATTTCTATAAATATTTTTTATAAATATTAAAATTTAAAAATATTAATTATATTCAATGTATTTATTTGTATGAATAATTTCTTAAGTAATACATATTAACATTATCAACTATATATAATGTATTTATTTTTATAAATATTTTTTATAGATATTAAAATTTAAAAATATTAATTATATTCAATGTATTTATTTGTATGAATAATTTTTTAAGTAATAATTTTTTAATGTATTTATATTTTAATAATTATACTTAAGAAATTATTCATACAAATAAATGCATTGAATATAATTAATAATTTTAAATTTTAATATTTATAAAAATTATTTATAGAAATAAATACATTATATATAGCTGATAATGTTAGTTTTTATTACTCAAAAAATTATTTATACAACTATTTTGTACATTGAAACTATTTAAATCTAACTAAGGGTGGGGGTATTTTAGAAATTTCTCCTGGCCTCTACTCCCTCCTATAGCCAGCAAAATTTTTTTTCTTCTGGCCACTAGAGAGAGTAGCGGCTGGACACTCACCTTTGTTATTCTCTCTAATTTTGGAAAGCTGGATAACAGTTAACTGAAATAGTGTCCATAACTAACGTGTGTCATGAATCATTCCCATATATATATATATATATATATATATATATATATATATATATATATATATATATATATATATATATATATGAATGGTTCATTATATAATGCCTTTCCCTTGAACATGATGAATAAAATAGAGTACTATATATTGTCCCATTTTTATTGCAAGTTGGTGTAGAACCAGTTATAAAATAAGCAAATTCAGAAAGGAACACTTTTGTCACAACATGGATTACAAATAAATTTATGCAATCGATAAACGTTTACACACGATGCAAAATTATATACAACAATTAATTTTTTTATGCTGATGAGGTCTTAGGGGTTGTTTTTTTAGAGTTGAAAGACTGAATAGTTAAATTGGTGAGTCATTCAGTACGTTTGTTTTGAATAAAAATCATTTGAATGGTTAAATCGATCAGATTTTTGAATTGAATGGTCAAGTGTAATTTTTTTGGTTAAATGGGCTGAATGACTATTGGATGAAGTATTTTATATATATATTTTTACAGTATTAAGTAATAGTAAATAAATTTACAACAATTTTGAATTTTTTCATTGGGGTAAAATAATAAAAATCTGTTATTCATATGTTTCAAATATGTCAATTATCAAACGATTTTTTTCATTCAGTATTCAGAATTATGTTTCATTTAACTCATTCAGATTATTTAAACATTCAGAATTATTTCATTCAGTTTTATCAAACTCCCTTTTAGTCTAATGGTTAACATTGAGATATTGAGACCTTTACAAGTGAGTTGAATTTCTTTTTTATTGAAGGAAGTTTATTTCATCTTTATGTGAACCTCCTCTATGGGGTTTGATTAGTTATTAATATTAGTTTGAAGTTTGTTTCTTCTATGAGGTAAGTTTGATTGGTTATTGATATTAGTTTGAAGTTTGTTTTCTCTTAAATTATGTGAGTCTCATCTAGGAGGTAGTTTGATTGGTTATTGATATTAGTTTGTTTCCTCTTTATGTGAGGCTTCTCAATTTGATTGGTTATTGATATACTGTATTAGTTTGTTTTCTCTTTATATGAGACTCCTATATAAGGTTTAATTAGTTATTAATATTGTAATTGGTTATTAATATTAGTTTATTTCCTCTTTATATGAAGTCTCTTCTGTTAGGTTTGATTGGTTATTGATATTAGTTTATTTTCTTAATTATGTGAGATTCATCTCATATTAATATTGTAATTGGTTACTGACATTAATTTGTTTTCTCTTTGTATGAGGCTCTTCTATGACTCTATGAAGTTTGATTGGATATTGATATTATAATACTGATAATATACTTTATTATGAAATTATATTGTACTTTTCAAAATGTTACTTTCAAAAAATATAATTTGTTCTGTAGTTTTATTATCACTATGACACATTTCATTGTATTTGACATTATATTACAATATTACTCGGAACAAACCAAACCAGATATATTAAACATCACATGATATAAGACATAATAAATACAAATACTACACGAATTTTAAGTGGTCTCACTTAAAAACTGCAACAGCACATAAGAGAAATGTAATAACCTATTTTTTTTAATTTTAATTAATTAAATGTAGATGAAATTATCTGAATTTTTTTAATAATTAAGTGTTGATTTAAATTTTTTTAAAAGCACAATTGAATTTAAAAAGGTAAGTTACTATTTTTCCCTTTCTTCCTTGTTTCGTTTGAAAAATTAAATTCTTTTAGTAGATAAATTAATAATTGATTTTATTAAAATTAAAGAGTCCATTAGGGTTTTGGTAACTCCTATATTGTTTCTTATTTATATTTAAAGAGTGGAGATGTAATTATAATCTTACTCTAATTTGTTTAGTTGAATTCCTGAGTACAATTCTCATGTGCATTGCAGTCCATTAGAAAATTCTAATTAATTCATCCGATGTCGGAATCGAATGAATTCGAAAACCTGTTTCTTCAGTTTTTTCGTTCTATACAATTATGAAGAGGAAGAGAAATTATTTGACGTCATTTTCACGCCTTAAATTGCTAAAAACCGCAACATATCCTTATTCCCGTCACTTTTTTCAACCCTAATTTTAAAAATTCGTAACTCGATCATATTAATTCTGAATCAAGTTAAGCATAAGCCTATTTTATGTGACAACCTAGAAAATCGGATTGTCCAGAATTTAAGATTTAAAGAATTAGTTATTAATAAAATGAATTTTTATTAATACTATTTTGTGCTATGTATTTAGTAATCATTTTAGAACCTAGGATGATTATTAATCGGGAGGATTCTGGCTACGAGCTGGACTGAACGAGTAAGAATTTTCAAGACGAAAATAAAATATTTCTGAAAAAAAAGACGAAATAGACACTATTCACCTGATGAAACCCTCAGGGTTAGGGTTTCAATAATCTAAGCCTTTTCGATAGTTCGGTATGTCGAAATGACATTCCGTCGAAAGATTTGATGATAATAAACCGTGAAGAGTTAAGTAAGCCGATAAAAGTTTTTCTCAAAAACGTGCAGAAATCGGACGAAATAAAAGCAACGAAAAGTACTGTTATGTACTTTTCATTCGTTTAACTACGTTAGGGGAAAATGTGAAGGAAAACGCTCAACGCCAAAAAGTGTTTTTCAATTTTTCGGAGATTCGAAGAATACATAAAAGTTAATCGGCAAAGGAAAGACGAAATATACAAAAATATTTGGATTCCGAGAATCGCAGTTTTCGAACTTTCGGACGAATCCCTAAAGACGGAAGCACAAAGCTTCCAAGGGAAGTTTCGTGAATAGTGAGGAGGTGGGAATAATAACCTTCGGGGGCAAAATTACTATTTTGCCCCTAGCCTTGGTTTTCTTTAAATAGAAAGCTTAATTTCATTTGTGTAGGATTTTGAAAATCCTATAACACTTGAGAGAGAGGAGAGAGTGTTCGGATGGGAGGAAGAAGAGGAAAGGAGTAGGAAAAGCTTGCTCGTGAGCAAATTTTGTCCGACGGAAGGAGATTAAAGAAGAAAGGTAATCTGAAACCTAACTTCTAGATAATTTTCTTTAAGTTTTATATGTTTAAAATATAGCTTAATGAGAATAAAAAGTAACAGATGTTAGGAATGATTTCATATGGTTGAAATCATGAGAAAATGAAGAAATAAGAATTAAAAGTTTATTCTATAAATTTATTAAGGAAATGTAAGATTCGTAATGAATTAGAACGATTCGAGTGGATCATATGAATGATTAGGTAAAATAAGTAAGGAATGGCATTCTATAACATCAAATTCCAAGAAAAAGTAAAATTTTAATCAAAATATCAATTAAAAATGAAGAACGAACGAAGAACACGCGAAAAACACGAAGAACGTTGTTGATGGATATGTTTAAAACCATCGTAGGATAATTTTTGTTGATGGATAAGTTTAAAACCATCGTGTATAAGTTAGTTACTTATTGCTTGGTTAGGAACGGTAGAAACGTTCATGAAGAACATATTAAACTTAGTTATAACGAAGTTATGACGAAAATTTCGTAAAAGACGAACGAGAATTAGAAAGTTAGTAAATGAACTCGAACGTGTAGGGTTTCATAAAAAAGTAAGAGAATGTAGAAAATATGAGTTGTGGACTCAAGAACGAATGAGTTCCGAGTTCGGGTGACCGAATTATGGACAAACGAGTGAAGAACGTTAAAAACGTAAAACGAACGATGGACGAAGATTAAGCCAATTGAATGACACGCTAACGGATTCAGAACAAAATTCTGTCCAAGGGGTATTGAAGTATATAAGATAAGGAAGTGAATGAATTTGGAACGACCTCTTTCCGAGTTATAACGAAGAAGTTATGAGATTAGGAAGTAAGCGTCTCAAACCATTTCCAACACTTAGAAAAATTTCTGAGTTTAGGGCTTGGCGCCGCATCGCCAGTCATGCCTTGTAGGGTGGCATCACAGCGCTAGCTCGGGGGAAAAGGCTCTGCAGAGTGGCGCTGCAGCGCGAGGGAAAGGAAGGGGCACGACGCCGGTGTAGGAAAAATGTAATAACCCGAGATTTTCTATATAAAATAAATAAGAAATTTTGTGTATAAATTTTTTTTTTTATTTAATGACGAGAATAAGTGTCAAGTAAAGTGAACGATAAATGTGAATATATTTATTTCTTGAAAAATTAGAAATAATTTTGGAATTATTAATTACCACAAATTATATGGTAATAAATTTCTGTAAGCCGGAATGTTTTTATTAATTATTTTCCATGAAAACATGATTGGAAATAATATATGAAGTGATAATTAGATTTATATAATAAATATTTTATTATATGAATTGTTCAGAATATTTAAGTTAATTATTTTAACTTGATTATTGATGTTGTGTACGAAGAATAAGTCAGATATGAGATCCAAACCCTGGATTGGGATTGTGATCAAGAGATGAGAATAATAATATTATATTATGATTTTACAGTACCATAATTATGTACTGTGTATGTGCGAACAGATAATATTGAGCAATGATGGTTAATTAGATCATATCATATTACCGTGCTGTGAAACCCTAATTATTAAACTCAGTTATGAGATATGACTGAGTAGTGAATGTGTATATGGAGTTACTGTGTATAAGAATATAGATAATTAGAAGAAAACCCTAATTACTGTTGTACGTCACTAATTAGGACAAACCCTAATTATTATAACCCTAACCGGTTGAAGTTAGAAACCATAACGACTGTGTTAGTAACATACACAGATAATTATAGAACCCTAATTTTAATTACCGGGTTTAATTTCGATGTTATTGTATAAGTGTTTTAATTTACCAAAGGATAGAAGTTAATTGGTAAATTGTAAGAATTAAATCTAGTGATTAAATATTACATTTAATTGCCTTGTACAAGATTGCCCTTGAAATTATATGTGAAATGACCAAAATACCTTTTTTGGCAAAAAAAAAGGTATAAGAACACTAAACCTAGAAATCCTTTGATTCGATGTTATTTGATGCAATTGATTGTTTAAAGTTGTGTAATAAGATGTTAATTGATGATATGGGTTGATAAATCAAAGACCCGTAACATCAAAGTACACGAATTTGAAGATTTAAGAAATTTGGAAAATTTCATTTATGTGATTTTTTCGTCAAATGTCAGAGCTTATAGATCTTTGATCGATCATGATTTTTGTTGTTTTTAAGTTGTTATGTGTAGCTTGTTATATGGTCTTTAATCTGCAAAAAGAATCAAGTCCATATCATGTATAGATTAGAAGTTATAGATGGTCAAACATGGTTGACCGATCATGATAAACTGTTTTAGGGCAGTCTGTAATGGGGGCATTCTCGTCCACTTTTTGTGCTTTAAAAGGTCTGGGCTTTTGATATGTTGTAGTGCACTGAGTTAGGAAGCCATAGGCTTTGGAATGACCTCATTCCGACCTCGGATGAGGGAATTACGGTAATTGGAAGAAAATGTGTCAAATTTCTCAAAACTGAAAGTCAGCAGCGGGATGTGCTATTCGGGATACTGTTTCGATCAGTTAATGTTTCCAAAACCTTCTGGGCTTTTGGTATGTTATAGTACACTAAATTACCTTTCCATAGACTCCGGAACGGACTAATTCTGACTTCGGAGCAAAGAGTTATGACCATTCAAAGTAGTCGCGTCAAAACTGTCTAACCAACTCGGGACAATCACCTTGAATGAATTTTCCGGAATTCTGTGTTTTGAATTTGGAAATGGTCGAAGAATAAAAGTTGTAGCCCCAGAAGTTAGCTTCGCGTGGGCTCAAGAATCGATCAAAAATGTTTTGAAACGAAAAAGTTATGACTGTTTTAGCGAGAGAGGGTAAAGCTGAAACGAAATTGAAAAGTGTTATGAACGTCTACTTTTGACGCGCTGTTTGGGCTACCTAATGAACCCGAATTGGGTAATTCATATTTTTTTAAAATAGTATTACATACCATGTATAACATATCCAAAAATCAGATTAATCAGAGTTATGAGCAATGCGTTAGAAAATCGCAAAGTGAGCTATTGAAAAATTAGTATAAACCAAGTCTCACATCGACTAAATTGAAAACTTCACCATTTTCTAAACCTATAAATAGAAGGGCTTGGCCTTTTTTTCATTCACCAATAATAAGGCCTCCAATTTTTGAGAAAGGCTTTGATGTGGGAGGACTTTTTTATAAAGATCTCCTTAGTTAAATTTTGGCGTGGAAGTGCGTATTCAGTTTGCGAAATTCGTATTTCTGGGTATGTTTCTTATTTAATTTTAAATATTGTATTTAATTGTTAGTTAAAGTTTGAATTTTTGAAGTTTAGTTAGTTTGTTAATAAACTAGTTAGTTTACTATGTTTATTTTGGCTTGAAATTGATTATGTAAATGAGTTATTTGTGATGACTTTTAATATTTTGTGATGAATTTCATTAATTAATTATTATTAATGATATTAAAGTTATTTAATAATTATATTAAATAATTTAGTTTAAAAATGATTTTTTAATTATTATTAATGATATTAAAGTTATTTAATGATTATATTAAATAATTTAGTTTAAAAATGATTTTTATATTATAAAAATCATTTTAAATGAAAATAAGGATTTAAAAATATTTTAAGTTATAATTAATGACTTTTAATATTTGGATAAATAGTACATTAATATTTAAATATTAATGGTAATTATTTAAAAATAATTTTTATTATTTTAAAAATCATTTAAGGGTAATATAAATGTTTTAAAAATAGTTTGAGTTATTATAAATAACTTTTATATTTTGGCAATGGTTCAATTAATAGTTTAGTATTAATTAAACTATTAATGATAATAGGAATTGTTTAATGTTTAAATCATTTAATTATGATTCCGATATTTGAAAGTTATAGCCGGTCAAACTAGCTGACTTGAGAACCGGTTATGAAGTTCTGGATTTGATGAAGAACATCTATAGCGATAGTTATGTCACTATAGGCCCCTTTAGCGACATATTTGAATTATTTTAAATTTTTCAATTTCTGGTAATTCCGAAAATGATTAAAAATAAAATGTCTGATAATTACAGATGTTGAGGTATAGAATAAGAGTCTTAGACTCAGTATTTACCCGATAAAGCTGTCGGTACGCCGACAAATGTCAGACCTTATAAAAGAAAGAAAAGGCTACTGTAAGAGCATGTATGAGATATTTGAAAAATGTATAAAAATATTTCAAGTATAGAATAGGAACTAAAAGTATAATTACTGTGATTATGCGATTAGACTATGTGCTGACTGTAATAGACAGTACTATGTGTTAAGATATATTGTTCTAATCAAACGAATGATCTGATTATTGATAGGTTGTGATAAAGAGATAAAACATAAGTTGAGATTTGTAATCAGCGAGTCAGGCAAGTATCTTACCTTTGTATTTCCTTTATGCAATGGACATGAGTAAGAATGTTTCAGAATTATTCTATTCCTGTACAGATTATGTACGCTTTGATTATCAACATGTTAATTCAGATATATATATATATATATATATATATATATATTCTGTTCATTAATTTCTAAATGGTTATACAAGTGTCCCCACTTGGATAATCATGGCACTTATTCACGTGTTGATACACCTTTGGCAATTACCCGTATATACATATATGTTGAACTACATATTATTGTTGAGCAAGATTAAAAACCTTCGGGTTTGGAACCAGACATGTATGAACATTTCTATATGAGAAATTTTTGCGCCCAAGGCGGATAGAGTGAGCGATGAATTTCATTCAAGTTATGTAGTATTGATTAATACAAGGTACAACGGGGCTGATCACCCTCCGTGCCCGTAGGTTATGACGGTTTGAGGATGGATTTCTGCTAAACTTTTTCGAAAATGAAAAAGAATGTTCATAGTATGTTTCTTAAACCCTATTCAAGGGTAGAGCCAGAGCCAAATTTAAAGAATTTGAAAGAGAGTTGTTATGTGAATTTTTTATCAGTACAGATTACTTCACAACTTTCAATTCGTTGTAGAAGTATTATGTAAAAAGAATACTTATATTCTTTCAGCTTATATATATAATTGCTATTACTTGCTGGGCACTCAAATGCTCATCCTTGGTTAAATTAAATGTTTTCAGTTATGTATGAGCAACCTGAAGGCTCAGGCACGAACAAGGAGAAAGGAAAGCTGTTCGAATGAGTTATATTATGAGTTAATGGTTATAGTCAGTATTGATATCTATTCAGCTATCGTATGGAATGTATTTGAAGGTCTCGAACCTGGGGAGTAAACTTTGATGTATGTAAATTAAGTTTGAATGTAATATTATTATTGCATTATTCAGCTAATAGAAATGGTATCGTGAAACACCAAGTTCGGGTTTCAAGTACCTGGATTTGGGGTCGTCACAGAAAAAGCTAGTAATGAGCTTTAATTGCTCAAATCCTGGGGGAAGTGTACCGAAATCTAATGAACATATAGTTCATCAAACATAACACTTAATCAAGTGATTTAAACCTTTATTGGAGGTTGAATGGAAAGATTTAATGAGATTAAAAGACAAAGAATATAAACACGGGTTAAGGAACCGATATCCGGGGACCATAATCGCGATAAAACTGAATGTGGGGGATTGCTATGATTGTGATTCCTTAGACGTTGAGTGACGAGGGTAATGTATAACATTTCGATGTTATGACATGGTAATGAGAGATGAATGTAAAGCGTATAGACGCTGTAAACTTAACGTTGTTACGATGAACGATCGGTCTTAGAATACAATGAACCATATGGCTTCGACATTAAGAAAAATAATGAACATGGGGTTCGGGTGATGAGTAATAAATGAAAGCGATTTAAACCTTAGATAAAGGTTGAATGAGAGATTAAGATATGAACAACGTAAACATTGAATACGTAAACGATTCTCGTGAATCGTATTCACGACGGGCGAATGTTCTAAGTGTACAATGGTTGTATAACTTAAACGTTAACGAAGGTAGTAAGTAAGATATGATTTATCAAGAAATCTGTAGCGAACGGTAATAAGAGTAATGAAAGCCGAATATGAGTTAAATAGAGAATGTTAGAATGAAATTTAAGAATTAAACACTTTAACCGACGTGAGGGTTGAGTGTACGCAATTATTAAACGGATAGAACCTACACCCGTGTATGGTTTGACCGTAAGGTAATGAAGATCAATGATTAAACCTGTGAACGGTGAAGAAGCTGAATTAAAGATAAGTACGTATAATGTAAAGAAGCCGAGTTAATGTTTATAACTTGGATGGGGTTCTGAGTTGAATGAACCGGACTGTTGTAAGATAAGGATAAGGTAATATAAAATGCTTAACTCTATGAATGTGTAGAATTAATATTGAATGATCATTCCGAGTATACAAAAGACTGTATAACTTAGAAGATAAAGAATGAATCCTGAGGTATGACATTTATTTGCCAAAAAGCCATAAGAAATAAGAAATTGACTTAACGAACGTTATAGTTTAATGGTTTGAATAAGTTAGATGAATTTAGGTTGTAGTACAATTGTAACCTTTGATGGATGACATGTGATAGCTGGGCTAAACAAGTCCTTCAGAGAGCGAACGTATATACGAAACTGGCAACCGATCTAACTCACTATTATGGGCAGTGTAGATGAGACGGGAACTTGTTTGTTGGTTGTTTGTGGGAAACCACTCAGAGTACCATATGGACTACTAGCAGAGACACGATGTGTGCTGAGTCTTAGGAGAGTTATAAGAAGAAGATCTCCTTATTGAGTAAGACATCTCTGTATGTCATGAAGCCGTAAATCGGTAATGAAAGTTAGTCGCGTAAACTTAGGTTGAAAGAACGTGAACCTTAAGAAGTAAAGTTAAGTAAACCAATGTTTAAGTCAAGTATATGACTGATTGGTGTATGTGTTATTTCCTTATGTGCTACATAGGAATTGGAATGAGCAGTTCAGCGTAAACTATAAGTTGTAGTTGTGCGTAAGGCAAGTTTCCTAACTTCATTCATATTCTAAATGAATGTTAGTTTCTTAAAACTTCTCAGATGTTGAACTTGAGAAGTTCTGTCTATGTGCGAATGTGCGATATTTGTACAAGGTGGTAGAACGTATGAGGCCTTGTGCCACATTCCACAATGTGGACACTTCGGTGTTTTTATGAGATGAATTGTTCAATAAGAGAAGGCTATGTCTATACATGATTCGTTTGTTAAGTCTTGCTAATGATTCTAGCCAGACAGGATGTGTATTTATGAAAAAGGTAGAAGAAGGAAAGTATTTCAAAGTGAATGTGATTAATGTTTTAAAATGATAGGAATCAGAATTATTCCTATTATTCAAGCTGCTTCATAACCTTTGTTCGGTTATTGAAGTCTTAAAAGAATGTTTGAATTCTTGAAGTTGTTTTTTCAACTGCTAAGACTTGCTGAGCAATTGAATGCTCACATTTGATTTAAATGAAAAATATTTTAGCGTACAATGTTAGAAAGAACTTAAGGATCCCGTAAAGGTCAAGCTGATCGGTATCCAGAAGAAGTGTCATTTATTATATGAATGAGCATGAAGATCAAGTAAAGACTTGTAATATAGAATTATAGAATTAAACTATAGACTAGTTTAATGAACAGTTATGTATCCTTGGTGGCGGATGAAAGTCACTCGTGTAAGATGAAAAGAATACTGTAATTATCATTATTTGTAATGAACGAGGTTATAAGGTATTAGAACTTGGAATTTGAGAATGTATGTTGTTATATTTAGTTAAATAATGATGTATGTTTGGAAGAAGATGGGATCGTGACGTACAGAATCTGGGTGTGAAAATAGACCGGATTTTAGGGCGTTACATTTTATGTATTTTTTCGAGAGTTACAATTTTCGTGAAGACATGAAGAGATTTTGAAGAATCCAGAAGACCCAAAAATCAGATTATTTACTGTTGTGTATTAAAGAAAGACGAACAAAGAAGGTAAATATTATTTTATATTTTGATTTTAAGTTTAGTTATGAGGATTTTAAAATTAGAGATTGTTTTTAAATAAAATATAGACATGAAATTAGATATCATGATAATCGGAAATAGTAGATAAATTTATATTAAGGAATATAATTTGATTGATTGTAAACGTTAAAATCTAAAAATTAGTTTCTATATATTATAAGGTTTGTTGCGTGAGTTATATCTCTTAATCCGAACGTTGAATTGTTATAATTTTTGGATATATTATACATATATAAGTTGGAATAAGTTAACCAATTTTGAACTGTTAAAAATTAACGTATGATTTGTTATGAATTTTAAGAAGGGACTGGTTTGAAATTTTTGTAACAGAATTTTCAGTAACAAGTTCTAATATTTAAAAAGATATAATTTAATTATTTAAATCCAATTTGGGTGATTCTTGAAACTAAATTAGAGTATTTGAAGTCTAGTTTCTATTAAAATTAATTAATTTGACAATTAATTTTAATTAATGGTGATAAGACCAAAATAATGGATGATATCTTAAGAATAATTTGTCATATTAGGGTTTTAAGATTTCTTAATTAAGTTTTGTTATTGACTTTTAACTTTTGTAGTGTTAATAATGATATATGTGATAATTAAAGGCACTCTAAATAGATTACGAATTATTTTGGAATTATTAGTTTGGATTATATTTAATTCGAGGTGAATATGTTTAGGTGGTGAATAACATTTCGTATTTGATATAGTTGACATTTGAGGATTGAGACCATGTAAGATTTTGTGTAGTGTGCTATAATTGATTTTGAGTATCAGGTACGGATTACGTACTCCACTCATTTGATTATTGATGTATTATTTAGTTATTGTAATATCTTGTCATTCGTTACATTTTTCTTATTTTTTTTGTTGACACTCTTGAATAGAAATTTGATATTTGATACATTGACTTTATTTTATAATTTGAACTCTTTTCCTTCTATTATAATTTGAACATAGTCCATATTTCATCAACGATACTGTCATTATGTTAATTTGTTTGTACTGCAAATCGTTCAGAATTTGGTACTAGTTCGCTTAATTGTTTCTTTTCTAATTAAATCTTTACTTTGTTTTGGTTTGGTCGTCTAGATATTCTCTTAGGAATATGCATGTAGATTAGAAGGTTGATTCATTAAAGGGGAGATTGATTAGAACATTTATAAGATTCCAAATGTATGATTTGATGATGAAACACAAAGTATATTTGTATATATAAATTTTGTACAATCATTAACTGAAATATTTACGGATATGTAACTTAGATTAGATCAAATATGTTAGGTTGATCATTAACCTATCTGGATATGTAATAGATAGGATAAATTGTAAAAGTTATTCTGCATGTCATTAGCAGAATAGCCTATATGTTTGAAAAAAAATATGATTAATGTATATTTGTATAACTAAGTTTTGTAAAGTCCTTACAAATGATTTGATGTACAAGGATTTCTGTTAAAAAGATCAAATACTATTAGGTTGATATTGTTGAGTTGATCTGATGTATAGCTAATAGGATTCCATTGATCGTAAAGTTACTCTGTCAAGTTTCGTAGTATGAAGATGAATCGCAAAGCCAACTTATGTTCTTAAAGCATCAGGTGGATTGTAGAAATCACTCTAAATTGTAAAGCGATGATTAGTTAGTAGAGTGGATAAGATAATCACAAAATTGCAATGCTATTACAAAGCTATAGGAGGAATCGCAGAGCTGTGATGATTATCACTTTGCAAAGTAACGAACAACTTACAAAGTGATCAGTGAATCGTAAAGTCAAGAAAAACTCATTTAGTAAAGAATGAACGTCGAATACTCCAAGAAGACACCTGAGTGAAAGTCATATTGTAAGATAACTCCAAGATCGTTCAGTGAAGTCGAGATCGTAAAGTCCACCTCAGAATCATAAAACATTATTTGCAAAGCTAACCATAGAGCTAAAGGTGATTGTAAAGCTTACCTTCGTGCCATGAATATTAGTTGAAAGCCAATTAAGAAGAAGCTGATAGCCGAAGGACATACTCTGAAGATGTTTGAGTATATTTCTCACCAGAAAGAATCTCCAGAAGGACTCTATAAGTGTTACATTATAAAGATACTTTGTCATAAAGCTCATAACAGTTCGTAGAGTAATCAAAAGTTCATAAAGTAGTAGCTGATAATGTAATGCATTGGGAGTTAAATACATCAAAAAACTGTTTTCTATATCGAAGAGCTGCTAAAGTGTTCGAAGAGCAAATAGAAGTTTGCACATCAAGCTCATGCAGCATAAAATAATCAAATAGTAGAACAGAAGTTGAAGTCATAATCTTAATGATAATGCAGAGCATAAGTCTACGATTTCTATCACTCTACTATCAACAGAAATGTTTATAATTTGATTTGGTTTAACATGTAAATTTAGAACCCCTTTGTTAGTATTATGTCGCATGTGTTGTGAAATCATATCTTTGTAGAATAAACGATAGGGTATACTAAGCTACAACCACCTGTGGGGGTACCACAAGCATGTCATCTTAACATCGAGGCATGACACTTTCTGTAGCGGTGTGATCAGTACACAACGTATCCTTTTGTATGTTGCTCTGGGTGTGAGCTTTGGTCATTTAATATGTTTGTTCAGGTTGCGTATGGGTCGTCCCTAATTTTTTGTTCTATTTTTCGGATTGGTGATGTTTGTGCTAGACGACACACATTCCGATTTGCATGCATTTGGATTCGTGATTCAATGTGTGATTTGTGTATGTGACATTATTGTGACTTGTTTGTGTGACAAGATTCTATTTTGTTCTGAGCTCGGTATGAAATAACCACTTAGCCACTTTGATTCAACCTTTTGTTTTGGTTCATTAGTTCTGCTAGTTTCGGTTATATCTTGTTCAAACTTTGAAGATTTTGTTATCGTTAGTGCTTATTTTGGGGTGTTCTTTAATATTTTGTTCAGTTAGTTCTATTTGTCAGTTATGTTTCTTTTGTATAACTTTATTCATACTGGGCAATTAGCTCATGTTGTATTTTTCTTCTGGTAGGTTTTCATGGGCGGTTTAAGGTTTCTTGTGAAGAGAACTACATTTGACCATTTAGATTTATTTGATTTTAAGTCTTGATTATTCTGTCAATTTTTGGAGAATTATATTTAATTCGACATTTATACGTTAATTAACTATTGAATATCTTGAAGTTATTAGTGTTTTGTTAATTATTTTGAGATTTGTTGTGCTTTACACATGACCTCTTTTTACTGTTCGGGAAGGAGTGTTACAGAAGGCATAATAAATTTCTACAACACTATAACAGCACAACTGATAGATAAAACTACCTCTGTTCGAGTGATCTTATATCGAGTATTAAGTTTACCCTACTTTCCCACAATCAACTTTGCCCGTGCATGACCTTCATTTATTTGGAACTGATCTCCCAACCCAAAATGAGCCATCAATAACCAAACAATAGTTATAAGCTCTCCACCATTACTCAGTTGTTGGGCATGAGAGCTAGACCTGATATGAGATGCGGCATACGACAGCAATTCTACCCATACTTTGCTCATTATGAACCATTTATCCTTGTTTGCATGATCATCTTTCTTCGGCAACTTTGTCAGCTCTTTGGCCAATATTGATGCATCAAACAAGACCGATTTACTCCTATCTCCCTTCACAGTAACCGGTTTAACTTCCGTGTTAACAGCAAGAATACTTTCGCAGGCCTCTCTCTTTAACTCATTGCTATCCCTTTTTGCCTCCCCCACAGAAATGAACACCAGGCTTTTTTAGTTCTAATTTTCCACTGTTAAAGAATTTAAAAGCCTCAGCACATGTATCTCGGAACCTTATTAGGCCAATGCCAGACACTGCAGACATCATATTAGGCTGCATAACCAGAAGATATATCATGTAATCTGAAATCAGCTTAGCAAACTCACGGTAGTTTAGATTTGGAGCAGCATCTTTCTCGCCCGGGTATGAAACAGTATCTACGTTGTAGCAAAGTTCAGTGGCGATGTGCCACAAAAGAAGGCTCTCATCATAGTCAACATCAGTAATAAAAGGGAGTAATTCACTACTGTATCCTTCAATTCGAAGTACCCATTCACCTTTGGCTGAACATATCTCTTTAGCAGTTCCCAGATCGTCAGCCACCTCAGATTTTAGTCTCAGCTCTTCAAAAATAAAGTCTCTTAACGGAGTGGTGAATCGTTCACGTTCCACGTACCAAATCTCATCCAGGAAACTAGTAAGTCCCAAGTAACCATACAAATCTTCCCTTCCTTTGGGACGTTTGTTTAGACAATAATAAATCAAGTTGTATTTTGAGACAGATTCAGCCCACCTGCGGTCCAGGATTCGCAGAGGAACCCCAAAAAAGGGAACTGAGCTAAGATTAGTTCTTTTTGTCTTGATGCTCAGCAACGACTTAAGGAAGTTGCTGATTTTCGATTGACTAGACTTCTCATCGGGAGAAGGCTTGAGTGCTACAACAGTCCAGTCAGAGAAAATAAGGACTATAAACGCAATCACATCCAACGTAATTGCACCAATAAGCAAAGTGTAAGTAATCCCCACATCAAACCCTTCAAACCCCTTCTTATCCTCGGCGTGGAAGAGCACAAGGGAAATAATAACTGCAGTAGAGGAAAACATTCGACAGCAGTATCCTAAACGGTCAAACACCACAGGAAGCTTGGTGAAGAGAACTTCGTAGATGAAATTCAACTCGACCTCCACTACTCTGAAAGCATCTTTTGCTGATCTCGCCAGGAAGAAGTCTCGGCTCTGGTTGCGCTCACGGAAGCTGAAAATGAGATCAACAACTAGTCCTTTGAACGTCATAAAGTAGCGATAAGCATACTGCACCACTTCCAAGTCTTCCAATTCACCAGTCTTAACTTTATTAGCAGCTTTCACAACTCTATCAGGCTCCGGAAGCATTTCAATCCGTGTAGGAAGTTTAGCTTCTTTCTTCGAAAAGTACTCATCCATGAGCTTGGCGTAGTTTGGCCCCGGATCAGGTTCTGTAAGCATGGAGTCTCGGAAGCTATCAGCGCTTGCAAGATACAGAGAACGCGTACGCTCAGAGTATTTGATGATTCCAGTCATAAACATGAGCAATGTTGGGACCCATAGCTTGTTATGTGGGAGGGACTGAAAGAAAACATAAACTGCAGCAAGACATTGGAAAAATAGGCCGAACAAATGCCTGAGCCACAGCTCATTATCCTCGAGGGCGAAAGCAGTGATTGTGTCCGGACCGCCAAGGTGAACTAATAGAAACGGTGCCCAGAATGCTAGAAGGTCACCGTTATTAGCTATGCCATTGGAGTCCTTAACGTTGTTGCTTTCGCTGCTGGAGATGAGCCCAACAGCAAAATTAGCTGCCCAATCGGCTAGCAAGTATGCTGACCAGAGGGGCATGATGATCCAACTGCGCGACGTTCTTTTTCTTAGTGGTGCAACAAGAACTAAGAACGTTTGAAGGAAAAGGCTTAAGAAGATGAAAGCCCGGAGATCCCATTTATTCCAAAGGGTCTTCCAATGTTCAGGTATGGGGATTTCCATACCACCTTTCTGGTTATTTTGCTGGCTCTTTCACTCTGGTTTAACAAACTTTGGTTACTGCTCAATTGGCTACAAACCACAATAAGCAGAATTGAAACATAGGAGTAAGAACAGATATAACCTTTGTAATGGTGATTGGATAGAGCATAAAAGTGAATTGCATCATATAGATCATCATAAGTCAACTAATTGTTGTTGCTCATCTTTCATTATTGTTTTTTTCTTTCTATTATTGCTAACACCTGATTTTAATATTAAGTCAACACCTACTAATTTAAACAATTCTACCACAATTAAGTTTCATTCTATTTTTTATTCCCAAATAATTTCAGATCCAGCCGGATTGAGATTTAAGATGACTATAGGTTGCTAATGTGCATCAACGGTCATATTACAGGAAAGACAAAGGTAAACATGGTTAAGAATTGGTTAACTGTGAGATGGAAATTATATTTCTACCTACCAAACTCTTGGAAGTACTAGGCAAGTAGGTGGAAAGCTTTGGCATGATTTTAAACCACACCAAATCAATCCAATTAATCTGGAGAACTTTAATGCATATCAGGTTTATAATATTGTCGAGGCCAAGACTTTTCAGCTGTCAAGACGGAGCCTATAGACATGCTTATCTGTCATAATCGAGTTTCAGAATGGTTTTGAATATATTATGCAGGCCCATGGTTTAGTAGTAATATATTGGTATTTCAAAGTCTTGTTTACTATGAGTTCACACATTAATACAATATTTAATTATGAATACCCCTAAACCTAATTCGTCTGTATTGACATGAGTATTTTCACAAGCAAATATCTTATACCCCTAAATTAATTCTTTGACATTGAACATGAGCACTTTCATAAGCAAATATATTATGCCTGCAAACTTGTAGCCAGCTACGAGTATAATCTATCAATCAATAAAAAATTATAAATCTATATAAACTAACACCCTCTTTTAAGACCCACAACATAAAGACATTGAGAATTCTCCATATATTAGCTCTGCTCACACAATTAATGATCAGAGGGCAGTTCTATTCCTACCTATCGAAGTCTTGGAAGTATCCAAAAGTCCTGGGGATCATTTTTGACCAGACAAAATATCAACCAACCAGTGTGAAGAACTTTAATCATGACAAATTATCAATATGAAGTACATATTATTAGAATCATTGAGCATAAATGGTTAGAATCTCATCATAAGCAGGTAAATTCCGAGATAAATGGTTAGAATCTCATTATAAGCAGGTAATTAATCCCTGGTATGAGAATCCCACTCAATTTTCTTAATTATAAAATCGAGTAAAATCAACATTCAAGTTAACAGCTTAAAAACACCAATGACAGAAAAATTAAGTAGTACTTCCAATGAATTTACAAGTACAAATCTTTTACTACGAGGAAAGATTCCATTTTGAATTTGAATGAGAGAAATAAACATGTTCTCTTGCAAATTTAGGTGTCATGACTTGTCTTATGTATAATCCTTTTAAATTAGATCATATTGTGTAACTTACGCTGACTAGCAAGATGACTGGCTATGAAATAATCACCTCATATTTTTCTATAATCCTTTTTCTTAGAGAATTATAAACCATAATGCAATTATATTACCTTTGTGAAAACTTCAATGAAACACAAGACTATATATTACTACAGTAATTTCTCCCAGGATTATATATTGTACCTTATATAAGTAAACAAACTTTCCTTGGGAACAAGAAGATGCTGGATGCTAGAAATCTTTTTGTAGATCCCACAATTGAGAATGAGTAGAGGCCATTCCATCCTTTACAATTGCTTGAAGTAAGCAGTTTACTGTAGAAACAGTGAAACAGATAAGCACAAGCTTCTTAATAACTCAAAATGGCATGTTAAAGTTGAATGTTATTACACATTCAAAAGATAATGATTCATCAACAAGCTTTAAGCGTCTGCAAATAATCATGACATATATAATCAGAGATTGTGTTTCAATGCTTGAAGTATGAACTGTGACTTTAACAATTACATAATTAATTAGCCATGAATTTGCCAATTGATCACTTCTTCATTTTACATCAATTAGCAAGTTTGATCAACTGAGCTTATGTTTAATTCGCAACATGTCTTGTTAAATGTCGTCTTTACCAGAATCATCTACAAAAGAGGTCCACAGCTCAGAGGGACATTGCCGTTGGCTGTTAATAGTTCAAGAAGTTATGACATGCATGGTCTTTATGCAACAAAACATACATATATCTGGTTGTTAGATAGCGAGATTTTAAAGAAATGAAAACTTTGTAAAATACATAAAATTACAAATAAGATGTAATTTCTGAAACTGAATTCAAAGGACAGTGACATACAATGGTCAATGTAGATCTCTCCAGGAAATTAGCACACAAATCCAGTATGCCATCTCTTGTAAATGCTTTAACTCGGTCTTCTTAATCTCCATTCTGCTCTTACTGAACGGAATGAGTTTCCAACATTTACTTTCTCCAAATAAATCAAGTCTAGATATAATCTCTGCATTCCTCCCCAGTCTATCTCTAACTAGCTCAAATGCTTTCCTCATATGTTCTTTAATTTCCCAATACCCGAGGTACAATGTGTTAGTTTTTATTATTGGTGATTTTAATAATGACAATATATTTGAGTTTGTGTAATGGTCTTATTTGATTTATTTAGAAAATATTTTTAATTCTATGATGCATGAAGATATTATTCTTTGCATGGAAATATTATATTTTAGCATGGAGTGATTTTTTAGCATGTTTGGTCTTAAAGGAAAAATATCTCATATATGGTGAAGTGATTTTAATGATGAAAATATGCATAAGTATATGATTTATTAAATAAGTTAAACTGATTTTGGAATGGGTTGATTAAATCATATAATTTATTGCTTTGTATGGTGGTCCATTTTATATTATTTAAATTGATATTTTGTTAAGGTTGATATTAGGAGTCTTTGTATTAACTGGGTTAGAACTCTTGTGTAGAGTATGGACTCTATCTTTCATTTCATATTGCTCCTTATTTTTAGGCTGATTTATTTATCTATTTGTTGACTTGTTGTTTTGGAAAGATATTATAACTGTTATCTAACAGGGTTGGCCAAGTCTTCATAACCGTTGCTTTCTTCCAATAAATAGTCTTCTTGCTCAGCTAATTATCTCAAAACTCTGGAAGCTATCATTGTTAGTTATTCAATATTCAGAGAGCTGTTTTAAGTTTTATTCCAGCCATTGGTCATATTCTTTTATATATTTTTTGAGCTGGAAGAAACACTGTAATACTTCATAATCTTTGTAATCCAAGTGGAAGCCTGTTTTGGCTTGGGTGTCATTGTAATAAGTATTTTGTTCAAAGGTAGTCTCAATGTCTCAGAGGTGAGAAAAGTTGCAAAGGTGCAAAGGGGCAGTGGTGTCCATCAGTGTGAAGCTACTTTGAACAGGGAACTCTTTTTATTTGTACTTTATTGTGTATTAAAGTTTAATAAAAAGAGTCTCCAATCCTAGTTGGGATTGGACGTGGATTATGCTACTAGATGGGGGATGAACCACGTAAAAATCTTGGTGTGATTTACTGTTCTTTTGTTTCTGTTTTAAGCTTTAAAATTCTGCAGATTTTGGTTTAAGTCGGAAAAATTTTATACTAATACGGACAGGTATTAGCTGTCCGTTTATAACAGACAAAGAACATAACTAATACAGACAGGGTTAGACTGTCCGATTATAGCCTGCTATAGTAAACTTTAAAAATTGGCCACTATAGATCACTTTCTGAGTATTTACACTTATTCACCCCCCTCTAGGTGTGCTTAATTACAGAATTTCATTTGGTATCAAAGCAAAACTCTACTAATATAGATCTTTTCAGGTCGTTGGAAAAGATCATATGGCACACCTCAATTTTCAAGAAGGTCAATCTATAAGCCGACCACCTCTGTTGATAGGAAGCGAAAACTTCAACTTTTGGAAGTTCAGAATGAAGATTTTTCTTAAAAGAGACCCATGGAAAATGGTGGGTTGTTGAAAATGGACCTGTCATTCCTAAACATGACGATGGCAAACTAAAGGCTCTCATAGAGATGAATACAAACGAAAGCTATATGTTTTCCTACAACTCAAGAGCCATGAACACCATGCTAAGCGAAATGATCCAAGTTGAAATTGATAAAGTATCATCACGCAACACATCAAAAGAAATGTGGGATACTATCTTGACAAGCCACGGAGGTACTTTTAAAGTCAAGGAGGTTAAGTTGAGTATGCTTATGCAAGACTATGTGTAAAATCCCAAATTTTACGAATAAAAATTTAATTTTCTCGAAATATTTTTTTTAATATTACGGTGTGAATTTGAGATAATATTATAGTTGTGGGTAGTATTTATAAATTTTGCAAAGTATGCAAGTTGTTATATAATATTCGATTGGTCGGGAAATATTCTTTTTGTCGGGGAATATCTGTACGACGGCATAATCATTGGTGGACCTCACAACGGAATTATTTTCGGATTGAGAAAACGACAAAAGTATTTTATTGAAAATAACGGCGGAAGTTTTACCGTTAATACTGTTGAACTACTCGGCAGTAAAAGTACAGTAATACGCGTGGTTGCATAGTAGCACACGGTATCGATTATTGATGCTTATGTGAGAAGTCACTCAGTTATACTCAATTATTGCTATAGTAATTGTTGCATCATATCTCTCATAATATTGATTCGATTATTGTCACAGTATCATCTGCATTATATGATATATTATTAAGTCAATAATTGAGATGACAAAGTTATTCATATTATTAAATTGCAATATTTACAATGTCTAGAAGTTCTGTCAAAGAGAGGCTTGGTCACCTAATTGCGCGCCAATAGGGAGAAATCCTTATTGGAAAGCCCCCTCTTTCCTGGAACGACCTGGTTGATAAATATTATGAGTTATAATATTAATGATGAATGTAATTAATATTGAAGTTGTGCTCGGAGTTGAATTTGGAGACGCGAATGTGATATTTGAGTCCGGAACGATGAAATTAGTAAAAATAGACTATAAACACAAAATTTGCCGGTTTTTACTATTTGGTCAAAAGTCAACAGTTGACTTTTTCTGGAAAAGTCAAACTTCAAAATTTTAAAATTTATATTTTTGATAAAAATAGTTTCATTATGTTGGAATTATTTGTGTTAGTGAAAATTGACATTTATTTCGATAAAAATTGATGTCGGGAGGTTATTTTGACCAATCGGGTATTTAACCGGATAAATGAGCAATTGATTGCTATTATTTCACATGATTATAACTATTTGTTCACATGTGTATACTATTGTTTCACATTCTTGTTACTATTAGAGGAGTTGGTGCAAGATTGATAATACTTATATGACTAAGTTAAAAATGGAGGTATAGATTGGTGTACTATACTGTAATTCGTATTTTTACATGTCTAAAACTATTGATTCACATGATTTACTATTGATTCACATTATTTACTATTAGGGGAGGTGGTGTAAGTTTGATAATACTTGCAGGACTAAATTAAAAATGAAAGAAAAGTTGGAGGTATTGTTCTGTAATTTTTCGAGCCCCAAAATGTGTAATTATCGAAACTATATTTTTTTATAAATAGAAGCTCATTCTTCCTTCATTTCTCACCAATTCACTAAAGCTATAGAGCACTTATTATAGAGAGAAATTATAGGGAGAAGCTATAGAGAAAAAATCTATAGAAGAAGAGAAACCTGCTACTTCATTACTCCTATATCCAATTTTTTTTACGGTAAGGGGTGTTATTTCTTTTGTATTCAAGAAGAGAACTTCTGTTATTCCATTCTTTATTATTCTATTGGAATAACCTGTATACGCGGGCTACCCTATACTTGGTGACATTCTTCTATTATTCCGTCTTTATTATTCTGTTAGAATATCCTGTCTGTGCATTTTACGCCGGACCTGATTCCTTCTTTATTATTCTATTAGAATATCCTGTCTGTGCGTTTACGCCAGACCTGGTTCCATCTTTATTATTGTTATGTTGGAATATCATGTCTGTGCGTTTACGTCGAACCTGGTTCCGTCTTTATTATTCTGTTGGAACATCCTGTCGGTGCGAATTTCGCCTGACCTGGTTCCGTTACTTATTATTCTGTTGGAATAACATGTCTATGCGAAGTACCGCATGCATGGTGATTTCTTTTGTTATTTCATTCGTTATTATACTCAGTTGGTTAAAGTTTTGACTTCTATACTCCATGAAATTAGTGGAATATCCTTGATATTTGCGCTTCATCTAGTATCTTTTCATAGGAATATTCTTCTGAGCATTCTTAAATTTTACTCTACAAAGCAGTATAATGTTGACAATTTGAACGTTATCAGTTCCTGGATAAACTAATTCTTGAACTTGTTTTTATTAAATTCTTATATTATTGTCATCATCCTCATGTTTATATTATGCTGAAAGTCATCTGTGGCCTGTAGTGCACAGATGAACTTGGTATAATTATGACCAGGGATTATTCGGTATAATCATAACCGTAATGTTACAAATGATGTGGAAAAAGTCCTCATTGGCCCGTAGTGCATTGATGGACAATTTTTGGTATGATTATGGCTATGCATTCTCTTTGGTCGTAGTGCAAAGATGAATTGTTTTATGGCATGATCAGGACCGTTGATGAAAACATGATTATCTTAAGCCGTAGTGCATGGATAATTCGTGGTCGTGATAGTAAAGAATATCCTTGGCCGTAGTGCAGGGGTGATTCGATGATGTAGATTATTTATTAAGCTGAGTCCCAGCGATAAAAGTGATGAAAAACCTTTTAAATCATAGAAGATAGTAGATTTTATTCCCTACTTGACTCTTCTAATAGATTTCTTGTTCCGCTGCAGTTAAACTTGATATTTCTTATATTTTATCAGTTTAACATTGTTGAAGGCTAACGATAAATTATTCTGCATTATCTTAGTCTTAATATTTCTTATTGGGCTAGTTGAGCTCACCCTTTCCTTCACTGTTCTTTTCAGGAAATGAGAACGTAGCTGGGACTAGTCGGGGAACAGAGTGATGGTCCTAGATGGTGCATTAATAGTCCTCACTATTCTGTGAAATAGTGTGATAATAATTGTAATGAGGACTCCTTTTGAGTTTGAATAATCTCTAGTAGACAATATTTGTATTCAAACTCACAGTTTATGTTTTGTCGTATTATACACGACAGTTGTATTATTAAGTTGTATTTGAATTCTGTACCATGTAGCTGGCGACTCAGAATAGGTGATGTATACATATTTTTGGGGGCGTCACACTATGAGCTATTCAAGATAGAAAAAGATGAAACAACTAATGAAGCTCAAGGGAGATTTCTCATTCTAATGAACTCTTTAAGTATGCTCGGACGGAAAATTGATCAAAGGGAAATAAACAGAAAGATACTTATAATCATGCTTAAACGATTCAAATTTGTGGCTATTTAACATGAACCTTTTTATTTATAATCTCATCTCAGTTTGGATGTGGGGTGTGTTGGCTTTAAGATTGAGAGCAAGAAAATGCAATTTTTCATTTTTTACATTATATCAAAACATGTTTATGTTAAATTTATATATGGGTCCAAATTTAATATATAAATACATCAAATTCTTTAATTTAAAATCAATTGGCCATGAAAAGATCGTATGTGACGCCCCCAAAATAGATATACATCACCCATCTTGAGTCGCCAAATACATGGTACAGAATTCAAATACAAACTTAATTATACAACAGTCGTATAAAATACGATTAAACATATGCTGTGAGTTTTAATACAAATATTGTCATCTAGACAATATACAAACTCAATGGGGTCTTCATTAGATTTATTATTACACTATTTCACAGAATAGTGAGGACTACTAATGCTATCATCTGGACCGTCACTCCGTTCCCCGACTAGTCCCTGCTACGTTCTTGTTAGAGTTTATGCCCTAGAGGCCAATTATTTGATATAATTGCTTAACGTTTTGATATTATATTTGATTGAATAAATATATGATTTTATTATGGTTTTATTTACTGCGTAATATAATTGTTAACATAATAAAATTCCTTAGAATAGTGATACAAATTATATAGTTTCAAGTATGTGACTTGAACATGAGATTATATATTACCATTAGTATCAGTGTTCTTAAATGTTCCTAGTCGAGTATCATTGTTGTTGGGACAACAATGATGCATTGAGACTAGTATGTGGATTGACTGATGACCAAATCTCATTGGTCATAAATATATGAGATATTAAGTCAATGCATAGGTACATGTTAGAGAACGATGTACCGGACAGACCCACCATGAGAATTCTATATGGAGCATTATGCGAAGTGTCATTAGCAATTCTCATAGTGACAATGATGTAATGGTCCTCCGACCTGAAATCGCTATATTACTACACGAGAATTTATGTACTTTGATATCATCAAATGTCACCTTTAATAGGGTGGACTATAAAGGTGATTATTGGGTTCATCATTAATCATGTGAGAAATATGAGTGATCTAGATGGAATTTAACCATCCTATATATTATGGGTGATATACATAGGCCTCTTGATTGAGTAGGACTATGAAATGCATGGCCATGCTCAAATAGTGATTTGTTTCATATAGTCTACTCATTGATCAAGAAAACTCAGATTAAATTATGAAGAGTACTGACACATTCCATGACTCGAGTTTAATCTTGGATATTAAGGTTAAAAGGATTAAATTGTATTGAAACATTGGTCACAAAAGGTTGCATCGAATCATCGATCTTATTATTACTTGGGTAGTAGTGATGCATTACTAGATGTCGCTCACTGTTTATAATTTTATAATATGATTTTAAAATTATTGCCAACGTAATAATAATCTATAGGGTCACACACATAGAACGTTATTTAAAAGGGAATTAATTTAAATTTTAAGGATTTAAATATATTAATATGATTAATAATATTTAAATCACGAATTTAAATTAAAAGGAGAATTTGTATATATGTATATTAATTAAGTAAGACTTAATTAAGATATATATATATATATATATATATATATATATTCGAATTTTATAAAATTAGGTTTTGATTTTGATTAATTCCTTTTAACTACTATATATATGATATATAGCAGCTACTTCGGGTAAGATATCATAATTGAAAAACCCTAGCCGCTCTTAGAGAGAGATTAGAGAGAAAACAGTTTCAAAAATCCATTCCTTTTAGTGGCTAGTACCGCAAGTCCTTCTTATTACAGAATCGTTCGACGGTTCGTGCGGCGTTCGTGTGGATACCGTAGAGGCGCAATCGGTTTGTATTGCGTTGGAGATTTGAGGCGCAGTCGGTTTCAGATTCTCGTTTTTTGTTTATATCTGGTATAATCTCTAAACCTCTGAATTAATTGATTTTCGCATGAATCCTGTTTTAGGGTTTCAGAAATTGCTTTAAAATTTTAATTTCCGCTGTGCGTTTCTGTGCCGAAGCCCAACAGTGGTATCAGAGCTACTTGCGAAAAGATTAATTCAGATTACGTGTTTTAATTGTATTCGATATATATGATATATGATGATGCATGTTTACCGATATAAAATTGAATATATGATATTCCGTTGTATGTGTATTCTGGTAATATATATGATGATACTGTTAATCGTATCTTTAATCGGTGGAATAACAATATAACTATTCTAATCGTTGTTATGTGCTTATTGTGATATGCATGGTGCACAGTTATGGCCTTTTGACCCATAGGTTAGTGGTTTTTGGTTTTGAAATACGGCTTGCATGTCGTGCCTTTCTATAAATTCTAATGTAATATTCTCTTCTCATCTAAATTCCCTCGAATGTAACTCGAGGTTTCTTTATGTCATGTAATAATCTGTAATTGATGAAGATGTCAAGATGGAGAACACAATGGAAAGATGATGATGGAGAGGAGGCGCATGCTAGAGGAAGATCCAAGGAAGTTATTTATTTTAAAATCTTTTACCACCTTAGATTGACCTTCAATCTTTCATTAGCTTGAAAAGATTGACAGGGAATTGGGCCATAACTGTGACACATTTAATTTTGCACTTTATTTATGCTTGTATATGATATGATATGATTAATAATGTGCATGCTTAACACGATTAAAATTGGTGAGATCTAAATTAATAAAATCCCTCATTAAATTATTAAGTCTAAATCAGATGCCTTCCAATGAATAACACTCATCTAGACCTTGATCAATAGATGTAGGTTTGCTAAAGCAAAGTACCCTATTTATCTAGGTAAGATGCGATAGGATAATTGTGATATCCAAACTATTAAAATCATTAGGCCCGACTTAACTAAGTTATCTCAATAGGATTGTGGACTTAGATGCATAGAGTTTGGTTGGCACCATTAGATGGACTAGAAACAAATGTTGTTTACCAAACTATCCAGGAGCTATATATGATATAATTGACAAAGGGTTGTCTACCTAAATAATTATGTTTTGAGAGAATAGCCAAAGCTAACTTAAGGCATAATGAAATATGGATCTTGGCTCACTAGAAAGATTTAATAGAAAATGCTTTCCGAATTAATGGTGAGGGCTATTAATTTGAATAAAATAGTGGGAGGTATATTTTGAATGTACTATTATCAATTATATAATATCAACTCTGTAATTTGACTTATTATTGTTGCACTTATAAATTGTAGATATCAAATGGCAAACAACAACAACACAAATAGTCTTTCATTACGATCAGTCCTTGAAAAGGACAAGCTAAGTGGAATTAATTTCCTTGACTGGCATAGGAACTTGAGGATTGTCCTCAAACAAGAGCGTAAGCTATATGTCCTTGATGGGCCCATTCCTGCAGCACCAGCTGTCACTGCACCACGTGCGGAGCATAATGCTTACAAGAAGCATCAAGATGATGCTCTGGATGTGAGTTGTGTCATGCTAGCAACCATGAATGCTGAGCTTCAGAAGCAACATGAATTGATGGATGCTTATGAGATGATCGAGCATCTCAAGAAATTGTTCGAAGGGCATGCTCGACAGGAGAGGTATGATACAAGAAAGGCGTTGTATCACTGCAAAATGGGTGAATGTGATCCAGTTGGTCCACATATGCTGAAAATGATTGGGTATATTGAGTATCTTGATAGGTTGGATTTTCCAATCACTCCGGAAGCCCAAACTGACCTTGTTTTGCAATCTTTGAACAGCAGCTACTCTCAATTTGTTATGAACTATCTTATGAATGAAATTGAGAAACCCCTTACTGAGTTGTTGAGCATGTTAAGAACTGCCGAGAACAACATGAAAAAGGCAGGACCCGCTCCCATAATGATGGTGCAAAAGGGGAATGCTAAGGGAAATTGGAAAGGCAAGAAGAAGATAGGATCTAAATCTTTTGCCAAACCCAATTCCAAAACTAAACAGGCTTTAAAACCTAAAGGTGGGGTGGCTAAAGAATGTGAATGTCACTTCTGTGGAAAACCTGGACACTGGAAAAGGAATTGTCATGCTTATCTGGAAGAAGTGAAGAAAAGAAAAGGAAGTACGACTTCTGATTCAGGTATATGTGTTATAGAAGTCAACTTATCTACTTCTACATCATGGGTATTGGATACTGGATGTGGTTCTCACATTTGTGTTAATGTGCAGGGACTCCGAAGGAGTAGAACTTTGGAGAAAGGAGAGGTTGACCTACGAGTTGGAAATAGAGCAAAAGTTGCTGCACTGGCCGTAGGAACTTATCATTTATCTTTGCCCACTGGGCTATTTTTAGAATTAGAAGATTGTTATTTTGTGTCTGCTATAAGCAAAAACATTATTTCTGTTTCTTGTTTGGACAAGAAAGGTTTTTCATTTATAATAAAGAACAATCGTTGTTTGTTTTACTTAAATGATATTTGTTATGGTGTTGCACAATTGTTTAACGGTCTCTATATTCTTGATTTAGAAATGCCTATCTATAACATAAATACAAAACGATTTAAATCAAATGATTCAAATCCGACATATCTCTGGCACTGTCGTTTAAGCCATATAAATGAGAAACGCATATCCAAACTCCATAAAGATGGGTTCTTGGATTCATTTGATTTTGAATCATATGAGAAATGCGAGTCTTGTTTATTAGGCAAGATGACTAAAGCCCCTTTCACTGGACACAGTGAACGGGCTAGCGATGTATTGGGACTTATACATAGTGATGTATGTGGACCCATGAGTTCGTTAGCAAGAGGTAGGTTTTATTACTTCATTACATTTACTGATGACTTTAGTAGATATGGATATGTGTATCTTATGAGACACAAATCCGAATCTTTTGAAAAGTTCAAGGAATTCAAGAATGAAGTTCAAAACCAATTTGGCAAAAGCATAAAAGCCCTTCGATCCGATCGAGGAGGTGAATACTTAAGCCAAGACTTTGATGACCTTCTAAAGGAGTGTGGTATTATATCACAGCTCACTCCACCTAGAACACCGCAATGGAATGGTGTATCTGAGAGGAGAAATCGAACCTTGTTGGACATGGTACGATCAATGATGAGTCATGCAGATCTTCCAATAATCTTCTGGGGTCATGCCCTAGAGACAGCTGCATTCACACTTAACCGTGTTCCTACAAAGACGGTTCAGAAGACACCATATGAAATGTGGACTGGGAAACGTCCTAGTATGTCGTTCATGAAGATTTGGGGTTGCGAGGCGTTCGTAAAACGTCTGAATTCTGACAATCTCGGACCCAAATCTGACAAATGTAATTTTGTGGGATACCCAAAGGAAACAAAAGGGTATTATTTCTACAAACCTTCTGAGAATAAAGTGGTTGTTGCTCGAACTGGTATTTTTCTAGAAAGAGAATTTGTCTCTAAAGGAAACAGTGGGAGGAAAGTAGAACTCGAAGAAATTCGAGAACCACAAAATATCATTGAACATGAGTTGGAACATGAGCAGGAACCACAAGAAATTGTGGAAAGTGAACCTGCTCAAATTACACAAGTCATTCGTAGATCTGGTAGGACACGCCAAGAGCCTGAGAGATATTATGGATATCTTGTGACTCAAAACGGCGATGTGATGCTCATAGATCAAGATGAGCCTGCTTTCTACCAAGAAGCTATGAATGGACCAGATTATGAGAATTGGTTTGAAGCCATGAAATCTGAGATGGACTCCATGTATACTAACCAAGTATGGACTCTGGTTGATCCACCCGAAGGGGTAAAACCAATCGGGTGCAAGTGGGTTTTCAAGAAGAAAACCGACATGGATGGTAATGTACAAACCTATAAAGGCCGACTGGTAGCAAAAGGTTTCAAACAAATTCAAAGTGTTGACTATGATGAAACCTTCTCTCCAGTGGCAATGATTAAATCCATCAGGATCTTACTTGCTATTGCAGCTTTTTATGATTACGAAATCTGGCAGATGGATGTCAAAACTGCTTTCCTTAACGGAAATCTCCTTGAGGATGTGTATATGACACAACCTGAGGGTTTTGTCACTCCAAAGGATGATGGAAATGTATGTAAGCTGCATCGATCCATTTATGGATTGAAGCAAGCCTCTCGGAGTTGGAATCTTCGATTTGATGAAGCAGTCAAAGAATTTGGCTTTATTAAAAATGAAGATGAACCTTGTGTATATAAGAAGGTTAGTGGGAGTCACATTGTATTCCTAGTATTATATGTTGATGACATATTAATTATTGGGAATGACATTCCTTCCTTACAGGCTGTAAAAACATGGTTAGGAAAATGTTTCTCCATGAAAGATTTGGGCGATGCTGCCTACATTTTAGGTATCAAGATCTATAGAGATAGATCAAGAAAAATGATCGGCCTAAGTCAAAGTACATATATTGATAAAGTGTTGAAACGGTTCAGCATGCAAGAGGCAAAAAGAGGAAACTTACCCGTGACTCATGGTGTAAAGATCTCTAAGGCCCAATGTCCTAAATCACAAGATGATGAGGAGCGTATGAGAAAGATCCCTTATGCTTCGGCAATTGGATCTATCATGTATGCAATGATATGTACTCGTCCGGATGTCTCGTATGCTTTGAGCATGACGAGCAGATACTAGTCGAATCCAGGTGAAGGTCACTAGGACAGTAGTCAAGAATATCCTCAAGTACCTGAAAAGGACTAAGGATTCATTCTTGGTATATGGAGGTGAAGACGAACTAGCAATAAAGGGTTACACAGATGCTAGTTTCCAGACTGACAATGATGACTATAAGTCTCAGTCAGGTTTTGTGTTTTGCCTTAATGGTGGTGCTGTTAGCTGGAAAAGTTCGAAGCAAGAGACAGTAGCTGATTCTACAACAGAGGCTGAGTATATTGCTGCTTCTAGTGCAGCCAAGGAGGCTGTATGGATTAAAAAGTTCATCACTGAACTTGGTGTTGTTCCAACCATTGTTGATCCGATTGCTCTATACTGTGATAATAATGGAGCCATTGCACAGGCTAAGGAACCCAGATCTCACCAACGATCCAAGCATATACTTAGGCGGTACCATCTCATCCGTGAAATCATTGATAGAGGAGATGTACATATAGGAAGAGTGCCAACAGATGATAATGTTGCAGATCCACTAACCAAGGCTTTGTCGCAGCAGAAGCACGACGGTCACACTAGTTCCATGGGTATTAGATACATGAGTGATTGACTCTAGTGCAAGTGGGAGACTGTTAGAGTTTATGCCCTAGAGGCCAATTATTTGATATAATTGCTTAACGTTTTGATATTATATTTGATTGAATAAATATATGATTTTATTATGATTTTATTTACTGCGTAATATAATTGTTAACATAACAAAATTCCTTAGAATAATGATACAAATTATATAGTTTCAAGTATGTGACTTGAACATGAGATTATATATTACCATTAGTATCAGTGTTCTTAAATGTCCCTAGTCGAGTATCATTGTTGATGGGACAACAATGATGCATTGAGACTAGTATGTGGATTGACTGATGACCAAATCTCATTGGTCATAAATATATGAGATATTAAGTCAATGCATAGGTACATGTTAGAGAACGATGTACTGGACAGACCCACCATGAGAATTCTATATGGAGCATTATGCGAAGTGTCATTAGCAATTCTCATAGTGACAATGATGTAATGGTCCTCCGACCTGAAACGCTATATTACTACACGAGAATTTATGTACTTTGATATCATCAAATGTCACCTTTAATAGGGTGGACTATAAAGGTGATTATTGGGTTCATCATTAATCATGTTTGAAATATGAGTGATCTAGATGGAATTTAACCATCCTATATATTATGGGTGATATCCATAGGCCTCTTGATTGAGTAGGACTATGAAATGCATGGTCATGCTCAAATAGTGATTTGTTTCATATAGTCTACTCATTGATCAAGAAAACTCAGATTAAATTATGAAGAGTATGACACATTCCATGACTCGAGTTTAATCTTAGATATTAAGGTTAAAAGGATTAAATTGCATTGAAACATTGGTCACAAAAGGTTGCATCGAATCATCGATCTTATTATTACTTGGGTAGTAGTGATGCATTACTAGATGCCGCTCACTGTTTATAATTTTATAATATGATTTTAAAATTATTGCCAACGTAATAATAACCTATAGGGTCACACACATAGAACGTTATTTAAAAGGGAATTAATTTAAATTTCAAGGATTTAAATATATTAATATGATTAATAATATTTAAATCACGAATTTAAATTAAAAGGAGAATTTGTATATATGTATATTAATTAAGTAAGACTTAATTAAGATATATATATATATATATTCAGATTTTATAAAATTAGGTTTTGATTTTGATTAATTCCTTTTAACTACTATATATATGATATATAGCAGCTACTTCGGGTAAGATATCATAATTGAAAAACCCTAGCCGCTCTTAGAGAGAGACTAGAGAGAAAACAGTTTCAAAAATCCATTCCTTTTGGTGGCTAGTACCGCAAGTCCTTCTTATTACAGAATCGTTCGACGATTCGTGCGGCGTTCGTGTGGATACCGTAGAGGCGCAATCGGTTTGTATTGCGTTGGAGATTTGAGGCGCAGTCGGTTTTAGATTCTCGTTTTTTGTTTATATCTGGTATAATCTCTAAACCTCTGAATTAATTGATTTTCGCATGGATCCTGTTTTAGGGTTTCGAAAATTGCTTTAAAATTTTAATTTCCGCTGTGCGTTTCTGTGCCGAAGCCCAACAATTCTCATTTCCTGAAGAGAACAATGAAAGCAAAAGGGTGAGCTCAACTAGTCCAGTAAGAAATATTATAACTAAGATAATGCAGAATAAATTATCATTAGCCTTCAACAGTGTTAAAATAACAAACATCAAGTTTAACTGCATCGGAACAAGCAATCCATTAGAAGAGTCAAGTAGAGAATAAAATCTACTATCTTCTATGATTTAAAAGATTTTTCATGACTTTTATCGCTGAGACTCAGCTTAATAAATAATCCATATCATCCTTGCACTACAACCAAGGATATTCATTAGTATCACAACCACAAATTATCCATGCACTACGGCCAAGGATATTCGTGTATTCATCAATGGTCATGATCATGCCAACAACTATCCATCAATGCACTACGGGCCAATGAGGACTTTTACCACATCATTTGTAATATTACGGTCATGATTATACCGAATAATCCCTGGTCATAATCATACCAAGTCCATCTATGCACTACAGGCCACAGATTACTTTCAACATAATATAAACATGAGGATGATGACAATGATATAAGAATTCAATAAAACAAGTTCAAGAATTAATTTATCTAGGAACTAATAACGTCCAAATTGTCAACATGATATTGCTTTGTAGAGTAAAATTTAAGAATGCTCAGAAGAATATTTCCATGAAAAGATACTGGATGGAGCGCAAATATCAATGATATTCCATTAATTTCATAGAGTATAGAAGTCAAAACTTTAACCAACTAAGTATAATAAAGAATGGAATAACAAAAGAAATCACCAGGCATGCGATAGACCGCACATACAGGTTATTCCAACAGAATAATAAATAATGGAACCAGGTTATGCGTAAACGTACAGACATGATATTCCAACAAAATAATAAATAATGGAACCGGGTCATGCGTAAACGCACAGACAGGATGTTCCAACAGAATAATAAAGAATGGAGTAACAGAAGAATTTCACCAAGTATAGGGTAGCCTGCGTATACAGGTTATTCCAACAGAATAATAAAGAATGGAATAACAGAAGTTCTCTTCATGAATAAGAAGAAATAATACCCCTTATGAGTGCAACAAATAACATCACTTACCGTAAAAAAGAGTATTCCGACTGGTAGGGCGATGATATTCTTGAAAAAAACTTACACTACGCTCAAAGTTTCTTAAAACTTTAAAGAAATACGCTCAAGATTATAGAAAAATTCTCTGAACTTCTGGTGTGATTTTCAATTCTAATTAAGCATCCTATTTATAGGAAAATTTAAGGGATACTGTTTAATCCGTGTGCACTGAATGATTTAACGGATGAATTATTTTGATAACCTACGGATGCAAAATTCAAACCTTCCTCCGATAAGAACAAAACAATCAAATATATATATATATATATATATATATATATATATATATATATATATATATATATATATATAAATAGACAACACATGCTATAATGCAACAAAACAACAACAAAAATACTCCCACCCGACAAACCTTATGATTTTTTCTCCACCCCCATTTTTCTTTCTTCCAACATAGCCCCACATGCTCCCTCCACCAATTTCCACTCACTCATTTATTTATTATACATATAACATTATACTAGATACCCCTCAATAATCAAGATTCCCCCCCCCCCACTACCACTTTACTGTTAACACATGTATGTATATATATATATATATAACTGAGATAAATTCTCCTGACAGTTTTGAAAAAGTGGTTAAGTAGGGATCCAAATAATAAACAAAATTTACAACAATATTTCATAAAACCACCTCAATATTTTTAACAACATTTATCATCATTATTATAATTCACAATATTAATCGACCAGGTCGTTCCCAGGAAAGAGGGGGCTTTCCAATAAGAATTTTTCCCTATTGGCGTGAAATTAGGTGACCAAACCTCTCCTTGACAGAACTTCTAGACATCGTTAATATTGCAAATAATAATATTAATAACTTTGTCGTCTCAATTATTGATTTAATAATATATAAAATATTGACAATAATTGAATCAAATAACGTGAGATATTATGCAGCAATTACTGTAGCAATAATTGAACAAAACTGAGTGACTTCTCACGTAAGCATCAATAATCAATATCGTGTGCTACTGTGCAACTACGCGTATTACTGTTCTTTTTATCGTTTTCTCAATCCGACAATAATTCTGTTGTGGGGTCCACCAATGATTGTGCCATCGTACAAATATTTCATGTTAAAACGAATATACCCCGGCCAATCGAATATTATATAACAACTTACGTACTTTGCAAAATTTATAAATATTACCCACAACTATAACATTATATATCAAATTCATTTCATAATATTCAAAAATGATATTTATAAAAAATTCATCTTTATTTATAAAAGTTGGGGTCTTACATCGTACAACTCATTATATATTGACATAATATGCTACTCCCTTCGTTCCTAAAAGATTGTCGTTTTAGAAAAAAAAAATTTATTCCAAAAAGTTTATCGTTTACAATTTTCAAGGAGAATAAATTATTTACTTTCCTATATTATCCATACCTTCTCTCATTGTCCCAAGAAATTCTCTCCCTTGTATTAATAGTTTTCAACTTCCCATAAAGGGGTAGTGATGAAATTTCAAACAAATTTTACATAGTAAATGATACTTTCTTAATCCATGTGCCAAAATTTTAAAGGACAATCATTTGTGTTGTTAAAAAAATAAATTAAATGACAAAGTAATTATTTTTTGTCACTCAACTAGTCAAATGTAGTCAATTAAAGATATTTGACATTTTACAAAAAAAAAAAAAATCTCTTTCATTAATTTAAAGTTTAAATTAATTTTTTATTTAATAATTAATAAAAAAAATAACGAGAAGTTGATTTATTTTTGACGTCATTTACCGTGCCCAAAGGCTACTAGTCCGGGTATGTTTAGGAGTTGGGACTTGGGTACTTGAATATCCAATTCGCGCATCCAATTTCTAGGGTTTTTTTTTCGCGTCGATCTCGATCTGCTTATACTCTCTCCACCTGTCGTTCCTTTCGATTTAGTTTTAGTTTTAGTTTTAGGTGTTGGTTTCTTGCTCATCAATTTAGGGATTTGTATTTGATAACCAGAAGAAGAGATGCCGCAGAGACACTCGAAGAATAACAATGATCTAGCATTCTTTACATACGATGAGAAGCGAAAGCTCGGATATGGAACTCAGAAGGAAAGGCTGGGAAAAGACTCAATTAAGCCTTTTGATGCTTGTTCCCTCTGTTTGAAGCCCGTAATCGATCCTATGTGTTGCCAGAAAGGTCATATCTTCTGTAAAGAATGCATTCTCGAATGCTTGTTAGCTCAAAAGAAAGATATTCAAAGGTTCGTTCTATCATATCTATCCCTGTTCTTTGAATTTTTGTTACTTACTATTGTTTGGGTTATGCAGTGGTTCAAATTCATGTATTAACTAATTTGTGTACTTTTGGTTTTCAATTCTGTTAATTCAGTGAGCTTTATTGAATTATTCGTTAGTGAAGTTTGTATTTTTCTTTTTAGGAGGTTAATTTTGATATAATTCTGCTTGTTGGAAGGATCAATATTAGGATTTTTAAGCTGGGTTGCTGGGATTGGGCCCATATTTGTTGATTTGTGGGGAGTGAGTTTTGCCACAATAGAAAGTCAAATATAAAAGTATTTGCAGCTCTTTGTTTCTTATGATAGAATTATGTTTAAGAGATGTTATGATGAACGCTTTAGAGGAATTCTGCACAAGCTTGGTTGGTTAACTACACTAGTAGGAGTGATTTACTTACTACATAATTGATATTGCTTGGAGGGGACACAGAACTAGAATAACATGCACTAAAGTGATATATTCTACAGGTTACATTTTATTTATTTTACTTTTTTTTTGTTTATTTTGGGTTGGGGAGGGGTGGTTTGTAGGGATGTCTGTAATTCTATGTATGTGCACACCTAGAGGGGGTGAATAGGTGTTAAAGCTAAAAGTGATAAACGGTGAAAACTTTTTGAAATATTATGCTACAGGTTTAATTCAGACAGCTACACCTGTCTGCTTTAGTGTCTGTTCTTCGTTTATTATTATTAGACAGCTAGACCTGTCTGCTTTAGTGTCTGGATTAGCGTGATGAACAAAAATGTGCAGAACGTGAATGACAATTAAAGAGATAAACAGAAGTAAAAATCACACCAAGATTTTTACGTTGTTCAGCCTTTATCCTCTAATCTAGTGGCCTAATTCACGTCCAATCCCAACTAGGATTGGAGACTCTTTTTATTAAGATTTAAATCTCAATACAAAAAATAACTCCCTGTTACAAAGACACTTCAATTTTGATGTTGGACACCAATGCCTCCTTTGCACCTCTGCAACTTGTACACATCTGCACCTGTTCTCACCTCTGAGACCTTTGAAGCTTTCTTTGAACAGACCCACTAAACTCTAGAAACTCTAGACACAGTTTTGTTTTTCAGATTACAATGACGGTGATTCCAATGGAATATCAACTTTCTAGCCTAAGGATAATAGAACATTGATTGCTAGAAAGACTATTAGAAAGCTATAAGAATTAAGAATAAAAAATTGCTGCTTCCCAATTGTTGGGTCTTCTCCATAACCGAGCATGATGAATCTTTATATAACATGAAGGCCAACGACTATATTTGTTAGCAAGAAATCAGATAATTTAAATCCCATAATTAAAGCTACAATATTGACCAACGGAACATATATCACAGTTGATATACACCATGATTTTAGCAATTAAAGAGTCCAACAGATTTGGTAAATCAAGGATATAATAAGAGTCCAAATAAGTTGTCATACAAGATTAGTCCAGTTGGATTCTAACAAACTGATTTAACCAAGTTATATATATATATATATATATATATATATATATATATATATATATTCCTTGATAGCTATAAAGAATCCCACAATATTAGGAGTCATAAAACTATATATATCCAAACTTTATTAAAGGAGATTGATATGATTTGTTAAAGATTTGTTACTAGTTTCCTTAATAAATGGACATTTTAAAACAAACCAAAACAGATTTCTTAGAAAACCAACCTTAATGAACTTCAATTCAAATCTTCCTTAATAAGCTCCAATTCAAATCTTCCTTGATAATATTATAAACTCATGCATATTAATTATAATATTATAAACCATAATCCATGCATATTTAATAATATAATAACAAACCATGAACCAAGCACACGTCTAATATCCTTAAATTAGTCATCATTCAAAACATCATAAAATCAAAAACTAACATTCTCCCCCTTTTTGATGATGACGATTTATGCACCACTTTAACCAACATGCTCCCCCTAAGTATATGACTCCCCCTAAATGTTTGTATATCAAAGAGCAAAATAAAATGACTATCATTGCATATTCCAACACAATATAGTATCTCAATATCAATTCAAATATACCCAAATATCTCTCCCCAAATATCTCTCCCCTTTTTTCATTATAAATAAATCATCAAGTTATATCTCTCCCCCTTTGTCATCAACAAAAAATAATTCATATAATTAGTTATTTCACCCCATTTTTCAAATTGAAAGAATTAAGCACAAAGAATGACATTGGAGCAAGGTTATAACAAAATCACATATAGCAAGTAAACAACATAATCATACCTTTGTGATTTGTTACTTACATATTAACATTTTGTTACCAGTAGAAATCTTGATAGCTGTGCTCCTTAGTGTAGATTGGACTTTTGTATTTTCAGAATCAAAAATCTCTTCACTAGCACTCCTTTTGGTCATCCCAATGTTGATGTCTTTAAAGCTCAGGTTAGGAGGATAATTTTTCACTATTTTGGTTGTTCTTGGAACACTACCATTGGTCATTTGTTCATTTGATTCACTTTCTCATTTTCTGGAATATCAGATTTTGCATCAAAATATTCATCTGATCCACCTTCTAAAACAGACGGGTCGAACTGTCTGGATTTAGGCGTCTGCATGTTTTCCTGGTTCATCTGTTTTTTTTTCTTCTGATGCAAACGGCTTAGGCTGTCCAGATTGAGCTGTCTGTCTTCACTAATCAAATTGCCTTTTCGTGCAAAAACTTCATTTTCTTCTTTTGATAGGCCACGGTTAAATTCATCAAATACTACATGCAAAGCTTCTGCAATCTCTCAGTATCATCCATCTCCTTTTTGATCTTGAGACACCTACAAAACAAACAAATAGTCTCTATATTTTTGGTACCCAAATCTTCTTAGGTCCTTTTGGGTTAGTAGCATATGAATCACTTTTCTTTACCCAAATTTGTTTTATTCTAATTTTATTACAATTAGAATCAAAATGACCTTTAAAATCACATTTTTTACAAGTAACAAATGGTGAACAATAAAGTGGTTTATGCCTTGATTTACTATTAATCATTCTAATATTATTATGTCCTATTTTCCACATTTTTAATAGGATTATACCCAATCCCTTGTTTATCAAGACTGGACCTTTGTGCCCCTAACATAACATTTAGGTTCTCTTCTCCTTGCACAAATTTAGCAAGATCATTTTTTAAAGATGTTATTTCTGCATTTATTACATTATCATCGTATTGCATATTCATAATTTTTTCATCATTAAAAGCATCTATGCATACATCTCTCATTTTCAATTTTTCTTTTAAAATTTGATTTTCATTTTTAAGATATTCATTTTCTTTTCTTTCTTCAATAAGTGACTCAACTTCATTCATTAGCTCATTTACGCAGTTCTTAAAATAAGCAGTTTTCTTTTTAAGCTTTTGATTTTCATTTTGTAAAGCAAGATAATCAGATGTAGATATTTCAAAATTTTCATGAAAATTCGTTACCTCAAGTTGATCATCGTCTTCTAGTCCCATGAAACATAATTGGCCAATTTCATCATATTGTTTTGTTTTGGACTTGCTCATTGGAGTTGAGCTACCTTTTTGATTCTTCATTTCTTTCTTTCTTTGAAGTAGTTTCTCGAGTTTTCTTGAGAGCATTTCAATTTCTTCATCAAAATCTTCATCATTGCCTTCTATGTAGCTTTTAGCTTGTAAAGCCAAGGTCTTCTTCTTAGGTGCCTCATCTTCTTCGTCGTACAATTTTATTTGGTTTTCAAACTCTTCAAGTTCTCCAAATAAGGTAAGAGTTTCCATTGTGCTGATTGTGACTGGGTCTTGAAGTGTAGTAACCTTTGGTGCGAATCGCTTTGGCATGACTCTAAGAAGCTTTCGGTTGATTTCCTTTTGATCAATCTTTCGTCCGAGCATGCTTAGAGAATTCATTAGAGTGAGGAATCTTGCTTGGGCATCTCTAATTGATTCATTTTTCTCCAATTTGAATAGTTCGTATTCGTGCATTAGCATGCTCAGCTTGACCTCTTTCACTTTAGTAGTACCTTCGTGGCTCATGATGATTGTGTTCCAAATTTCCTTAGCCGTAGTACAAGAAGAGACTTTATCTATCTCTGACTGAACCATGCCACTTAAGTGTATTCATAGCCTTGGAATCATAAGATACCATATACGATTCATTCGAGTCCATTTCCATGAGATTCTTTGGCTTGCCATCATCATGTCGCGGAATGGCCGGTCCATTTTCGACTACCCACCATTCCCATGGGTCACGGTTCAGATAGATCTTCATTTTGAACTTCAAAATTCTCACTTCCGAGCAACAGCGGTGGCCTACTTGTGGACCGACCTTCTTGAAAGTTTAGGTGTGCCATAGGATCTTCCCCTACGACCTGCAAAGATCAATATTAGTATAGCCAAGCTCTGATACCAAATGTAATTCTATGTATGTGCACACATAGAGGGGGGTGAATAGGTGTTAAAGCTAAAAGTGATAAACGGTGAAATTTTTTTGAAATATTATGCTACAGGTTTAATTCAGACAGCTACACTTGTCTGCTTTAGTGTCTGTTCTTCGTTTATTATTATCAGACAGCTAGACCTGTCTGCTTTAGTGTCTGGATTAGCGTGATGAACAAAAATGTGCAGAACGTGAATGACAATTAAAGAGATAAACAGAAGTAAAAATCACACCAAGATTTTTACATGGTTCAGCCTCTATCCTCTAATCTAATTGCCTAATCCACGTCCAATCCCAACTAGGATTGGAGACTCTTTTTATTAAGATTTAAACCTCAATACAAAAAATAACTCCCTGTTTCAAAGACGCTTCAATTCTGATGTTGGACACCAATGCCTCTTTTGCACCTCTGCAACTTGTACACCTCTGCACATGTTCTTACCTCTGAGACCTTTGAAGCTTCCTTTGAACAGACCCACTAAATTCTAGAAACTCTAGACCACCAAAGCTAACAGTTTTGTTTTTCAGATTACAATGTTGGTGATTCCAATGGAATATCAACTTTCTAGCCTAAGGATAATAGAACATTGATTGCTAGAAAGACTATTAGAAAGCTATAAGAATTAAGAATAAAGAATTGCTGCTTCCCAATTGTTGGGTCTTCTCCATAACCGAGCATGATGAAGCTTTATATAACATGAAGGCCAACGACTATATTTGTTAGCAAGAAATCAGATAATTTAAATCCCATAATTAAAGCTACAATATTGACCAACGGAACATATATCACAGTTGATATACACCATGATTTTAGCAATTAAAGAGTCCAACAGATTTGGTAAATCAAGGATATAATAAGAGTCCAAATAAGTTGTCATACAAGATTAGTCCAGTTGGATTCTAACAAACTGATTTAACCAAGTTATATATATATATATATATATATATATATATATATATATATATATATATATATATTCCTTGACAGTTATAAAGAATCCCACAATATTAGGAGTCATAAAACTATATATATCCAAACTTTATTAAAGGAGATTGATATGATTTGTTAAAGATTTGTTACTACCTGTTTCCTTAATAAATGGACATTTTAAAACCAAAACAGATTTCTTAGAAAACCAACCTTCCTTAATGAACTTCAATTCAAATCTTCCTTAATAAGCTCCAATTCAAATCTTCCTTAATAATATTATAAACTCGTGCATATTAATTATAATATTATAAACCATAATCCATGCATATTTGATATTTAATAATATAATAACAAACCATGAACCATGCACACGTCTAATATCCTTAAATTAGTCATCATTCAAAACATCATAAAATCAAAAACTAATAATGTCAAGGTCTAGGGCCACCCTTGCCTAATTTTTCCCTGATGTAGAGGCAGTGGCGAAGCCACATGGAGTTCTATGGGGTCAATCACCTCCACTGAAAAAAAAATTGTTTTATAATGTAAGGTAAATTTTAAAATTTTTTAGTATTATATATAAATTGACCCCACTAAAATTTTATAAATTTTCTATTATACGGGGTCAAATTTAAAATTTATAACTTTGTCAATCAAATTTTAATCGCATATGACTCATATCCTCTTAATATATGTATCTCTCTATAATATTTTAAACTAAATAATAATCTAATTTATATTATTTTTAAAAATAAATAATGAATTACTTACTTATGAATAGTTGTGATTAAAAAAGTCTAGTATGAGTCAATATAGTGTATATATACCATTTATTATTACTCATATTTTTATTTTAATATAGTATATATTTATATATATATATAGAGTCCGGATCAGGTCCGGACTCCCGGATTTTAACAAAATTCGGACCTTTTTTTTTTTGAAACAACTAAAAAAAAAATAAATTTATGGAATTGGAATTTTTACATTATACAGTGTTTTGGGCGTGATTTGGATGCCTATAACAAAACATGTCTGTACAGTCTGGGCAGACTGTACATACATTGGTTGGTGTAGGTATTAAAAACACACCCAAAACACTGTATTATTGAAAAATTTCAGTTCCATAATTTTTTTTTTTTTAGTTCTACAAAAAAAAAAAAAAAAAAAAAAAAAAATTGGGTCCGGATTTTCTCCCGTCCGGGAGGTCCGGACCTGATCCATTTCATATATATATATATATATATATATATATATATATATATATATATATATATATATATTCGAAAGTATAAAGTATTAAAAAAAAATTGGCTCGGGGGCGCTGCCCCCGAACCCCCGCCAAATTATCTGTAACTTAGTAATAATTTCAACTCCACTGTCAAAAATTCCTGGCTTCGCCTGTGTGTACAGGAACTATTTGGTTTCAGAGTTCATTTCAGTTGATTGTTAGCACCTCATTTTGTTTTTGTCCCCAATATAGTCTATCCATTCTTGGTTCTTAAAGTAGTTATGTTCTTATGGTTGCTAAGAGCAGATATTTGTAAACCTCAAAGTCTGTTGGGTTTCCTTCTGGAGCTGGGTACGTGGTTTTAGTGGAACTGGTGATCTACTATTTCTATGTTACTGGAGAGTGGAGATTATGAACTACTGGAGAGATTGAGTATATATTTTGAATGAAGATTCTTTTACATCTCGTAGTTAATTATAACTTTTTATTCTTTATTTTTCTAAAACAGGTCTAGTTCCAAACCCTTTTATTCTCCAGTTCTCTCCATAACTCTTCTCAAGCAGGAAAAGAAACTTCAGAGGACATAGGAATCTGGGTTGCTTTATTGAACTTGAAATGTCACTTTTAGCTTTCCTTGGAGGAATAAACAAGTCTCAGTATAGGGGAAGTTAAAATTAAAAGTTCTATCCCTTTGTCAGCCAATATTATATGAAGCAATTTTGTTTCCACCCTGTCTTAATTGATTCATGTGATGAGTCATGTGCTTGGTTTGCCATTCATTTTGCCAATGCATGCTCAAGTTTATGTTGAATATTACACTGCAGGAAAATAGCTGCCCATGCTGTTCAGCAGAAGCAAGAAAAAGAAGAAGAAGAAGAAAAGTTAAAGATGCAGAAAGCAAGAGAGCTTGATGCATTTGATCAGCAAAACCATGGCGCATTACCTCAATACAGCGATAAGAACTATAACAGAGACAAGAGTGGCTTCCATGGGGCGAACAGTGTGAAGGCCACATCATATGAAGAGGAAGCACTGAGAACAATGAAAGCATTCTGGCTACCTTCTGCTACACCTGAAGCTCCTGTTAAAGTAGAGGCACCATCCACCTGCACCACTTGTCCAGAAGGCCAGGAAAAACTAAAAATGAAGACCCTCTTCCCGATCAACTTCACAGAGGACAGCAATGAGGAGAAGCAATCCACGTCTCTTGACAGGACCTATATCTGTCCTAGCTGCAAGGTCACAATGACCAACACATTAGCGCTCGTGGCCCTAAGCTCTTGCGGTCACATCTTCTGTAAAAAGTGTGCTGATAAGTTCATGGCTGTTGACAAGGTCTGTTTGGTTTGCAACAAGGGATGCAAAGAGAGAAATCTGGTGTGCTTGGCGAAAGGTGGAACGGGTTTCTCTGCTCATGGAGATAATCTTGAAGCAAAAGACTTCAAGCATTTGGGGAGTGGTTCTGGATTGGGACTAGTTAGACCTGCAATGAAGACGTGATCTTTGTGTTCGAGTGAGGTGCATTATAATTTATTATGGGTGGTTTCTTTTCTTTTGGCGAGGTACTGAATTCTTATTAATATGTGCTTGCACCTTGTTTGTTAAATCCTGAACATGCTTATAAAAGACAGTGATCTAAAAATGCATCACTATGTAACTTGTTAGATTGTATTAATGTTAAATTTATTCACAAATCATCATAATTAAAGGTGTCAATCAACTATATTGTGGGTGTCCATTTGTTTATTACTTAAGAGAGACTGTTTTGTTGAATGTGTTTAATCTTGAAATACATTAAAAAGAAAAACTTCTCTAATTTTGAAAAGAATTTAAAAGAAAAATGTATTCCTAATTTTGAAACAAAAAGAGTTTTATTGGAGGAATTAAAGGGGATAACTAGGTTCTAATAACTAATTGCTTCTAATCAAATAACGGCCAAAAATAACTCATGACATGTAAGACTGTTTCTGATAAAGTCCCATGTAAGAATGCATTATTAACATCAAGTTGTCAAATTTTTCAAGACTTACAAATGCCTAGAGAGAGTTGTCAAATTTTTCAAGACTTAGGTGCTGTTTGTTTACATCTGATTGCTTCTTAATGGACTGCCTCTTATTCGCTAAGAGACATGATACTGTTTGTTTTGTTTTTTTAACCTCTGAATGCCTCTTAATCGTTAAGACAGAAAATGAAATCTTAATAATTAAGAGGTACCTCTTAATGAAATTTTTTTGATAATTTTTTTTATATAAATATATTCAACAATATTATGCACTCATTTTTATTAAATTGAATATTTAAAATTATTAAATAAAATTTTACCTTTTAAAATGGTAAAATAGTGTCATTAAAAGACAACTTACTTTTTAGTTATCAAATAATTTTTTAGATTCAGACCTCATAACTATTCAGATGATCTAATTTATTAAGACATCATAATCATCCAGATCTTAATTCTCAAATTTATCAAACACAACCTTACAAATGCCTAGAGAGAGAATCACCTGAATGATAGTAGGCTTAATGAAAGTTTTGGAGTAGTCTAAACCCTCTTCTTGATAATAGCTCTTAGCAACAAGACGGACTTTGTATCTTTCAATTTGCCTATCAATCCTCTTTTTAATTTTGAACACCCACTTGCATCCAACAATATTCATGAAATGAGATTTGGGATCAAGAGTCCAAGTACCATTAGTCAACCGGGCATTAATTTTATCAACCATTTCTTTGCGCCAACGAGGATGGCGAGAGAAACAAGTTGGGTCGGAGTGAGTCCAGGATTGAGTTTAGAGCTAATGGTGAAAAATACCCAAGCCGATGAGCCATAGAACGAGTCATTACTTGTGAAACTAGTGGATTAGAGTCTGAATTTGTAGATGGAGGTAGGACAATATTGGTGACAGTAGATAATGATTCTGGGGAATCCATGACTGTTGATTGTGATTGCCCAGATTGTGAGGAGGGACCAACAAAGATAGGGACAGTACGAGCATAAATGTTGCTTAATCGTGCAGTCCGAACATGTGTTGTAGCAGTCCTAGTATGCGGCATGAGAATAGAGTGGACCAATGATGTATTTGGTTGTGATTGCAGTGAGATTGATGTTGATTGTATTGACGTAGCAGAAGGAGCAAGCGGGGAAAATTGTTGGAATGCAGACAAGTACGCATCAGACTGTCTAGATTGGGGCTCAAACTGTCTGAATTAGGCAGAAGCAGAACCTGGAGATATAAATACCTAAGAATGACTAGGTATCACTGGTTGTAGGTTAGTGTCAGGAGGAGATACAGTGTTAGAAAATGGATAATAGTCTTCATGAAATCAAACATTCCTAATAATATAAAAACGATTCGTTTTTAAATTAAGGAAACGATAACCCATGTGAGAAGAACTACATCCTAAGAAAAAACGAGCTGTAGAACTGTAATAAACCTTATGACAATTGTGACGCCCCAAAAATAGGTCCACACAACTCATTTTGAGTCGCCAAATACATGATACAAAATTTAAATACATACTTCATTTATACAACTATTAATTGTCGTGTAAAATACGACAAAACATACGCTGTGAGTTTTAATATAAATATTGTCTCGTAGACAATATCCAAACTCAAATAAAATTGTCATTATAATTATTGTCACACTAATTTTCAAAATAATGAGGATTACTAAAATAACCATCTTGGACCATTACTCCACTCCCCGATTAGTCCCATCTACATTCCCGCCTCCTAAGAAGAACAATGGAACCAAAAGAAAAAGAGTGAGTTCAACTAGCCCAGTAAAGAATATTATGACTAAGATAATGTAGAATAAATTAATCTTAGTCCTCAACAAGGAAAAATCTGATAGAATACAATAAATAACAAGTTTTATATCATCAACTGCAGCGGAAATAACAATCCATTAGAAGAGTCAAGTAAAGCATAATGTCTACTATCTTCTATGATTTAAAAGTCCATCATCAATATTTTATCCATGTAACATCAATCAACAGTAGCGAAACCAGAGGTTTGTAGTAGTGGGGTCAACATTATTATTAAATTATATAAAAAAAAAATGGCGAGGGTTCGGGGGCAGCGCCCCGAGGCAATTTTTTTTAATACTTTATACTTTCGGGTGTGTGTATATATATATATATATATATATTATATTACAATGAAAGTATAATGAGTAATAATATATAGAATATATACACTATATTAACTCATAATAGACTTTTTTAATCACAACTGTTCTTAAGTACGTAATTTATTATAAATTAGATTATTATTTCGTTTAAAATATTATATCGATATATATATATATATATATATATATATATATATATATATATATATATATTGAAAGGATACGAGTAAAATTTGATTGACAAAATTATAAATTTTCAATTTGACTCCGTATAATAGAAAATTTATAAAATTTTAGTGGGGTCAATTTATATATATTATTTAAATTTTTTAAAATTTACCTTACATTATAAAACAAATTTAACTTACATTATTTAAAATTTACATTAAAATTTACCTTACATTATTTAAAAATTTTAAAATTTACCTTACATTATAAAAGTGACGTGGTTTCGCCACTGCCAATCAATAAATATTTCAAATCAACGAATTATCCATGCACTACGGGTTAATGATATTCGTTAGTATCACCAGTGGTCATGATCATGTCAAGCAACAGTCCATCTATGCACTACGGGCCAAAGAGGACTTTCACCACATAATTTGTCTGTAACATTACAGGTCGTGATTATACCAATACAAAATTCTTGGTCATAATCATAGCAATCAACAGTCCATCTATGCACTACGGGCCAAATATGACTTTCACCACAATATAAGCATGATGATGATGACAATGATATAAAGAATCAATTGAGATCAATGATAAATATTAGAGATTTATAATTCAATTTATTCAGAGTTCAAGAATGTCTAAATTATCAACATGATAATTAATTGTGGAGTAAAATTCAAGAATGATATTTATGTATCAAAAATAATTTGGACAGAAAAGAAACCAATTTTGTCGTGAATAGTACCAAGTGAATAGTATCCCGAGTGAATAGTATACCGTGAATAGTACCCCGAGTGACCAGTACTCTATGAATAGTACCCGTGAATAGTACTTCAGTGAGTTGACTGTAAGAAAAAAAAGTTTATTGACCAATTTGTAAGTCGACCTAAATTAGTAAAGTGACTTAAAAACTATTTAACCCGTTTAAGTACATGCTGATTATTAGTATTTACATATTTGATCAATACTAACAAAAACATGAAATCATTAAAAACCTCACAATCAAACTAGAAATTAGTTGGTAAGAATACCATTAGCACCCTCGATATTAGGGCTAAGCAAGGAACCAAATTAGAATCGAAACCGTACCAAAAATCGTACAAACTGCACCTATTAAAATCGCATCAATGATTCCGGCGTATGTGGCGATTTTAGGTGGGTTGAAAAACCAAATTTATGATTTCGGTTTGGTTACTAGCCAAAACCGCACACATAAAATCGAAACCGCGCCATGTGTGTGTATGTATGTATGAAGGGGCAATTGTATAAAATATAAGTGTTGGTAGAGTAGCCTATAATGTTTCTGACTCTTTGTATAAATGGCTAAAAGCACCTTTACCCCCCTCTGGTCGTCGACTTGTAAGTAATTGGCCACTGAACTTTAAAAATATGCAATTGGACCACTATGCTTTCTAAAAATAAAAATTCAGGCCATTCCGTCCAAGTTGGACGGACGTCAAATAATTACACATGTGGCATTGAACAAAAATCAAAAAATTATTATTTTCTTATGTGGCAATAAAAAAAACAAAAATAAAAGCATTGATTATATGGCAAAAAATGATTAAAATAATAATAAAATTAAAATAAATAATAATTAATTCATTTTAAAATAATTACTTTTTAAAATAAAAATAAAAAAATTAATTTTTAAATAAATAATTAAAATAATAAAATCAAAATAAATATTTAGAATTAATGATTACTAATTAATCATTAAATTATAAAATGATTATTTTTTTATTTTTAAAATTAATTATTAATTATTCTGGTTAAAAAAAATCATTAACTTGTAAAAAAAAAAGCATGTTTGCCACATAAAAAAAATTCTATTTTAAATAAATTTATGTTTTAAAAAAAATTATGTTTTAAAAAATTCCGTTTTTAAAAACAAAAACAGATTTTTTTTAACTTGTAAATAAATTTTGTTTTTAAAAAAAATTGTTTTAAAAAAAATTTTGTTTTTAAAAAATTTGCTTTAAAAAAAATTCTGTTTTTAAAAACAAAAATGGAATTTTTTTTATGTGGCAAAAAATGATTTTTTTACAAGTTAATGATTTTTTAACCGGAATGATTAATAATTAATTTTAAAAATAAAAATTAAATAATCATTTTACTAGTTAATGATTAATTATTAATCATTAATTCCAAATATTTATTTTAATTTTATTATTTTAATTATTTTTTTTAAAATTAATTATTTTATTTTTATTTTTAAAATTAATTATTTTATCTAAAAAGTAATTATTTTAAAATGAATTAATTATTATTTATTTTAATTTTATTATTATTTTAATCATTTTTGCCCCATAATCAATGATTTTATTTTTGATTTGCCACATAAGAAAATAATAAATTTTTGATTTTTTTTCAATGCCACGTGTGTAATTATTTGACGTCCGTCCAAGAAATTGGACGGAATGACCTGAATTTTCATTTTTAGAAAGCACAGTGGTACAATTGTATATTTTTAAAGTTCAGTGGCCAATTGCTTATAAGTCGACGACTACAGGGGGTAAAGGTGCTTTTTGCCTTGTATAAATGGTGGAGAGAAGTGTTATATAGGAGCCTGTTATGTAGACAATATATTGTCCCCTTTTGGAAAGAAAAAAATAAAAATTTGGGTTGACCTTTTGGGGATACTCATATGCATGATCTTGATGTCTTTGAATGTATGACTGTAATAAAGTCAAGTATGTTAAAAATTATTGATCTCACAATTAAAAGTTTCAAATGATTGTTCATTTGATTAGGGTGAAAAAAATTCTATTGAAGGCTTAGACCTTATTGAAAAAATGACTTATTCAAGTCACTACTAGGTTGATTGGAAGGGAGGTCTGCAAGTAGTGGATGACAATAGAATTGATCTAAGAAATAATTACAGTAGAAGCTCGCACCAAGGAAATAACCAGCTTAAGAGATAAATATTTTTCAAATATGGCCACAAATTAGAATAGTGATGCTAAATTGCATAAAATTTTATTGTTTCAATTAGTTTTAAAATCGAAACCGCACTAAATGAAACCGTATCACACAGTTTAAAACCGCACCGCACTAATCACAAACAGTTTCATGTACGGTTTTGAATTTATTAAACTGTAATAAAGAGGTTTCGGGTGTGGTTTGGATTTCAAACCACACCATGCTCACCCCTACTTGATATATGATTTGATAGATGATTTTGTTTGATCTTTAACTCAGCTTCAGCTTTCAGCACTCTATCATCATGCCTTATGGTGAAGTTTGTGGGTCACTTTTGTCTTGAGATTGTACTGACATTTTACCAAAAAAGAAGATTGAACTTTACATGAAAAATTATTTTTCCAATGTGGAAAAAAATATGAAAGTCAAGAAGTGATTGACCATAAGATTTACACTACATGCTATATTTAAATCATATTCTAGATAATACCCATCAAAGCATATATGATTTTATTAATACCCAAAAACTTATAATGCTTTATAAATAAGTAATCTTGAGATCATTGAAGAAAAAAGAGAAGAGAATATACAAAGAATTTAGATAAAATTAAAAATAAAAAACAGCAAAATATACAAAGAGCATAGTTTTTTATACTTGTTTATAAGGATTATACTTGGGATAAGAATATTAATCCAAAATGTCTTGTTTGTTTTCAAATTTAGCCATGTGACTATTAGTCTAGGATTATAAAATGACTTAATAATCTTGATATTATAATTATAATACCGGGATTATAATTCTAAGATTAATAGTTTTGAGATTATAATATCATGGATTATAATTCCGATATTATAATTCTTACAAACAAATATAGTTGGTGTATAGCAAAAGGAGACATAAATAAAAACACACCTTTGTCAAAACCAACAATTTGGCCTCGTGAATATGAAAATCTTGATTTATGTAAATCAAATTCTAGAGAAAGCCCATCAAAACATACCTGATTTTAGAATGCCCCAATAAATTATAATGCGTTAAATAGTTACTCTTGAGATCATTTGAAGAAAAAGAAGAGAATATACAAAGAACAGAGTACATGAAAACAGAGCGTATAGCTAAAGGAAACATAAATATAAACACACCTTTGTCAAAATTAACAAGTTCACCTCCATGAAAATGAAAATCTTGATTGTTTGCTAGTTTCTCCACAACTAAATAATCTACCAGAGGACTCTTCATTACAAGAAGAACTCGAAACTTGAGGTGGACCTAGCTATGAAGAAGACGAAGAAGAAAGAGGAACAACTTGATTCTCCCCATCATCCTCATCACCATCATACTCCTCATGATATATAAAAAAAATGGGGTTACACAGCTGTGCAAGTTTTAAATATACACAGTTTACGATCGCATAGTTAAATTACCCTACAATCGTAGAGTAGTCACTCTACTACCGTAAACACGTAGAGTAAATCCTTATATCGTAGAGTGACTACTCTACAATTGTAGTGACTTAATTCTATGATCGTAGACTGCGTATATTCGGGAATTTGCACAGTTGTGTAGCTCAATTAACCCCTATACGACGAGGATCTCCGATTGACCAATTCGTTAATGGACTGGTCTGTCCCTGAACCGGCATCAACCCATATATATATACATACATATATATATATATATATATATATATATATATATATATACATACAGAGAGAAATGATTCATAGCAAATGTTTGCTATAACATTATTTTAGTAAACCAGATCATATATGACTGTCTATAAGAGAAAAACACAATCCAATTTTTTTAAAAAAAAGTTGTATCTGTTGTTATCTGCTACTATTAAATCAGGTTGTCTAGATTTAAAATTTTATAATAGCATATCTCACTTTTTCTTTAAAAGAAATTAGGCTGTTAGTTTCTCCTATTGACATCATAAATGCGTTTGTCCGAATAATATTATAACAAGTATTTATTATGGATCACTCTTATATACAAGTGCTTCATGATATTCTGGTAGCCATAGAGGAAAAAAAAGAAGAAGGTCCAAGTTGCTATTTGAAAAGGATATCTGTTCAAGGTTCTTTTATATATCCATGAGAGATACACAGGAATGTTATGGTCACTAGCTTATTTGATTCAAACGTGTTAGACAAAAAAATATGGGTGTGTATAACATTACCTACGCAAAGGATTTGGTATATACAGACAAAATCTTACTGCAAAAAAATTGTTTATAATATTGACGATGGGCATATTCTAATGGAGTAAGGTGATGGTCTTATCTGGCAGTAAAAATCAACACAAGAACTTAATAGCATATATAAGTTTTTCTTAAGTTTACCTAAATTTCCCTCGTTACACGTTTCTCATATTTCCCACCTGCAGACTGCTCTTACAATCAAATATAAAGAGTGGAGGTCTAGGATGGTTGAAGTGTTGGTATCAAAAGAAAACAGAGAGCTATCAAAAGAAAAACAGAGAGCTTTTGTGAATACTAGTTATATTATTCAGCAACCAACATGACTAATAAATAGCCTTACACTAAGATGGAAAAGAGAAATAACAACCCACGACTGTACAGGTCCTATAATCGTGGAGCATGACTACATTAAACAGAAAAACAATCTTGTCCCTCAAGCTAAGGAGGAATTATTCAACACGATAGAAAGTGAACCTAAATCAACGAGAAATACTCCAACAGTTTCATCATCCTCCCTTAAACTGAATGTCACTGACATTTAGTTTACACCTGGATATTCACATACACCCAGTAACTCTCGCATTTTCAGAAATAAATCAAGCTTCAAAGGTTTTGTTAGAATATCCGCAACTTGCTCCCGTGTAGAACATTGAATTAGCTCAACTGATCCATTTCTGACAAGATCTCGAAGAAAATGAAATCTTATATCTATGTGCTTGCTACGACCATGCATTACGGGGTTATTCGAGAGTTTGATTGCAGAGACATTGTCACAGTACACAACCGTTGGACTGTTTTGCACTTGATTGAGACTACTCAGAATTCTTCTTAACCACACGACTTGACATGCACTTGATGCTGCTGCTATGAACTCAGCTTCGGTGGTAGAAAGAGTAACAACTGGTTGTTTCTTTGAAGACCAAGAAATAGCCCATGAACTCATTAGAAAAACATAACCAGAGGTGCTTTTCCTGTCATCCTGATCACCAGCATAATCGCTGTCCGTATATCCAATAAGCTCTTCACTTTCTCCCTTCTTGTAAAACATCCCAAACTTAATTGTGCCTTTCACATACCTTAGAACCCTTTTTGCTGCAAGCAAATGAGACTCAGTAGGACGCTCCATATACCTACTGATCAAGCTGACAATAAACATTAGATCGGGACGGGTGGCAGTTAAATACACGAGACTTCCCACCATCTGCTTGTAGAGAGTACTATCGACTTCAACTCCCTCTTCATCCTTTGTAAGTTTAAAACCGGGGACCACCGGATTATATACTGAGTTACATTGATCCATATGGAATCTCTTCAGAATCTCTTGAGCATACTTTTGTTGACTAATAAAAATACCATCCGTCTTTTGTAACACTTCAATACCAAGAAAATACCTCATTCTTCCAAGGTCAGTCATGGCAAACTCAATCATCATGGATTTCTTAAATTGTTCGAACATCAACTGATCATTTCCAGTAAAAATCAAGTCATCAACATAAAGACAGACAATTAAAATTTTACCTCTACCCGCAGTTTTAATGAATAAAGTATGCTCGTAGGGACATTTGATGAAGCCTTCCCTCGTGAAATATGCTTCAATGCGACTATACCAGGCTCGAGGGGCCTGTTTGAGTCCATATAAGGCCTTTTTGAGACGGTAGACCTTGGATTCATGCCCTTTCTGTTTATAACCCGGCGGCTGATCAACAAAAACTTCTTCATTAATTTCCCCATGTAGGAAGGCCGACTTGACGTCAAGTTGGTAGATTACCCAGCTTTTTTGAGCAGCAAGGGATATGACAATTCTAATGGTGTCCAAGCGAGCCACTGGTGCAAATACCTCAGTATAATCAATTCCATATTGTTGACAGTACCCCTTAGCAACTAGTCGTGCCTTGTACTTGTCCACTTCCCCATTTTCATTGAATTTTGTCTTAAAGACCCACTTCACTCCTATGGTTTTCTTTCCTGATGGCAGCACCATTAGTTCCCATGTATCGTTCCTCTTTATGGCTTGTATTTCTTGATCCATGGCTTGCCTCCATTTTTCAGATTTCACAGCTTCTTCGAATGTCACGGGATCCCCGTCACTGAACAACGCCAAATGTGTCATGTCTGCACCTTCTTCGTCAGAGAGACCTTGGCCGGTTTCATAGTCTCCCATCCAAACTGGTGGTCTTTGAGCTCGTCTTTCGCGTGGTGAATTTTCACCATTTGAAGTGTTTCCTCCATTTTGTTCAGTCTCGAGCTCAGACTCTCTAGGTTCGTCATCAGCTTCAAACTCTTCTCCATTATTCTCATCTTCTATACCTGCTCTGTCGTCGGTTTCCCACTCGATATCAATCAAAGTAGCTTGCTTATGCCCATCATCCCAACTCCATTGTTGATCCTCTTCAAAGACTACATCTCGGCTAACAATTATTTTATTCGCAATAGGATCAAATAATCTATAAGCCTTTGATTCCTCACTTACCCCCAGCAATATGCATTTGAAGCTCTTGGCATCAAGTTTCACTCTTTTGTTGTCTGGTACATGCACGTGTGAAATGCATCCAAAAACTCGAAAGTGATCTACTGATGGTTTGAGCCCACTCCATGCCTCCTCAGGTGTCTTGTTCTTCACAGCAAGAGTCGGGCATCGATTCAGCACATGCACAGTCCAGTTCACCGCTTCAGGCCAAAAGGTTTTAGGAATTTGTTTTTCCCACAACATACTCCGCACCATATTCATAATAGTACGGTTTTTCCTTTTCGCGACACCATTTTGCTGAGGAGTATAGGCAGCCGTCAATTGTCTGTGAATTCCATTTTCATTGCAGAAATTTGTAAACTCCTGTGATGTGAATTCTCCCCCACGATCAGTTCTAAGACTCCGTATGACTCTCCCGGTTTCCTTCTCAGCTCTTGCTTTGAAGAACTTAAACGTGGCAAACGCTTCTGACTTTTCCATCAAGAAGTAAACCCAAGTTTTTCTACTGAAATCATCAATAAATGTGATGAGATACCGTTTCTTGCTGTTTGATGATGGGTTGATTGGTCCACATATGTCAGCGTGCACCAATTGAAGAATGTTGGAGGCTCTCCACGTGCTTTCGTTTGGAAATGGATCACGGTGTTGCCTTCCTACCAAGCAGGTTCCACATACTTTTGGACAGGCTCTAAACTGAGGTAACCCCCTCACCATGTTTTTTCGTTGGAGCACTTTGAGTCCATTCCAACTGAGATGCCCATATCGACAATGCCAAAGGTTTGCTTAATCTGTGGTTAGTGAGGAGAAACATTGTTGTTCCTTTGGTGAGTAACGAGCAAGCACAGCAAACATCCTGTTATGTGTTATCCCAGTTTCCATGATCAAACCTTTCTCAGAATGAAAGATTTTGCATTTTCCATGTTGGATTAACACTGCCATCCCCTTTTCTTGCAACTGACTGATGCTCAACAAATTATTCTTCAAATCCGGTACGTAGAATACTTCTGTGATCATAAGCACAATCCCATTCACCTCCATTTGAACCTTTCCCTTGCCTTGTACCGTAATCCTCGAATCGTTGCCCAGCTTCACTGATTCTCTAAAGCTGCTGTCAAGATCACAAAATATGTCTTTGTTGCCGCACATGTGATTACTACAACCCGAATCCAGAAAACAAATGTGCTCGGATGCAGCCTCTTTCAAGTCCACAAGAGCCATTAACAGCATCTCCTCTTTTGCTTCTACATAATGTGCTGTTTGTTCCTTGGTTTTGTTTGGACATTCCCATTGGAAATGACCTAACTCATGAAAATTGTAGCACTCTATGGTAGATTTGTCAAACTCAGACCTGCCCCTTCCTCTTCCTCTTCCTCTTCCTCGGTAGGTGCCTCGACCTCCTCCTCTTCCTCCTTGTTGGGATCCATGAGTGACTTGAAGGGTTTGTTCGTCTACAACATGCCTGCTGATCCTTTGTTCATGCACCAAAAGACTACTTTGGAGTTGGTCTATGGACAAGGTGTCCAGATCATTTGATTCCTCAATAGAACATACAACATAATCATATTTTGAAGTCATAGACCTCAATATCTTTTCAATGATTATCACATCATCCATTTTCTCCCCATGAATTCTCATCTTGTTTGCTATAATGAGAGTTCATCCAAAGTAATCATTCACTGATTCTCCGACCTTCATGTGTTGTACTTTGAATTCTCTACGAAGAGCCTGCAGTTGAGCACGTTTCACACGTGTTGTTCCTTGAAATTTTTGCTTCAAAGAATCCCATATATCTTTTGCAGTATCCTTCTTCAAAATAGTTTCCAGTATCGAGCGATCGAGGGCTTGAAACAGATAGTTCTTAGCCTTTAGATCTTTCAACTTCTGCTCATCTATGGCCTTCTTCTGTGACTCACTGAGATCTGTTCCTTCTGCTGCAGCAGTGATTCCCATTTCCACCAGGTTCAATTCCAATATTCTTTGGAACGGAGAAAATTCTCCATTAACATACTCCAATGGTCATAGTGACCATCAAACCTTGGAATGGCAGGTTGAACAAAACTACTCTCGGATGCCATATCTGTGTTTCTTCACTCTAGTATTAGGCCCTGTGTTTGATTAGAATTGCTGGCTCTGATACCAGATGTTGGTATCAAAAGAAAACAGAGAGCTATCAAAAGAAAAACAGAGAGCTTTTGTGAATACTAGTTATATTATTCAGCAACCAACATGACTAATAAATAGCCTTACACTAAGATGGAAAAGAGAAATAACAACCCACGACTGTACAGGTCCTATAATCGTGGAGCATGACTACATTAAACAGAAAAACAATCTTGTCCCTCAAGCTAAGGAGGAATTATTCAACACGATAGAAAGTGAACCTAAATCAACGAGAAATACTCCAACAGTTTCATCATGAAGAAGGGTTTCAAACTTATTTATTTTTATTCAAGATTTCCTATGAGGTTACATAGTACACTATTGGCTTCTTTTGGAATAATGGTCATACACATATTTGTATATTTTACTTGTGTACAATCTGCCAAAACTACGTTGTTTTGGCAGATTTGTTTTTTATTTTTGATTTGGAAGAAGAGAAACTAATTTTTTAAAAATAAATCTACTAAAACGACGTAGTTTTGACAGACTGTGCACAAATAAAACATGCACAGTTGTGTATGGCGATATTGATCTTTTAACAATCATCTTATCTTTTTCGTGTCAAGCTGCCTAAAAAAATTTGAAAAGCATTTCATTTGATTTTATATGATGACAATGGCCAGTCGAATACATCATACCTAATGTAGGATACTACACCAAAAGTTACCATCGTCCTAAATCATGATAATTTTATGTTTTTGGATTTGTTAAAATAAGTGAAAGTATGAGGAGACACTAAGTAAGCTAGCTAGATCAAGTGCATTTGAGCAAATTGCACTAAGCAAACACCAAATCAATTGGGCCATATTTTTGGATTTCGTTAATAAATATTTTTGGCTTTGCTAATATAAAAATATGAAAAAATTAGGCCATATTTTTCAAGCAGTGAGTCTACTATCACATAAAAGTGTTCATATACCATTCACATATACACTCACATGCATATTTTGATAGCCCACGTGACTTGCTCTGCACGTGGGCCATCAAAATATACATGTGAGTGTATGTGAGCAAAATATGAACGGTTTTATGTGATAGTAGACTTATTTAGTTACGAATAGTTGAGCCCATGCCTTTCTACAAGACTACAACAACTTGATTACTAAACCAATAATTATTTTCCCTTACCATTCAATTCCCATGCACGTATATTATATATATATATATATATATATATATATATATATATATATATATATATATATATATATTCAATTCACTTCGTGAGATTTACTCAACAAAAAGAAAATGTAGCATTGAGGAAACTTCTTTATATATACTAGTACCTAGTGGTATATACACGCGTTGCGTGTGTAAATTATATATGATAAAATTAAAATTTTATAAAATTTGAAGGAGTAAATAATAAAAAGATTAATTTAAAAGAACAAATTAATAATATATCTAAAGTTGTAATTAAGGGCAAAAAAATAATTTTAAAAAAAAAGCATGACACAATATCACCAAAACATCCATGGAGGCTTTATAATATAGATGGGGATAGATAAGCCAGAGACTAACACATTCATAAATCATAACATCATAAAGACAAAAATTAATACACAAAAATATAAAGCCTAGATGTCACTGAGCACAGAATGTTGAAACCACTTTCTTGATCTATCCATCAAGTCAGGGCTCAACCTAATCATAAGAACACAAAACTCCATCTCATTCAAACATTCATCACCATCCAAATCCCCTTCCCTTATCATGCACTTGAACTCCTCATCACCCATTTCTTGCAACCCTAGCACGGCCGAGTTCTTCTTCAAGCTATCCAATGTTATCACCCCCTTCTCCCCATCCACAAGCAATTGAAAACCATTGCAAAGCTCGTTCATAAATCCGTCCACGCCTAATTTCTCCACCATGGATGGAAACAAATCCTCGAAAACAACCACATTGTTCGACGCCATTTTTAGATATAATATTGTACGAAAATGAATCTACAAAAGTTGGCTTTAATTTGTGGAAGTCAAGGCCATGGATGGGATAAAATTATATAGGCAGATGGGTAGGAGAAAGAGTAGGAAGATGACAGCGTAGGTACAGATCATATTATATAATTTGTAGGGATTTTGCTGCTAAAGTTTCCTGGACATTAATGTCATGGTGAAATATCCTCGAAACTGCATGGGAAGGTGCCTATAGCTACCAAATGGTCTCAGTTGTCGTGGCAAGCATTTTCCTATGTAGAAACAAAATTTGGCTTTTTTTTGTTTGCCTATTTACAAGCTTTTGCCAACCCCAGCACTATTAATTTGATTTTTTTTTAAACAAGGGATATCACTCATATACTCAATGAGAAATACAAATGAGCGTCTCATATAGCTGATGAGATCAAATATACAAGACTTTATTGATTACTATATATATTTTGTTTTGTCTTAGTTTAATTAGGAAGCTTATATTTATATATGATTTTTTGATATTTTTACATAAAAATCGTCGCTATAAATTATATAGTGACGATTTTTACCTTTAATTGATTTTATATTTTGAAACGGATCGACGGGATAGGAAGAGAGTATAATATAATTTTTATAAAAAACTTTGAAATGTGAACTGCACTTTATTGTTTCATTTGCCACAAAAAAAATATAAAAATAATAATAATTAAGCTTGTTTGATAAAGGTCCCGTCGTGCAGTCACACCTTGTGGAACAAAAGTCGAACTAATCCAATTATGACATTTCATCAAGTTGTAGGACTCTGTTTATTCTATGCATAACATTAGCTTGGCATAAGCTAATTATAGATTGATACTGAGCCCACCAGATTAATTAATATTTTAATTTAGATGAATAAAGTATAATTTATACACATATTAAAAAAAAGTAAAAATAGAGAAAACTAGAGTGAATATTTCTTAAATTTATTCTTAATGATCCAAAAAAATATATAAAATAATAAGTATTTTTATTTTTTAAATATTAATAAATTTTATTAAATGACATATTTATTATTCATTTTATATATTTATCTCTTCTTCTTTTTTAAAAAAAAAAAGGATTTTAATCATTTTTTTGGGAGAGGAGGGACTAGGGAGTATGATTCCCATGCTTTCCCCATGGGCCCATCCATTTTTGTATTCTTGTCTTCTTGATTAATTTCATGATCATGTTTAAACAAATCAAAAGCGAATATATCTGCACGATTCACGAGTATGAATACAAACCAAAAGCATCTGTTGTCTTGGGGAGAAAGGGGACTAATGGAAGAAAATATTTAATATCAAATAAGTTTACATCACATAAAACCACTCACATATACTCATATATATATTTTGATGATACACGTAACTTACTCTGCACGTAGGCCATCAAAATATATAGTGAATGTATGTGAACGATTTTATGTGATACTGATAGACTTACCGATTCAATATCACATCATCGTATATGAACTTTAACCCCTTTGATCTTTTAAAATATTATTTCTCCCTCCGTGTTAGGATAATTGTTGCCTAATTTATTACTAGCACTTTACACGCAAGTATACGCGTTCATTTACAATATTCAGCAAGCAAGAATATTGTTCCCACGATAAAATAGATTAAACTTATCAATTCCAATATAATCAATCCTATTTTAAACTATAAAATATTGTTTGTGATTTGAAAAATTAAAATTAACAAAACTAATGACTAAGATCAAAGTTCACAAGATTAATGCAGATTTAACAGGTTAAGATTACAACTTCCCTTGGTATTCCATTTAAATTAATTTACTTCCCATTTAAATCAATTAGTTAATATGAATCATTATCCAAGAATATTTTATACTACTCACGCACTTCTTCCAAAGACATGTGAACAAATCCTCCTAAATTCGATTTTTAGGACACAGAATTACAAGGAACATCCTAGTCAATCAACTCACTATATTCCTATGTGAATCAAGTTAATTAGGATTTTTCGCACAAATTATTTCAATGGATACAAAAGACACATATGTATATTTCTATCCTACATGCTAATTATATTAACCCTATTCAGATTATATGAACAGGTGTTATTATATTTAGATCTAAATCTATATTCCATCTTCCAATTTTATATAGATTATCATGGTAATTGTTGGCCCAAAAATTAATCAATAAGCAAAAGATATAATAAACAATTCAATACAAACTATTTTTCATTTAATGGGAATTAAAGGTTTAATTTAAACTACATACCAAGTTCCGTTGTAATCTTAATTAAAATTTAGTTCATGATAATAAAGGAAAACATTATCCAAATTAATAATCCAGGCATCCTAGGTAATTACAAAGGTAAGAATTAGAGAAAAGATTAGAAGAACGTATCAGACTGTTCCTAATCCTCCACTTGATCTTTAGCCTCTATAATATCCTTCGTGTTCTCCTCGTTGTTCTCTCTGTAAATCTCTTTATAAATTGAGTGATACTTCTTTCCTGAAGTCTTTTTCTATTTGTATTGGTCCCAACCCTCATCAAGATTCCTAATTGGCTTCATAAACAACTCGACAGTAGAAAAATTCAACTTTGATCGTGTTTGAGCGTCTAGGCGCTCAACCTAGTACAAATCCAAGCGCCTAAGCGCTTGACCAGGACCACATATTTATAAAAATGTCACTCATATCTAATTTTAATGAATTTTGATCTTTTTCTTCTCCCAAATGACCAATTTGTCCCACCAGCTCTAACCTACAAGAAATAAACACAAAAACGCATGATTAAAAAAATACTAAAAACACTTAAAGATAGCAATAATTAAGTTTAATAATATCGGATTCTATTATAAAACCTACTCATCAATAACATAAAATATTTTTAACATAAATTAAGAAAATTAAAAAACAAAAAAAAAAGAGAATATAAATTTGTTTAAATTTATTCTTAATTGTCCCACAAGATTATATAAGATGATGAGTGTTTTCATTTGTTTTTTATACTATGAATTCACTAAATGACTTATTTATCTTTTACTTTATGTAAATTGGGTATTCTTTTGAAGATAAAAAATTATACCTTAAGTCATTCTTTTAAGGACAAAAAGAATAATTGTTTAAGGGAAGCCACTAAGACCTATATCTATTTATGTCAAGTTACTTTTTGTAATTAATTTGTGACTATCACTTACTCCCTCCTATTCATATTAAGTGTCTTTTTAGAGTTAAGCACACTTATTAAGAAATAACACAAAATATCTTTTGTATCCCTAATTAATTATTTCTCTCTCCACAGTGGTTCATGGAATTGCATTTACTAAGCATATTAAATAGAGGGGTAAATTAGAAAAAAATCAGTGCAATATTGCATAGGGATTCTAAAACAACACTTATATTGAATAAAATGAAACTCTCCAAATCGACACGACACTTAATATGAATATATTACATGGAGTACTTATGCTGGAAAAATCCATTTTGCTATTACATTCACATTGAATAATGCTACTGCCCCACAAGTTCTTTGGAAGAGGCTTTGAAAAATAAATTTGTGAGAAATTATAACATTCATTTAGTTTCTATTTTATAACACCCTACTCTCACATCAAAATATATGAAAAAAAAATTATATGTATATAAGAAATTAAATTACTAACAATAGTGTCTTAAGTAAATTATATGTATATATTCAATTCCAATGATTTAAAGATTTCTTTTTAGTCATACCGCTGGACCAAATATCAGACGGTATCTTTTTTATCCACATTACCACCTACAATTACATTAATTATAGAGTTATATATACTCTCTTGGTTTCGTAGAAAAGTAATGATTTGACTTTGTTTTAATTAATTTGAAAAATCTTAAAATTTGAATTGTGGCTTAAATTTACTTAAATTTCAAAACATCAAAAGTTGTACTACTTAAGTACTTTGTAATTTTTTTTTTAAGTATGTTGGCAATTGCATTACTTGAAAATGTTAATGTTTTATAATATTATCAAGCAAATTAAAATAAGCAAAAAAAAATGTAATATTCTTATTTTCAGTCGAATGAACATTTCTTAAAGTTTGACCGGTTAAAATTTCATTCATACTGTTTTCTTGATCCCCATAATTAAGTAGACTTTCTGGCAATTTATGATGGGTGAATGTATGGTTGATAAAAGTTGTGATTTTCTTGATGTGCCAAAATTGTATAAACTTAATTCCTAAGAATCAAATTTATATTTTCACTTGATTTCTTGATGTGCCAAAATTGTATAAACTTAATTCCTAAGATCAAATTGATATTTTCACTTGATTTTTTGATATTTTCACATGAAAAGTGTCGCTATAGATATATAGCGACGGTAAAAATCGTCGTTATAGTCGTTATAAGATCTATAACGACGATTTTCATGTGATATCAAAAAGTCATGTGAAAATATTGGTTTCTTAAATTTATGTATGTTGATCTTAAATGCCCGCGTATGTTGATATATGTCTCATCTTAATTTATTTTATTTTATCGCTTAGAATTCGTAATTAACCTTTGACATAAATTTGTGAACGGCAAAACTAATGATTTGACTACCGAAGTTGGCATGTTCTATTGAATACCTGATTGAACTTTTAATTTTTTAAATTAACTCACTGAACTAATTATTATTTTTAAATTGGGTCACTCCGTTAAAAAAAGTAGACAAACGTTAAAATATTATCTACGTGGCTCTGAAAAAATATACAAAAAATAAAAAAAGTACACGTGACAAAAAATAAATAAGCTTTCTTTTTACATTTTAAAGTTTTAAAAAAATAAAAAAAATTAACATTTTAAAGTTTAAAAAATTAATAAAATAAAACAAAAACAAAAAATCAAAACATCTTTCTTCTTCAACTAAAACAGATTTAACCATCTTGATTATTTATTTTTACAGATCAAATAATATTGTATTAATTTATTATTGATTATTATTGTATTGACTATATTAATTTATAAAATAATAGTACTAGTAATAAACTAATAATAATATTATTATTATTTCATGAGAGAATGAGACGGAAGAATAATTGAGTAATAAGCCGACGAGCAGTAAGTTTAAGCCGAGCTGAAATAAGTGGGAGTATTTTCAAATGAAAATAATAGTCAATACAAATTATTCTCATCGGCGACGATGAATTGAGCAAAGGAACCACCGGAGACGAAATCACAAACAGGATCGCCGACCTTGAATTTGGTGACATTGGGTTCGATCGATTCGACGATGCCGGAGAAATCGGAGCCAGGTACAAATGGTAATGCGAACTTTTTCTGATATTTGCCCAAAATTTGGAGGTAATTAGCGAAGTTCAAGCTGGTGGCTTTGACTCGAACTCTGAGGGAAGTGGGTGAATCCAATTGAGGGATTGGGTGAGATGTTGAGATAGAGAGTGCCGAGTTTTTTGATGAATTTGGAGGCTCTGCTGGGTCCTCAAGTTTCCTGCCGAGTAAAGCTTCCATGGATGAATTTGAAATTTAGAAGAGAGACAGATAGGAGTGTGATTATGGAGTTCTTGGGACGTGAATTAGAAGTGAATTATGTTTTTGTCATTTTTAAAATTGTAAAATGTTAATTTTTTTATTTTTTTTAAAATTTTAAAATATAAAAAGAAGGCTTATTTATTTTTTTGCCACGTGTAATTTTTTTTATTTTTTGTATATTTTTTTCAGAGCCACGTACATAATATTTTAACGTCTGTCTACTTTTTTTGTAACAGAGTGACCCAATTTAAAAATAATAATTAGTTCAGTTGAAATTAAAGTTGAGATTAGATATTTAATAAAACGCGTCAATTTAGGTGGCCAAATAATTAGTTTTGCCAGTTTGTGAACATATAAATCATTTCTCTACCTTGGGCAAAAGGCGCATTCCGACCTGTTCCACAATAGCAATACACTTCTTTTTTTTCGTACCAAAATTAGTGATATATTTTTTAATTTTCGACTCATTTTAATTGAATAATACACCAAGATCAGCTTCGAAAAGATACCGTATTCCTTAAAAGTAACTAGCCTGATTTTTGAACACAAAATGGTCAAAACTCAAAACACTTTAAAAATGTAAACTAGTTATATAGTTATGATTACTCCAATTGTTATAAAATTTTAGTAAAGTATAGAAATAAACTCTTATAATTGTTACATAATTTTAGAGAGAGAATATATAAGAGAGAAATTCTTTTGGATGAATTCTTCTGAAGAATCTTTATTTTCTTTCTTCACTATCACTGCCTTTATATAGGCAATTAGAGGAGGAGTCGGGAGGAAAGAATCATCACGGATGAGAATAAAGGAGGGAGGCAAGCTGAGAGAATAAAGGAGGGAGACAGGATGTCATTCATGTACCCTCACGCGGAGGGAATCATGATTATAATACTTTCCCTAATTTCTTCTGATAGAAGATTATGTCTCATTAAAAACCTTGTTAAGAAAACCCAGTGGGAAAACTTAACGAAGGGAAGAAGAGTACATATCTTTTACATAAATATCCTAATTGACTGCATCGTTAAAACCTTGTCAGGAAAAACCCATTGGGATAAAAACCGTGATTAAGGAAAAAGAGTACAGTCTTCCCCTCAAAGAAAATTCATTACTCCTTGATGAAATGTTGTCATAAGTCTTTCAGTCAACACATTCCGATCCTTTTCCGAAGTTTTGTAAACGTTGCATTTGGTAGCGACTTTGTGAATAAGTCGGCTAGATTATCACATGATCGAATTTGATGCACATATATGTGACGCCCCAAAAATTAGGTATACATCACCCATCTTGGGTCGCCAGATACATGGTACAGAATTCAAATACAACTTACTAATACAACTGTCGTGTATAATAAGACAAAACATAAACTATGAGTTTGAATACAATTATTGTCTACTAGAGATTATACAAACTCAAAAGGAGTCCTCATTATAATTATTATCACACTATTTCACAAAATAGTGAGGACTACAAATGTTATCCTCTGGACCATCACTCCGTTCCCCGACTCGTCCCATCTATATTCTCATTTCCTGAAGAGAACAGTGAAAGAAATGGTGAGCTCAACTAGCCCAGTAAGAAATATTATGACTAAGATAATGCAGAATAAATTATCATTAGCTTCCAACAATGTTAAACTGATAAAATACAATAGACATCAAGTTTAACTGCAGTGGAACAAGTAATCCATTAAAAGAGTCAAGTAGAGAATAAAATCTACTATCTTTTATGATTTAAAAAGTTTTCATCACTTTTATCGCTGAGACTCAGCTCAATAAATAATCCACATCATTAAATCATTCATGCACTACAGGCCAAAGATATTCTTTAGTATCACGACCACGAATTATCCATGCACTACGGGCCAAAGATAATAATGTTTTCATCAACGGTCCTGATCATGCCATAAAATAATTCATCTTTGCTCCCTTGGCCGAAGAGAATCCATAGCCATAATCATACCAAAAATTGTCCATCAATGCACTACGGGCCAATGGACTTTTAATTTTCACATCATTTGTAACATTACGGTCATGATTATACCGAATAATTCCTGGTCATAATCATACCAAGTCCATCTATGCACTACAGGCCACAGATGACTTTCAACATAACATAAACATGAGGATGATGACAATGATATAAGAATTCAATTAAACAAGTTCAAGAATTAATTTTTCCAGGAACCAATAACGTCCAAATTGTCAACATAATACTGCTTTGTAGAGTAAAATTCAAGAATGCTCAGAAGAATATTTTCACGAAAAGATACTGAATAAAGCGCAAATATCAAGGATATTCCACTAATTTCATGGAGTATAGAAGTCAAAATTTTAATCAACTGAGTATAATATCGAATGGAATAACAAAAGATATCACCATGCATGCGGTACTTCGCATAGACGGTTATTTCAACAGAATAATAATAACGGAACCAGGTCAGATGAAATTCATACTGACAGGATGTTTGTAACACCCCCTTCCCGAAAAGGAAAGGGAGGTCACGTGCAAAGCACAACAAACCTCAAAATAAATAAACAAAGCACTAACAACCTCAAAATATTAATAGTGGTGATCCAACAATAAAGTAATAAGTACAATTCTCTAAACTGAGTCAAAATAATCAAAACTTAAAATTTGAATCAACCTAACTGGTCGAAGGCAAAACTCTCATCACACTAGCCCTGAATCATCCCTGCAAATCTGCAGGAAGAAAAACACAGCATGAACCAATTTCCCAGTACGGATACAGATATACAAAAGATATACAACTGATATACGAAAATAGTTGAGACAAAATACTGAACAAGCCTCAAGTGCAAATACGTACGAACGAAAATGTAATATCCAAGGATCTAAATGGAATATATATGAATCAACATAATTGACGAAACCAATAAGAGAATAAAAAATAACGAACTAAAGTAACTAACTCAATGATTTGAACTGAACAAAAACCAACAAAACTAATCCAATAAAATAATAGGCTGAAACAAACGGCTGGAGTTATTTCATACCGAATGAGCTCAAAAATATATCTTGCCACACAGGCAAGTCAAACTAATGCCACACAGGCAAATCGAATGATGCCACACATGCAACCAAAATAATGTCACACAGGCAAATCAAATGATGCCACACAAGCAACCAAAATAATGCCACACAGGCAAATCACGCATTGGACCGCGAATCCAAATGTATGCAAATCGGATAGGTGTGTTTGGCACAACATCACCAATCCGCAGAACAGAAAAATAGGGTTAACCCATACGCCTCCCACAACAAAACACCAAATGGCCCATTTACTCCGGAGCCCAAAACGGAGACGCCGTGGACTAATCACACTGCCACGAAAAGTGTCATGCCTCTCGTGCCAAGACGACATGCCTGTGGTACCCCCACAGGTGGTTATAGCTCAGGTATACCCTACGGTATATTCTAACAAAAATATCATGTCACAACACATGCGACAAAATACCAACAAAAGAGTTCTATATGTACATGTTGAACCAAATCAAATTATAGTCACAATGTCTCAAAAAGAAGGTAGCAACATGTACCGCTCTACAATTATCAAAATAAATAATATTAAACATGATAACGTAATTCAAAGAGTACAAATACGAGTCATATATATCAACTCTAAAATGAAACTAATATATTTATTTCACAGAAAATAATTATGTGAAATCATAACAGAATTCGAAATAAGGAAACAACGAACAAATCAAATTTAACAAGAGTATCGCTGAAAAAGTACGGAATCCGTACCTGATACTTCCAAACCATTTATAGCAAACTCCACAAAATCTTACCCTCAAATGCCAACGATATCAAATACGAAACGTTATTCATCACCTAAACATATTCACCTCAAATTAAAAATAATCCAAACTAATAATTCTAAAATAATTCATAATCTATTTAATATGCCTTTAATCATCGCTTTATATCAATTATTAATACTCCAAAATTTATATTCCAAGTATAACTCTTTAAATCCCCTTCGTTCGAACTAATTACACAAATTAACAAAAATTAATAAATATCTATAAGTTAAATTACTAATTATAAATTTACCCACTAACAACATAATACTGTTAAATTTATTATCAAATAAATTTTATAATTTTATCAACAAGATTAACGAGTTTAAATTAATATACATAACTTTCAATTTTATTCGCTAATTCCGTTTATAAATTTTATGGCCAAATAATTATTCAAAAAATAAATAAAATAAAATAAATAAAAATTCACGAAATCACCGCCTACATATTACTTGCAAGCCTGAAATCAACTATATATCTTTTTATATTAAAAATCAATCATATAATTATATATATATATATATATAAATATAATTTACATGAATCACTGCTTTGCAACTTGAACCAAAATCATGTTCCAAAATTTATTTATTTAGCATATTCAATATATATATATATATATATATATATATATATATATATATATATATATATATATTATACTCCAATGTCCTCCATTCCAAAAATAATATAACAAACTTATATTTATATACACACACAAGTCAAATCAGTCATGTATGCTTTTTTTCCAATTCTAAATCATGAAATTAAAAGAAGTTTGAAACATAAAAATCCTTGATATGGAGAAACACACAAAAAAAAAAAACCAACCTGATGATCCTTTTCTGATTATTTCGTACACAACTTCCCTCACAATATAATTAGAGGCGGCTTTCTCCTTTTCTCTTTCTAAGGTTGTATAAGAAAAAAAAATTAGATTAGGTTTAGTTATTTATTTATTAATAAATCTTATTAATTCTTCTAATTATAATTGAATTTATTACTACCCACATTTAATTAAATTAAACTCAGTTAATTTTAAAGGCCAAAATTGTACTAAATTAATTTACCCATCTCTTATTAATATTTATTAGCCCACACAAATTAAATAACTAGTTTGACCCAACATAAATGACAAAGTCTAATTAATATGTTTTAAAACAAAATAATTTTTATTATGCAATATTTATTTATTAATTTTTTACCGGGTATTACATCACCTACCCCTTAAAAAGGATTCCGTCCCCGGAATCAAAAGAATGAAAAATACCTAATTATTAAAAAGATGCGGATATTCCGCTCGAATAGACTCCTACATCTCCCAAGTAGCTTCCCGCACCGTAACAAAAGGAATTATCTTCCTCAATTTTAATTTTTTCAGTTATTTAATTATCTACTAAAAGAATTTAATCTTCCAAACAAAACAAGGAAGAAAAGAGGGAAACAAAATTATTTACCTTTTTTTTAATTTAAACACAATTGTATAAGATAAAATCAATTAATATTTAATAATAAAAAAATGAGTTATTATATTTTTTCACCACTTAAAAATAATTCCGTCTTCGGAATTCAAATAAGCTACAAAAAATAATAATTTAGTTACGACGTAGCGCCGCCATTTGTAACGATCAAGCCTGGTAAGTCCATAGGTCCACACAATTATCCATGTACTCGTAAAAGATTCGTCGGCTACCGTGTCAAGCCTTGGTAAGGTTCTTCGTGTTAAATCACATGATCCACTGTTGGTGCGGGGCCCCCGTTAATATCTTTGAGTTTCATTCTTGCAAGCATACGTACTATTCGGAACATAATTCGAAATCACAAACATTTTTTTTTATCTAAATACGATTCAAATAACCAAAATATTTAAAATTATTTTTAACTCGTTAAAATGTTTATATTCCACACATGACAAAGATCTAACAAATTATTTTTATTTAATTTTACATAAATTCACGCAAAACTCTAAAGACATCAGATAACCAAAACAACTATGCAAACCATATTACCAACTCTCCCCAAGTCCTCAAGAGCTTCAAAATATCTCATCCTTAATTTGAACTATTCACCAAATAATATTACACCAAAGAATATACTACAAATATCTCTTTATCACCATCTCTATAACATCTCTGTAACACCCCCTTCTCGAAAAGGAAAGGGAGGTCACGTGCAAAGCACAACAAACCTCAAAATAAATAAACAAAGCACTAACAACCTCAAAATATTAATAGTGGTGATCCAATAATAAAGTAATAAATACAATTCTCTAAACTGAGTCAAAATAATCAAAACTTAAAATTTGAATCAACCTAATTGGTCGAAGGCAAAACTCTCATCACACTAGCCCTGAATCACCCCTACAAATCTGCCGGAAGAAAAACACAGCATGAGCCAATTGCCCAGTACGGATACAGATATACAAAAGATATACAACTGATATACGAAAATAGTTGAGACAAAATACTGAACAAGCCTCATTGGCAAATACGTACGAACGAAAATGTAATATCCAAGGATCTAAATGGAATATATATGAATCAACATAATTGACGAAACCAATAAGAGAATAAAGAAATAACGAACTAAAGTAACTAACTCAATGATTTGAACTGAACAAAAACCAACAAAACTAATCCAATAAAATAATAGGCTGAAACAAACGGCTGGAGTTATTTCATACCGAATGAGCTCAAAAATATATCTTGCCACACAGGCAAGTCAAACTAATGCCACACAGGCAAATCGAATGATGCCACACATGCAACCAAAATAATGTCACACGGGCAAATCAAATGATGCCACACATGCAACCAAAATAATGCCACACAGGCAAATCACGCATTGGACCGCGAATCCAAATGTATGCAAATCGGATAGGTGTGTTTGGCACAACATCACCAATCCGCAGAACAGAAAAATAGGGTTAACCCATACGCCTCCCACAACAAAACATCAAATGGCCCATTTACTCCGGAGCCTAAAATGGAGACGCCGTGGACTAATCACACTGCCACAGAAAGTGTCATGCCTCTCGTGCCAAGACGACATGCTTGTGGTACCCCCACAGGTGGTTATAGCTCAGGTATACCCTACGGTATATTCTAACAAAAATATCATGTCACAACACATGCGACAAAATACCAACAAAAGGGTTCTATATGTACATGTTGAATCAAATCAAATTATAGTCACAAGGTCTCAAAAAGAAGGTAGCAACATGTACCACTCTACAATTATCAAAATAAATAATACTAAACATGATAACCTAATTCAAAGAGTACAAATATGAGTCATATGTATCAACTCTAAAATGAAACTAATATATTTATTTCACAAGAAATAATTATGTGAAATCATAACAGAATTTGAAATAAGGAAACGACGAACAATTCAAATTTAACAAGAGTATCGCTGAAAAAGTACGAAATCCGTACCTGATACTTCCAAACCATTTATAGCAAACTCCACAAAATCTTACCCTCAAATGCCAACGATATCAAATACGAAACGTTATTCATCACCTAAACATATTCACCTCAAATTAAAAATAATCCAAACTAATAATTCTAAAATAATTCATAATCTATTTAATATGCCTTTAATCATCGCTTTATATCAATTATTAATACTCCAAAATTTATATTCCAAGTATAACTCTTAAAATCCCCTTCGTTCGAACTAATTACACAAATTAACAAAAATTAATAAATATCTATAAGTTAAATTACCAATTATAAATTTACCCACTAACAACATAATACTGTTAAATTTATTATCAAAAAATTTTATAATTTTATCAACAAGATTAACGAGTTTAAATTAATATACATAACTTTCAATTTTATTCGCTAATTCCGTTTATAAATTTTATGGCCAAATAATTATTGAAAAAATAAAAATAAAATAAAATAAATAAAAATTCACGAAATCACCGTCTGCATATTACTTGCAGGCCTGAAATCAACTATATATCTTTTTATATTAACAAATCAATCATATAATTTTATATATATATATATATATATATATATATATATATATATATAATTTACATGAATCACTGCTTTGCAACTTGAACCAAAATCATGTTCCGAAATTTATTTATTTAGCATATTCAATATATATATATATATATATATATATATATATATAATATACTCCAATGTCCTCCATTCCAAAAATAATCTGACAAACTTATATATATATATACACACACAAGTCAAATCAGTCATGTATGCTTTTTTCCAATTCTAAATCATGAAATTAAAAGAAGTTTGAAACATAAAAATCCTTGATATGGAGAAACACACCAAAAAAAAACCAACATGATGATCCTTTTCTGATTATTTCGTACACAACTTCCCTCACAATATAATTAGAGGCGGCTTTCTCCTTTTCTCTTTCTAAGGTTGTATAAGGAAAAAAATAAGATTAGGTTTAGTTATTTATTTATTAATAAATCTTATTAATTCTCCTAATTATAATTGGATTTATTACTACCCACATTTAATTAAATTAAACTCAATTAATTTTAAAGGCCAAAATTGTACTAAATTAATTTACCCATCACTTATTAATATTTATTAGCCCACACAAATTAAATAACTAGTTTGACCCAACATAAATGATAAAGTCCAATTAATATGTTTTAAAACAAAATAATTTTTATTATGCAATATTTATTTATTAATTTTTTACCGGGTATTACAATGTTCCAACAGAATAATAAATGCGAAATAATAAATGATGGAACCAGGTCCGGCGTATAGCACAGACATGATATTCCTACAGAATAATAAAGACGAAATAATAAAAATGGAACCAGGTCTGGCGTATAGCACAGACAGGATATTCCGACAGAATAATAAAGACATAATAATAGAAGAATGTCACCAAGTATAGGGTATTCCGCATATACAAGTTATTCCAACAGAATAATAAGAAATGGAATAACTACAGTTCTCTTCAGGAATATAAAAGAATAATATCCCTTACCGTAAAAGAAACTGAATATAAAAGTAGGGAAGTAGCAAAATACTTTTCTATAGTTTCTCTATAATTTCTCTCTCTGGAGTTTCAGTGAATTTGTAAGAAATAATGAAGGAATGAGCTTCTATTTATAGTAAAAATGGAATGCATAGTAACTAAGGGGCTGTTTGTTTAGAACTTAATGGGTCTGAATGGCTGAATCGGTAAGTGGCTGAATTATTAAGTGCGTTTGTTTTGAAAAAAAATCGTCTGAATGGCTGAATCGGTCAGATGCGTTGGCTGAATGGTTAAGTCCGAATTTTTGGTCTGAATGGCTGAATGGTTGGCTGAATGAAGTAAAAAAATTAAAAATAATAATAAAAATAATAAAAAAATATTAACTATTATATTATGTAATATTAAATAAATTTACAACAACTTTGAATTTTTTCAGAGTGGTAAAATATTAAAAATATGTCATTCAGATCTTTAAGATATGTCAGTTATCAAACAGTTTTTTTCATTCAAATTCAGCTCATTCAGATTTAGATTCAGATTCAGCTCATTCAGATTCAGATTCAGATTCATTCAATTTTCACCAAACACCCCTTAAATCATGAACGATCCAGATTGATTCACTTTTAATCGGACGGTCCATAAAACTTTTAAATATATATATATATATATATATATATATATATATATAATAAAATTTTCCTCCACCAAAATCTACTATCAAATATATATATAAAATAATAAAACTTTCTTCCACCAAAATTCACTATCAAATATATATATAATAACATTTTCCTCCCCAACCCAATTTTTAGATTTCATACATCACATGTGGGTCCCATATGTGGTCCCCACATGTGGGCCCCACCTTTATAAAAAATTTCTACCGAATATTTTGAAAAATGGGTAAATAGGAATCCATAAAATAAGCAAACTTTATAAAAATCACCTTAATAATTTTAACAACATTTATCATCTTTATTATAATTCACAATATTAATCGACCAGGTCGTTCCCAGGAAAGAGGGGGCTTTCCAATAAGGATTTCTCCCTATTGACGCGTAATTAGGTGACCAAACCTTTCATTGACAAAACTTCTAGACATTGTTAATATTGCAAATAATAATATTAATAACTTTGTCGTCTCAATTATTGATTTTTAACAATATATAAAATATCGTCAATAATTGAATCAAATAACGTGAGATATTATGCAACAATTACTATAACAATAACTGAACAAGACTGAATGACTTCTCACGTAAGCATCAATAATCAATACTGTGTGCTACTATGCAACCACGCATATTACTGTTCTTTTACTACCGAGTAGTTCAACAATATCAACGGTAAAACTTCCGCCGTTATTTTTATAAAAATACTTTTGTCGTTTTTTCAATCCGACAATAATTCTGTTGTGGGGTCCACCAATGATTGCGCCGTTGTACGAATATTCCCTGCTAAAACGAATATTCCCCGACCAATCGAATATAATATAACAACTTCCATACTTTGCATAATTTATAAATACTACCCACACCTATAACATTATATCAAATTCACACCATAATATAAAAAATTATTTCGAGAAAATTAATTCTTTATTCATAAAATCTGGGGTTTCACAATCTCCCCTCCTTATAGAATTTCGCCCTCGAAATTTACGTACGTACCTGGTATGCCGAACAGGTGAGGATACCTTGACTTCATTTCAGATTCTAACTCTTGAGATATAACCCTTGAGTGTTGGATAAGATTCTTCTTATCAAAGATTTTAACACGAGATCTCATACGTTAAATCATCCGCTATCTCGTCCGGTTCTAAATCAATAATGTGGTTCGGGTCGTCCACATATTTACGTAACATCGATACGTTAAAAACGTTATGAGCACGCGACATACTTGGCGGTAAAACGAGTCTATAAGCCACAGTTCCTACTTAATCGAGGATTTCAAATGGGCCAATTAAATCGAGGGTTGAGATTTCCTCTCTTTATCAACTCTTGCTTCTAGAATAACGCCCTTTTGAACCTTCTTCTTCACATTCATTAGATTCGGGTATGTAGCTTGAGCGTCTTTAACTTTATCGATTAAAGTCGATTTTACTCGTATATTCGTTATCTTCACGTGGGTCCCTAGAGTCTTTAACTCTATCTTCATCATTTGCAAGTTATACGAAATGAATCTTTGTGTTAACAACATCGCACTTGTACACGCATACGATCTTCTACTCAACATGTCAGCTACCATGTTCGTTCTTCCACGATGATATTGAATGGTACGATCGTAATCTTCCATAGTTCGAGTCAACGTCTTTGGCGCATTATACGTTCATTTTGGTTTAAGAAATGGGTTTTGTACTGGGGTCAATACAAAATTTGATTTTACGCTCTAGGGTAGGCTAAGAAGTCTTCAGGAATACGTCAAGAGATTTATTAATGATAGAAATATTATTCAAAACTTTACTATCATCCAAGACTTGGATAGTACGTCACATTGATACCAACTGTGACTTCTATCCCTTAACCTAGATAGCACCTCACAATGATACCTATCAACTTGTCATCGTCATTCACGACGTTGCCTACAGAAAGTCTGGCTTCGGTGCATTCCACACCAGGAATTCATCAACAAAAGGATCGAGGCTCTTTACTTATGGCTTGATATGTCAATGATTGAATTTAGTGGTTTGGTTGCTTGAATTCGCATAATAGGCTGGTTAGGAATATGAAAGCTAACAACCTTACGAAAAACATGATGAGTAGTTAACCAATCATTTCAAAAAAAAAAACTACATCAAAAAGCAAGTATTTTCAAAGAGATAAGATCGACGGTAACGTGAAAGTGTCGATTTGAATCAAACAAGATTTATAAACAGTGGAGGTAACGAAGGTTTCTCCCAATGGAGTTTCAATAGATAAATCAAAGTTTAACTTCTCCGGAGTTAAGTACAAACATTGAACACAACTTGGTGAAATAAAAGAGTGAGTAGAACCGGTATCTAACACGGTATAGACTTCGCAAGAGTTTATGACTAACATACCCGTGATAATTTTATCCAGGTTCCTCGTCACAAGAAAAAAACGCTCACTCTTAAACAACCGGCTTTGGCTTGTCTGGGACATCCTTTGGCATCACTATCCCAGCTGGACTTGACTTCACCATACGACAAAATCGAGCTAGGTGACCTTCTCTTTCGCAATTAAAAAATGCTTTGGATTGCTGCGTACAGTTTGGACGGATGTGTCCCTCCTGTCCGCATTTGAAACATACGACCGGTGGTTGTTCTTCTTCCTTTGAAACGGGTGTTGGTGCTGCTGTCTTTCCATCATTATTGAACCTTCTCTTCTTGAAATGTCTATTTCTATTATCTTGTCCATGATTACTACCGAAGTGGTTACCATCCTTGGCATGATAATTTACCCCGCGATGGTTACCATAGTTCCGATGGCCGTTGCTACCGGTATGATTATTATCGTGTTGCTGGTCATTACCTTTTGGTTGTGATGACTCATTATCGCGCTCCACTAACTGAGCCCTATTCACAATATCTGAATATAAACAAAGTTTATGAGAAATGAGGTATTGACGTATATCAGGTTTCAAACCTCAGAGAAACATTCACGCCATTCGCTCCTCATTATCGACTAAATGGGATGCAAACCGGGACAACTCCGCAAACTTAGCCTCGTATTGCGACACAGTCATGTTGTTTTGCTCTAACTTGATAAACTCCACCTCCTTCATGTGACGAATACTTTCTGAAAAGTACTTGTCATTGAACAGCTCTTGGAACTTCTCCCAAGATATCTTGAGTGCGTCAGTCTGGGTACATTTTACAGATTCCCACCAATGATCTGCTTCTTCATGCAACATAAAGGTGGCAAAGGGAACCTTTTGCTCCTCGGAGCATCCCAAGACATCAAATATCTTGGTGATCTGCTTTAACCACGTCTCCGCCTTAAGTGGTACTGGCTTTCCCAAAAACTCTGGTGGTCCCAGCTCTTTGAATTACTTAGCGGTGACCAACCGTGGGTTGCCATTGTTTCCTCCTGCATTATGAACAGGAGCCGCCTTCGCCTGATGTTGCATAAATTCTAAAAATCTCTTAAATGTACCGTCGTTCGTCAATTGATCAGTGTTGTTGTTTACAGGAGGATTATCGTCATCCTATTGCACATTGTCCTGATTATTGATCTGTGGAGAATCAACGATCTCTTGTGCTCCATTGCTATTCTCAACATTCCCGGATGTCATTTTCAGATACTGTCACAAAACGAAAGGTTAATTGACATGTAACATATTATCCCTATACTTTAACCGACCAATTAAATACCAAATAAACTCAGGTAGGTCATACTAGCGAAGGAATTCCACGTCTCTCCTCTCCTAGTTCTAGTCTCACATCTTAGCCAATGATCATATCCCTAAGCTTTGATACCAACTGTGACGCCCCCAAAATTAGGTATACATCATCCATCTTGGGTCGCCAGATACATGGTACAGAATTCAAATACAACTGACTAATACAACTGTCGTGTGCAATACGATAAAACATAAACTGTGAGTTTGAATACAATTATTGTCTACTAGAGATTATACAAACTCAAAAGGAGTCCTCATTACAATTATTATCACACTATTTCACAAAATTGTGAGGATTACTAATGCTATCCTCTGGACCATCACTCTGTTCCCCGACTCGTCCCAGCTATATTCTCATTTCCTGAAGAGAACAATGAAAGAAAGGGTGAGCTCAACTAGCCCAGTAAGAAATATTATGACTAAGATAATGCAGAATAAATTATCATTATCTTTCAACAATGTTAAACTGATAAAATACAATAGACATCAAGTTTAACTACAGTGGAACAAGCAATCCATTAAAAAAGTCAAGTAGAGAATAAAATCTACTATCCTTTATGATTTAAGAGGTTTTTCATCACTTTTATCGATGAGACTCAGCTCAATAAATAATCCACATCATTAAATCATCCCTACACTACAGGCCAAGGATATTCTTTAGTATCACGACCACGAATTATCCATGCACTACGGGCCAAAGATAATCATGTTTTCATCAACGGTCCTGATCATGCCATAAAACAATTCATCTTTGCTCCCTTGGCCGAAGAGAATCCTTAGCCATAATCATACCAAAAACTGACCATCAATGTACTACGGGTCAATGAGGACTTTTAATTTTCACATCATTTGTAACATTACGGTCATGATTATACCGAATAATCCCTGGTCATAATCATACCAAGTCCATCTATGCACTACAGGCCACAGATGACTTTCAACATAACATAAACATGAGGATGATGACAATGATATAAGAATTCAATTAAACAAGTTCAAGAATTAATTTGTCCAAGAACCAATAACGTCCAAATTGTCAACATGATACTGCTTTGTAGAGTAAAATTCAAGAATGCTCAGAAGAATATTTTCACGAAAAGATACTGGATGAAACGCAAATATCAAGGATATTCCACTAATTTCATGGAGTATAAAAGTCAAAATTTTAATCAATTGAGTATAATAATGAATGGAATAACAAAAGAAATCACCATGCATGCGGTACTTCGTATAGACGGTTATTTCAACAGAATAATAATAGCGGAACCAGGTCAGGTGAAATTCACACCGATAGGATGTTCCAACAGAATAATAAATGCAGAATAATAAATGATGGAACCAGGTACGGCGTATAGCACAGACAACATATTCCGACAGAATAATAAAGACGGAATAATAAAAATGGAACCAGGTCCGGCGTATAGCACAGATAGGATATTCCGACAGAATAATAGAAGAATGTCACCAAGTATAGGGTATTCCGCGTATACAGGTTATTCCAATAGAATAATAAGAAATGGAATAACTACAGTTCTCTTCATGAATATAAAAGAATAATATCCCTTACCGTAAAAGAAACTGAATATAAGAGTAGGAAAGTAGCAGAATACTTTTCTATAGTTTCTCTCTCTGGAGTTTCAGTGAATTTGTAAGAAATAATGAAGGAATGAGCTTCTATTTATGGTAAAACTGGAATGCATAGTAACTAAATCATGAACGATCCAGATTGATTCACTTTTAATCGAACGGCCCATAAAACTTTTAAATATAATATATATATATATATATAGGGATTCCATCCATAACAACCGGTTGTTGGGAGTAACCCATTTTTTCCCAGCCGCTACAGCTTGTAGCGGCTTATAAAAAAAATATTCTAAGTGGCCGGTACAAGCTGTAGCGGCGAGGAAAAAAGGGGTTGCTCCCCAACAACCAGTTGCTGTGGATGGAGACCCATATATATATATATATATATATATATATATATATAAATAATAAAATTTTCCTCCACCAAAATCTACTATCAAATATATATATAAAATAATAAAACTTTCTTCCACCAAAATCCACTATCAAATATATATATATATATATATAATAACATTTTCCTCCCCAACCCAATTTTTAGATTTCATACATCACATGTGGGCCCCATATGTGGTCCCCACATGTGGGCCCCACCTTTATAAAAAATTTCTACCAAATATTTTAAAAAATGGGTAAATAGGAATTCATAAAATAAGCAAAATTTATAAAAATTACCTTAAAAATTTTAACAATATTTATTATCTTTATTATAATTCACAATATTAATCGACCAGGTCGTTCACAGGAAAGTGGGGGCTTTTCAATAAGGATTTCTCCCTATTGGCGCGCAATTAGGTGACCAAACCTTTCCTTGACAGAACTTCTAGACATCGTTAATATTGCAAATAATAATATTAATAACTTTATCGTCTCAATTATTGATTTTTAACAATATATAAAATATCGACAATAATTGAATCAAATAACGTGAGATACTATGCAATAATTACTATAGCAATAATTGAACAAGACTGAATGACTTCTCACATAAGCATCAATAATCAATACTGTGTACTACTATACAACCACGCGTATTACTGTTCTTTTACTACCGAGTAGTTCAACAGTATCAATGGTAAAACTTCCGCTGTTATTTTTATAAAAATACTTTTGTCATTTTCTCAATCCGACAATAATTCTGTTATGGGATCCACCAATGATTGCGCCGTTGTACGAATATTCCTTGCTAAAACGAATATTCCCCGACTAATCGAATATAATATAACAACTTGCATACTTTGCAGAATTTATAAATACTACCCACAACTATAACATTATATCAAATTCACACCATAATATAAAAAATTATTTCGAGAAAATTGATTCTTTATTCATAAAATCTGGGGTTTCACAATCTATATCACCCTTCTTTTGTAGCTCATGTATGAAGAAGAATTTAGGTGAAATGTGCTTTGTTCTATCTCCCTTGATGTATCCTCCTCTAAATTGAGCAATGCATGCAGCGTTATCTTCATACAGAATTGTAGGAATGTCTTTGATTGATGGTAATCCACATAACTTTTGAATATGCTGAATAATTGATCTCAACCAAACACACTCTATGCTTGCTTCATGTATAGTAAGAATTTCTGAATGATTTGAAGATGTAGCTGTCATGGTTTGCTTTGTGGATTTCCAGGATATAGCTGTGTCACAATATGTAAATACATAACCTGTTTGTGATCTTCCATTTTGTGGATCTGATAAATATCCTGCATCAACATATCCAACCAATTGCGACGTTGAATTTCTTGGATAAAATAACCCAAGATCTATACTTCCACGGATGTATCTCAAAATGTGTTTGATCCCATCCCAATGTCTCTTAGTCGGAGAAGAACTGTATCTTGCTAACAAGTTGACAAAAAAAGTAATATCAGGTCGTGTACAGTTTGCAAGATACATAAGAGCACCTATTGCACTTAGGTATGGAACTTCAGGTCCAAGTAGTTCTTCCCCACTTTCTAGAAGCCGAAATGGATCTTTATCAACTTCTAAAGATCGAACAACCATCGGAGTAGTCAAATGATGAGCTTTATCCATATGAAAACGATTGAGAATCTTTTCAGCATATGTGGATTGATGAACAAAAATTCTAGATGCTAAATGCTCCACTTGTATTCCCAAACAGAATTTTGTCTTTCCAATATCTTTCATTTCAAATTCATCTTTTAAATAAGTAGCAGTTCTTGTGAGCTCTTCATGAGTACCTACAAGATTCAAATCATCCACATATACAGCAATAATGGAAAATCCACTTTGTGATTTCTTAATAAAAACACATGGACATACTTGATCATTTATATATCCATCTTTTATTAAATAATCACTAAGTCGGTTATACCACATACGACCAGACTGTTTCAACCTATACAATGAGCGTTGTAACTTGATTGAATATATGTGACGGGGCCTTTGTGATTCAACCATTTTCAATCCTTCAGGGATTCTCATGTAAATCTCACTGTCAAGTGAGCCATATAGGTATGTTGTTACAACATCCATGAGACGTGTTTCCAAACCTTCCATGGTTGCCATACCTATGAGAAAGCGAAAAGTGACTCCATCCATTACTGGAGAGTATGTATCCTGATAATCAATACCAAGTTTTTATGAAAACCCTTGAGCTACAAGTCGGGCTTTGTATCTCATAATTTCATTTTTCTCATTTCGCTTTCTTACAAATACCCATTTGTTTCCAATCAGGATTACGCCCAGCGGTGTTTGGACTACTGGTCTAAAAACTTCTCTTTTCAATAGATATTGTAGCTCAGTTTGAATAGCATCTTTCCATTTTGGCCAATCTTTTCTTTTTCGACATTCTTCCATGTTTTGTGGTTCAGGATCTGTGTCAGGAATCAAAGTAATATCTGATGCTATAGAGAAAGAAAATATATCGTCAATCATGACTTTGCTTCGATCCCATATTTTTCATCATGTACATAATTTATTGAGATCTCTTGTGTTCATCTCTTATCCCTTCATTGAGATTTTGAACCTCTCCTGGGGCTATTCCCACTCTTGGAATATGTGCTTCTTCTAGAGCAATTTGTACTTCTTCTGGGGCTATTTCCACTCTTGGAATAAGTGCTACTTCTGGAGTGGGTATTCCTTCAGGGATTCCCTTATTTGCTTTTGATTTTCGTGGTACAATGTCTTTTGCACCAACTGGTCTTCCACGCTTCTAGAGTGGTTTAGATTCTTCTATTACCTTATTCGTCAATTCTCCAGGAATTGATTTTTTAATAGGTATTTCTATCCTTGCTGGAGTATTCACTGCAGGTGTATGTGACTTTATTACTTTTATAGCATCATTAAATGCATCTGACATTTGATTTGCAATATTTTGTAAATGAATAATTCTTTGAACTTCAATTTCACATTGTCATGTATGAGGATCAAGTGGATTTAAATCTGATGCATTCCATGATATTTTAGAGGGTTTTTTATTTAAAACTTTCCCTCATCCTAATGTTGGAAATACAGATTCATCAAAATGACAATCTACATAACGTACAATAAAAACATCTCCAGTTAAAGGTTCAAGATATCTGATAATAGAAGGAGAATCAAAACCAACATAAATAATTATTCTTCGTTGGGCTCCCATCTTAGTTATTTGTGGAGGTGCAATTGGAACATATACTGCACTTCCAAAAACTCGAAAGTGTGATATGTTGGGTATCTGTCCAAGAACTAACTGTAAAGGAGAGAATTTATGAAGAGCCGTTGGTCTTACTCGAATGATAGTTGCAGCATGAAGAATTGCATGACCCCAAACTGAGGTAGGTAAATTAGCCCTTAACATTAATGGTCGTGCAATTAGTTGAAGTCTTTTTATTAAAGATTCAGCTAAGCCATTTTGTGTATGAATATGAGGAACGGAATGCTCAATGGAAATTCCAATAATCATACAAAAATTATTAAAAGTCATTGATGAAAATTCAACTGCGTTATCAAGTCGAATTGACTTGATTGGATGATCTAGGAACTAAGCCCGTAACTTGATTATTTGAGCAAGAAGTTTTGAGAAGGCAAAATTTCGAGAAGAGAGTAGACAAACATGAGACCATCTAGTTGAAGCATCTATTAAAACCATGAAATATCGAAATGAGCCAAACAATGGTTGAATAGGTCCACAAATATCTCTTTGAATTCTTTCTAGGAATTTTGGGGCTTCTTTATAAACTTTTATTGGTGATGGTCGAACAATTAATTTTCCTCGAGAACACGCAGCACAAGAAAATTCACTACTAGGAAAAACCTTCTTATCTTTGAGAGGATGACCAGTAGAATTTTCAATAATACAACGCATCATAGAATTACCTGGATGACCGAGTCTTTCATGCCAAAGCATAAAGGATTTGGGATCTATGATTTTTGGAATCTTAACATTATGAGACTCAATTGCTCTAATTCTCATAGTATATAATCCAGAAGAAATTGAATGAAGTTTTTCTAAGATATTCTTTTTTCCAGAAATAGTAGAAGTAATGAGAAGATATTCATTATCATTCTCATTGGTTGTTTCAATGTGAAAACCATTTAGTCGAATATCTTTAAAACTAAGCAAATTTCTTCTTGATTTACTAGAATATAGAGCATCTTTGATAAAAACTTGTGTCTCATTTGGTAGCAAGAAACTAGCTTTTCCAAATCCCTCAATTAAATTTGATGTGCCAGAGATAGTTCCTATATTTCCCTCAGCTTTGATCAGTTGTGAAAAATATTTCTCATTTTGAAGGATTGTATGAGTTGTTGCACTGTCTGCTAAACATATATCCTCCATATCCATTAAAAAAATGGTCTGACACATATAAAACATAAATAAGAAAAGTTATATTTCAAATATAATTTTATTAATGAGAAACACATACCACATATAGAATGAAAACTAATAATATTATACATGCAAGATGTTTAATTAAAACAAGAAATTAAACGATATCCCAAAAATACTTTCATAAGGTTCAGTAATATCAAAAATCTTTTCTTCATTGTTGGTCATTGGTGGATCATCAACAATATTCATTTGATGATTAACAAAGTTTGTTTCTGCCTCCATTACTTTGTTCTTTTGAGACTCCTGGAATAAATTAGCCAGATGTCTCGGCGTACGACAGCTACGCGACCAATACTCTTTCATCCCACACCTAAAACAAACATCTGGTTTGTTCTTTATCGGTGCTGCAGTTTCTTTATTTTTACCCGACTCAGACACTTACCACTTCTGGTGGCCTGAATTGTCGCGGTTCTGGAATTTGTTGTTACGGTGGCCTCATTTATTCATTCTTCCCCAAGGCTTCTTATTATATGATCATCTCTTGTCACGTTTATTCTGTTAGAATGACGTGCTGTTAATATCCGGCAATGAGATAGCACCCGTTGGCCGTACTTGATGGTTTTTCAACAACAATTCATTATTCTTTTCTGCAACAAGGAGGATAGACAACAAGTCACTGAATTTTGTGAACTTACTCTGTCTATATTGTTGTGACCGAATCATGTTGATGGGATAAAAAGTTGAGAGCGTTTTCTCTAACATTTGGGTTTCAGAAACTGGGTCTCCGCACAAAGCCAAAGTAGAGGTTATTCTATAAACATTGGAACTATATTCCGTAATTGATTTGTAATCTTGTAGCCTTAAATTAAGCCACTCAAATTTGGCATTAGGGAGAACAACCAATTTTTGGTGGTCAAATCTTTCCTTCAGTTGTGTCCATAAAGACAAAGGATCTTTGACTGTTAAATACTCAGTCTTTAATCCTTCATCAATATGGTGACGAAGAAAAATTATGATTTTTGCATTTTGTGCCGAAGTAGCTGTATTTCCTGATTCATTGGTCTTTTCTAACTCATTTACACTAAGGTGCAATTCTGCATCAAGTGCCCAAGCCAAATAGTTGTCTCCAGATATTTTCAAAATAAAAAAAATCTATTTTTGCCAAGTTTGTCATCTATTATGGGTTAAAACATAATTATTATTTATTAAAACAATAAATAATTGCATATATGAAATATGAAAAATAAACTACGTCACGACCTCAAGTGGTGATAAAATGCAAATATAAATATTCTTATATTTATGTTATTAGCATAATGCAAATGGATCTTCACCCGGTATGCGGTAGTCCGCGTAGGCAGGTTATTCCAACAAAATAATAAAGAACGAAACCAGGTCAGGCGAAATTTGCACCGACAGGATATTCCGACATAATATTAAATGTGGAATAATAAATAATGGAACCAGGTCAGGTGAAATTTACACCGACAGGATATTCCGACAGAATATTAAATGCAATTATAAGAATAAAATTATATTATTGGTGGTATAGCCCAACCAGTAGTATAATAATAAATTGCAAGAATTTAATTTTACCGTCCCAGTTGGTTAGAGTCTCGTGCTGATAACGTGTTATAAAACTTTAGCAAAGTATAAAAATAAACTCTTATAATTGCTGCATAAATTTAGAGAGAGAATATATAAGAGAGAAAGAGAGAAATTCCTTCGGATGAATTTTTCTGAAGAATCCTTATTTTCTTTCTTCACTATCACTGCCTTTATATAGGCAATTATAGGAGGAGTCAGGAGGAAGGAATCATCACGGATGAGAATAAAGAAGGGAGGCAAGCTGAGAGAATAAAGGAGAGAGATAGGCTGTCATTCATGTACCCTCACGCGAGAAGGAATCATGATTATAATACCAATTATATAGTTGGGCAAAATTTTACATGAATTTTTCTGATGCATGGCTCTTAATGGGACGTGTAGTTGTGAGATTGGTTTTAACAAGTTCTCGTACCCTGATTGCTAAGAAAATGTTATACACAAACTATAACATAATATAGTGGTACTAGTTGGGTCTCGTGACTCCGACACTGTATAGACGGTGAGATTTATCTCAAACTTTGAACGACCCAGATGATTTATTGAGTGAGCGGAAAATTCAAAATCATTTGTATTTTATTAATAGATTATCTCAAACTTTGAACTGACCCAGATGATTTATTGAGTGAGCGGGAAATTAAAAATTATTTGTATTTTATTAGATAGATAGATAGATGGTGTATTTTGGATCATAGAGTAAGCTGAATGGATCTGCGGTGATGTAGTTATCTTTTCCAATATTTCGTTGAAGATATTTATGCTATTTTACCATAATAAAACAACAAAGTTTTATAGTCAAACGACGTAAATATTAATGCTCTGTTTCTCAAACATTTCTTGGTGGTGATGATAAGAAATTAAGAAGCAAATTGTCAATTCTTGACGTTCAAATATGATGGGCTATACGCGTATATGTGGAGCAACAGGCTTGAACCATTTTTCCATTGAAAGAAATATCAAACAATGAACAGAATGTTGACATTCAATATTTGTATATGAAAACAGACCTATAGGCATTACACCTTCCATTTTCACCACCACTTATGGGACTTACCAGCAACACAAAACTGATGCCTCTTCTTCAATTTCTGCTCCTTATACTACAATGTTTTTATATAGACATTTGCACAAGCCAAAATAATACCATTACATCCACTCAGTTCATCAAAGACCCTCAAACATTAGTCTCCACTAACAAAATATTCAAGCTGGGATTTTTCAGCCCTGTGAACACAACGAATCGTTATGTTGGTATTCTTTACAACTCCTCAGTTGTGAATGCGGTGTGGGTAGCTAATAGAGAAAGACCTCTAAATGACTCTTTTGGGACACTGGGTATCTCTGAAGATGGGAATCTAATGATTTTGGATGGGCAGAAAATGGTCATTTGGACATCAAATGTTACAGATCCTGTGTCAAATGCAAGTGCTGAGCTTTTAGATACCGGGAATTTAGTCTTGAGAGATAACTCCAATGGAAGGACACTCTGGGAAAGTTTTCAAAATCCTTCCGATTCAATTTTAGAGAACATGAGATTTAGTAAGATATGTGGAATCGGATGAGAGGACTTTGTTGACATCGTGGAAAAGTCCCTCGGATCCATCCATTGGGAGATTTTCAGCTAGTCTTGAGCCTTTAAATATTCCACAAATCGTTGTAAGGAATGGTAATAGGAAACATTGGCGTAGCGGTCCTTGGAATGGTCAAACATTTCTTGGAGTACCCAACATGAATTCTGTATATCTAAGTGGATTTAGTATTGGAGATGATACAACTGGAACCATGTATCTAACTTTCACCTATCCAAATAACTCTGCATTAATCCACTATACCTTAAGTTCTGAAGGAGTACTAACGGAGAAGGAATGGTCTGATTCAAAACAAGATTGGGAGGCGACATGGTTGAGTCAAGAGGACGAGTGTGATCTTTATGGAAAGTGTGGAAAATATGGGACTTGTAACTCGGAGGAATCCCCAATTTGTACTTGTATAAAAGGGTTTGAGCCGAAGAATATGGAAGAATGGAGTAGAGGGAATTGGTCTAGTGGATGCATAAGGAGGACGCGATTGCAATGTGACAGAAATAATACTAGTAATGGTACTGAATTGAGCAAAGAAGATGGGTTTTTGAAGCTTACAACTGTGAAAGTGCCAGATTTTGCTATGTGGATAAATGCACCAGAAGAGGACTGTGCGAGCCGGTGCTTGACTAATTGCTCTTGTGTGGCTTATGCAATTAACTATGGGATTGGATGTATGTATTGGAGTGATGATTTGATTGACATAGTAGAATTCTCTGGTACGGGTGGGATGGATCTTTATGTTCGCGTGGCATACTCAGAGCTTGGTAATCTGTTTCATTTTCTCACAAATCTTGCATTTCTGGAATTTTTAGTAGTTGTTCACTGCATTAGTCTACACTTTGCCCTTTTTTGAACCAAAAGGAGCCTGTTTAACTTAGTTATATTAAGTTTCTATCAACAGTTTGACTATATTTTCCTTTACATCTGTTCAATTTTACAGATAAAAAGGGGAACCAAAAAACAGTTATTGCAATTGTTGCAGCGGTCATAGGGTCAATAACTGCTGTCATCTGTTCATACTTTTGTTGGAAGTTGATGGCGAAAAGAGCAGGTAGCCTATTAGAATTAACTCATATGGTTAATATATGTTTGTTCTTATTTAATATATAGATAAATAAAACTACTTTCTTATTCAGAAATGAAGCGAGAAAGTGAGATGTTATTGTATAAAAGAGGGATAGTTTTTCCAGAACTGGAATATTCAACTGAACGCATGGCTGAAGATAATATGAACAAAGTTAAACTTGAGGAAATACCACTATTCAACTATGAGACGCTCGCAGCTGCAACAGAAAACTTCCATTTGGCAAATAAGCAAGGGCAGGGTGGTTTTGGTCCAGTCTACAAGGTAATGCTCGTTCACGCAGAGCATAGTTCGGGTTGAACAATTTGAAGTTGATAAAATTTTATCCATTTTACAGGGAAAATTGGCAGGTGGACAACTAATAGCTGTGAAAAGACTTTCAAGATCTTCTGGACAAGGCTTAGAGGAGTTCATGAATGAGGTTCTGGTGATAGCTAAACTCCAGCACCGGAATCTTGTTAGACTCCTTGGATGCTGCATAGAAGGAGAGGAAAAGATGTTGATCTATGAATATATGCCAAATAGAAGCTTGGATGCATTTCTTTTCGGTTAGATAATGTTTAATTCTCTTTAATTCTGGACTGTGTTCTTGGTGGTTCAATTCTTTAGTTTTGTATGTGTGGCAGACTAATTGGATTAAGAAAATATACATATACTTCAAGACTTATCCTATATTGTTTCTGTCCTGGATGTCACACTTTAGATAAACTCAAACAAGAGCAACTAGATTGGAGGAAACGTGAGAAAATCATTGAAGGGATTGGTCGAGGTCTTTTGTACATTCACAGAGATTCTCGATTAAAGATTATTCATAGAGATTTGAAGGCAAGTAATATTTTGTTGGATGAGGAGCTATACCCAAAAATATCAGATTTTGGCATGGCAAGGATTTTTGGCGGTGACCAAGACCAAGCCAACACTAGAAGGGTTGTTGGAACCTAGTAAGTACTTGTTCTAGTTTTGTCATGTCAAGCGATAATCCTTCATTAATTTTCACTGCATTTATTCATTTCAGCTTGGTTAAAGTATCCATTTTGATATAATGCAGTGGTTATATGGCCCCAGAATATGCAATGGAAGGCAGATTCTCAGAAAAATCTGATGTCTACAGCTTCGGAGTATTGTTATTAGAGATTGTAAGCGGAAGAAGGAGCACTAGTTTTTACCAAGATGAGGATGCTTTGAGCCTTGTAGGATATGTAAGTTCTTTTCAACCATTTCTTCATTTATGTAAACCTCTACTTTTCCTTATCATTACAATTGAATTATGCATATGCATTGCAACATTTAATGCACGTGTTAACAATTTCAGGCATGGAAATTGTGGAATGAAGAAGAGATTGTAAAACTAGTAGATTCAAGAATATTGAATCCAAGATACCAAGCAGAGATCATCAGATACATACATGTAGGATTGTTATGTGTTCAAGAATTCGCCAAGGATAGGCCATCTGTTTCTACAGTTCTTTCAATGCTTAGTAGTGAAATTGCTGATCTTCCTGCTCCAAAACAAGCTGCATTTACAGAAAGAAGGAAATTTTCAGACACCATTCAACAGCCTCAAACTTGTTCTATAAACAATGTAACTGTTACAATTATTGAAGCCCGCTAGCTAGCGGTGAAACTCAGGAAATTTTCTTTCTTTTACTTTTTTTTTATTATCACTTTGCCCTAAAGACACTTAATACTCAGATATGAGTACTGAACACTTCATTTTAGTGTAAAAAGGTAAAATTAAGGAGTATCTGTGTTGGACTCTTAAAGATACTATGTCCAATCGGATGTTGCTTCCGAATCCATGTAACGTAGCTCTTTTTGGTTCCATTTTAGGGATTTCTTTTTGGTGTTACAAATTTAACCTGAAGATTTTTGCTCAAGTCAGGTTTACTTCTCTAAATTGTATGTATATTTTTCTCTTAGTCTCACTTTTTCATTTTGAGGTCACTTGACCGTATAAAAATATGAAATAGCAAGTAAATGAAGTTTTGTTTCTAATTCTAAAAATTCTGAAAAGTAAAGACAGAAAAATAGTCTCAACTCAATATAGGGTAGAATGAACCTAAACAAGTTAAAATGGGAAAGAAGCCAGACTTACTGATATAAGTCGGTTGACTATATACACTCCCTATGTCGTCAGAAAAGTAACAATTCTAGACTAAATATAGTCTAAGATTCATATTTCACTTCAGCAACCGGACTAAATTTTGTCCATGAGTTTTTTCAGTGAAGCTGATGGACTATATCAAGGAACTAAGCATCTCCAGTAGGCCGGAGTAGCAACAATCCTAGACTAAATATAATCTAAGATTCATTTTTCATTCAAGCAGTCGGACTAAATTTAGTCCATGAGTCTCTATATCAAGGAACTAAGGAGCTAGAATTTGGTGGACTATAATTTTAAATATATTTAAATAGGAGGGTGTAAGGGTGATTGGTGGACTATATTCATTAAATATAATATAATTTTTTAATATTATATTCCACGGGATAGTCTATGGGATAATCCTATCTGTTGGATTCCAAATTGAAGACTAAAGAACATCTCATATGGACAAAATAATCCATGAGATAGTCCACCTGCGGGAGATGCTCCTATTTGCAAACATTAATAAATTTCTTACAAATATTTACTCAGAATTTGTTGAGTTTTAGTTTAAATTTGTAAAATTAAAAATATTTTTATCATTTTGTACTACTATCAATACGCATGTTGACTCGTATTTTTAACAAATGAGATGGGAGTATAATATAGCAATGGTTTGGAATCCTTGAAAGCCATATATGTCATAATATTCTTTGAGAATTAAGCAAAGGATTTACATATACAAATGTGAATCAGGGGTACCTTGCAGCGCAGGTACGTTGAAGCTCTCTGCAAACTAATTGATGCATGCAGAGTGTTTGTATTAAGTCCCCAAAGAAAGACATTCCTTCAACATCTTCAAGCCTCGCCGTCTACAGTAGAACTTGCTCTATAAAAATTAAGTACCACATAAAAATTAGTACTAGTGCTGTACTTTGTAATATTCTGATCCCCATGTCAATGTGACACCATGTATTAAAGTCCAAAATCCAGGCAAGACCTTGGTCAACTTACTGCAACGCATGGAGCCAACGCGGCCATCTTTGTCATTGGCTTAATATTTTGACCGCGTAGGTTGATTATAGAAGTATTCTCAAGTTCGTTGTACGATCTAATCAAGAATAGTTGCTTTGCTATAATTGAAAGTAAAACTCAGAATATTATCCTCATTTTCCTTCATACTTTTTGAGTTTTTTCGCCTTCCAAACAACCCCATAAGTTCTAGATTAATTGTATGTGCTAAATCTGGTTAGGTCTGTAGCCACCATTTGGTCAAAAATCAAGAATAGTATGCCCTAATATCTTCAATTATTTATTTCAGCATTGAAATATCATAATGGTTTTGCTTATGCTTTTCTATATTCCTTTCAAGTGGATACAAATATGGGAACTATTTCATTGATGCCAATACAGTGCATTCAACCCATGTTGAGGTAATTTTTTTGACTTCAGAACTATATTGCCAAAATCAGAAGCATAGTAATTGGAGATTAATGAGGCCCTTTCCTCGAAGTAACTATCTTTTGTTTGTGCTTTTTACATCATGCTTGTATATATTCTTTAGACAAAATGTCTGCCTGTTTCAGATTGTGAAATAAATGGCCGTGCATGACAGAAACCCAATGATTATATATCTATGCTTACTGTTTTTGATCTTCAACGCTCTTTCTGTGTTTTCACAATCAACCAACGACAAAATTACACAATGCCAGGTTATAAGAGATGGTCAAACCATCATCTCAGAAAGCCAGAATTATACACTTGAATTTTTTAGCCCTGGAAATTCGTCGTCGCGATATGTTGGCGTATGGTACAGCAGAATTCCGGAAAAAACTGTCATATGGGTTGCAAATAGAGAGAATCCAATCTCTCATAATTCTGGTTTCTTAAGTTTTGGAAATGATGGCAATCTAATACTTTCAGATGGAAATTCTAGCATATATTGGTCCACTAACACTTCATCTATATCAACTAACTCAACTGCAGTTCTAATGGATAGTGGTAATCTTGTTATCTGTAGAAGTGAGGATATTGATGATACTCGTAAGACCTTGTGGCAGAGCTTTGCCGTTCCCACAGATAACTTTTTGCCTGACATGAGAGTCTATACATTTTCTCAAACTCGAACTGTAGAGAGGGCATTTTTAACTTCTTGGAAAAGTCCCAATGATCCTTCACCTGGAAACTACTCTGTGGGTTTTGATCCCCGAGGATCACCACAAATAGTGGTATGGAGGGGATTAAATCGCCTTTGGAGGAGTGGGCACTGGAATGGTCTAATATTTATTGGTGTTCCCACTGCGAGAGCTCGTTACTTGTATGGTTTTAGGCTTAATACTGAAAAGAATGGAGATATGTATTTCATTTATACCACAGTAGACCGTTCAGAAACCGTGAGGTTTAGTATTGGGTGGAATGGAGCTACAGAACAACTTATATGGAATGAAGGTAGGCAGGATTGGGATGTGGAACAGTCACAGCCCTCTACTGAATGTGAAGAGTATAACAATTGTGGTAATTTTGGAGTTTGTAGTATGGAGGATTCTCGTAGATGTAGCTGTATGGAAGGGTTTGTTCCCAGGTTTGCAGATCAGTGGGATAGGGGAAATTGGTCCGGTGGGTGCATTAGGAGGAACTCTTTGAATTGTGACACCAATGGTACAAATGATGGGTTTTTGGGAGTGGAAGGTGTGAAGTTACCTGATTTTGCTGATACTTTGGCGGCAGGAAATTTGAGGGAATGTGAAGATAAGTGCAAAAACAATTGTTCCTGTAATGCCTATGCATATGTTTCTGGAATTGGGTGCATGGCTTGGAGTGATGATTTGGTTGATGTTGAGCATCTTGCGGGTGGGAATACACTGTATCTACGTGTAGCTAATTCTGAATTAGGTAAGGTTATTTATCCCCGTGTTTTGTTTGTATCCTATTTAAGACTATATTTCAATTTTTGTTCTTCATTTTCTTTACACTTTGGCTTTTTTTCTACAAAATTTAATTTATTGGTTAGAATATATATTGAGTAATATATAGTAGATCAATCTCTTATCCTTGGTGCCATCTTTGAAAAATTAGAGTTTCATATAGGTAGGCAGTTCTATCTCTATAATTTTTAAAGAATTTGATCAAATTTTTTAAACTTTTGTGTTTCATTTCAGGAGGTAGGAGTAAAATATCCAATATAGCAATTATAATAATTGCAGTATTGGGAACAATTATTCTTGGCGTCATTTTCTGGGCATTATGGAGGTTCCAAGAAAAACTGAAAAGTAATTTATACAGTTTATTTTTACTTTGTATTTTAGTTTTTAAATCTATTGCCTTGGGTTGTGGAGGGAGTGTAACTGAATTACTATTTACTAATGTAATAGCACTTTTTTTTATTTTATATATTTATGAAAACAGCCAGAAATCCATGGGAGAAACAGAATAATTCAGTCTTAACTAGTGTGAGCAGAAGTCAAGAAATTTCTACTGCCCTTATTCAGCTTCCATTATGTAGAACTGGCCACAGTTGCCCTTATTCAGCTTCCATTATGTAGAACTGGCCACCAACAACTTTGCTGACGAAAACAAGCTTGGACAAGGGGGATTTGGTCATGTATACAAGGTGAATTTTTTGTTTAAACCATATTGTAAATAAATTAAGCTGTGGTGGAATGTCTAATAGGGAATGAATGACATATTCTCTTTTCTTTTTCCAGGGAACCCTGCCTGGGGACCAAGAAGTAGCTGTTAAAAGGCTCTCAAAAAGGTCTGGACAAGGCTTAGAGGAATTCAAAACTGAGATGATTCTAATAGCAAAATTACAACATCGTAATCTGGTTAGACTGCTCGGCTGTTGCATTGAAGGGGAAGAGAAGTTACTCATTTATGAATACATGCCTAATAAAAGCTTGGATTCTTTTCTATTTGGTTTGTTCCTTCTGCATTCTAGTATAGCTTATGTTTATCTACTGTTTATCATTTCGATGTCACAATGACAATAATTAGCATATTTTGATATGCAATGGCAGATCCAACCCAAAAAGTACAACTTGATTGGAATAAACGCTTTACAATTATCTAAGGAGTTGCACGAGGGCTACTCTATCTTCATCGCGATTCAAGACTTCGAATAATTCATCGAGATCTAAAAGCTAGCAATATATTACTGGATGAAGAGATGAACCCAAAAATTTCTGATTTCGGCATGGCCAGAATATTTGGTGGGAACCAAAATGAAGCAAATACAGTCAGAGTTGTTGGGACATAGTAAGTTCGAATATTAACTCTCAAATGAAGCCATGTTTTACTCATTTCACTCAAACCCAATAATTGAATTTTTATTGTTGCTACAATATAGTGGTTATATGTCGCCAGAATATGCAATGGAAGGCCTATTTTCTGTGAAATCTGATGTATATAGCTTCGGGGTATTACTACTGGAAATTGTCAGTGGCCAGAGAAACACTACTTTTCGGTCACCTGAATGTACAAACCTTATTGGATATGTAAGCTCAACAATTATCTTTAATCGTTTTTCTCTGTTCAAATTTTCCCTTCTTTGGAGTAGCAAATTTTACTGGTAACAATTTCATGACATTTCAGGCATGGAATTTGTGGAAAGATGGTAATGCTGTGAATGTGATTGATCCCATCATTATGGATTCATGTCCTCGTGATGTTGTATTGCAATGCATACATGTAGGGATGTTGTGTGTGCAGATCTCTGCTGCGAATAGACCAACAATGTCATCTGTTTTACGGATGTTGGAGAGTGAAAGTGTTGGTCTTCCGTTGCCTAGACTGCCAGATATTAATTCATCTGGAGATATGGATTTGATCGTACAAGATCCTCAGATCATATCCTCAACTGAAGTAACAATTACAGAATTGATTGGAAGGTAAACCATTTGGTCATGTAATTTCTTGCAGTGTAGAGTGTATATAGTAGGCGATTTTGTCGGCATCATTTGTATAAAGCAAATTTTAATGGTGATTTGCTTAGCATCACTTGTATGAAACAAATGTTAATGGTGGTGATTTTCTTGTATGAAACAAATGTTAATGATGCTTCTGATGATCAAGTTTGTATAAAGCCATCTAATTCAAAATATAAGATTGTAAAGTTTGGTTGAAACAAGGAGGCAGGTCACTTGTTTGATGAAATGTTTCAGGAAGACGCTGTCACCTGGGCTACGTTAATCTTATCCCCACCCATCCTTTTTGCAAACAAACATAGTCTTGGAATTCTATTATTACTGGGTATCGTTTAAATGGTCGAGTTAAGGATGCCGGACTACTTTTTGCTGTGTTTGCAGGGAAGAATGTGAGGATTGAGGACTTGGAGTGCTATGCTTAAGCAAATAGGAACAGGGTAGTTTAAAAAGTGCCAAACTAGTATTTATTTGACTTAAAAATGAAAGATATTATAAAATTGAAATCCTGCTAATGGTCAAATGATGAGGGAATTATGTTTAGAGTTTAGGTGGGAGAAAATGACTTTTTCCTTTTGACATAAGGGGTAACTGCTATGATGCCAATTTTGCCAAAGTTTTGAGGAGGCAACTGTTAATCACTGTCAACATTTCATTCTTCCGAGCACTACCTCTTATACATTGCTTAAACTTAAGTTTCTTGACTCTTGGAGTTCTTTACAAGATTGATGACATATATCATGGGAATATTTCCACCTTCCTGCAACTTATCACCATGGAGGTGAGAGTTAATCATTCAGTTTTATATATATCATGTGCATATGCTTCATATAGCATGACTCAAGTATATAGAGTTGATACCATTTCTCAAACTGAGTTCATGTTAGGGTTTTTACCCATTTCAAACACATACCCAATTCGGATTTAATTTTGTGCAGGGATCCGACAAGATACATGATAAGATGAAAACAATAATCCCATAACAAGGCAACACAAGCAACAAGTACTTTAATGTGGTTCAGGCCAAACATGCATGCATCCACAGAGCGAATGAATTTTACTAGAACTAGAAAAGTTTATAGCACAAATCAGGGCTAATGCCTATGTGTTTGTTATCCAAACTCAATCTCAAACCCCAAATTACTTTTGGCAGACGGCCAAATTCCTGGGCCCAACTTTTGTTGCCAGTTTTAATTTCAATGTCTAATAGTTCATATACTTTATTTCGGATTTATTAAGTTCTATTAGGTGAATATATAATGATCACTCTTGTCACTCTTAATCTTCATTTTTTTGTTTCAATTCGATATAAACTATGGCATTTCATTTTCTTTCAATATTCTTTCAAAATGTTGTATTGCCACATGAAGATTGCTTTTCTTGACGTTTAGTAGTAAAATACTTTCAGTCTTCTCAATTTTTAATCAAATTATTTGAGTTGTCTAATATTTCTTTGACCTTGTTTCTGCACATCAGACAAAAAATAAGGATAAAATGGTAGAGGAATGATCCCCTTCCTTAAATTACTATTGTTGGTGTCTTTCTTATAAACATGTTTATATCTGTTCTTCATATTTGTACTGCTTCAGAATTTGAAAAATGAGCACTAATTACAAAAACCCATCAAGTGTTCATTTTTTCTTCATCTTATTGATCTTAAATTCTGTTGCTTTGCTTTTACAAGCAGCAAACAATAACACAATTACACAAGGCCAGTTGATAAGAGATGGCCAAGTGATTATTTCTGCAGGCCAGAAGTTCACGCTCGGGTTTTTCAGTTCTGGAAATTCCACATACAGATATGTTGGAATATGGTACTATAAAATTCCAGTACAAACAGTCATATGGGTAGCAAATAGAGATAAACCAATCTCTGGCGAATCCGGTGTTTTAAGTATTGGAAATGATGGCAATCTAATGGTTTTAGATGGAAATACTAGTATATGGTCTACTAATACTTCTTCTGCATCAACTAACATGTCTGCAATTCTTATGGATTCTGGAAACTTGCTTCTATTGAGAAGCGCGGATATTGATAATCCAAGTAAGGCATTGTGGGGGAGCTTCATAGATCCCACGGATACATATTTACCAGACATGAAAGTCTATACAAATGTCCAAACCGGAAAGGGAAGTGTTTTTTCTTCTTGGAAAAGTGTTGATGATCCTTCATATGGGAACTACTCGTTACGCCTTGATCCTCGTGCATCTCCACAGATAATAGTATGGGATGGATTGAACCGGCATTGGAGAAGTGGGCACTGGAATGGACTCATATTTACCGGTCTTCCTGGCATGACAGCTCTTTACTTGTATGGATTCAAGCTTACCAATGAAGGAAATGGAAATGTTTATTTTACATATACTATGGTGAACAGTTCACTTATTACAAGGTTTAGGCTCCGGTGGGATGGAATTGTGGAGCAATTAATTTGGGACGAAGGGCTTAAGCAGTGGAATGTATCACTATCAGAGCCTTCAAACGAGTCTGAAATTTATAACAAATGTGGGAATTTTGGAATAGGTAGCGTGATAAGTTCTCCTATGTGCAGTTGTATGCAAGGTTTTAATCCAAAATATTTAGATCAATGGAATAGAGGAAGTTGGTCTAATGGGTGCAGAAGGAAGAGTTCTTTGCAGTGTAATATTACTGGTACTGATGATGGGTTTTTGGAAGTTCAGGGCTTGAAGTTGCCTGATTTTGCGGATACCTTAGCAGCAGATAACATCAGCAGATGTAGAGAGGAATGTTTGAAAAATTGTTCATGTAATGCGTACACATTTGTATCTGGAATAGGGTGTATGATATGGAGTGGTGATTTGGTTGATATGGAGCATTTTAAAGGTGGCGGGAATACACTTTACGTTCGTCTTGCTAAATCTGAACTAGGTACGCATATTCTTAATTGTGTCATTACTCCTTAGTTTCTCTCTTCTTTGTCTCTTTTCTGTTCATTCACATAATGAATATGCAAACCATATAGCTACAATGCAATATTGTCTATAAATTTGATTCGTACCCGTGTTTCTTTCAACTTACAGGAGGTAAGAGCAAAATTTCAAATATAATGATTATAGCAGTTGCAGTTGTGGGAACAATTTTCCTTGGCATGGCCATTTGGATAACATGGAGGTTCAGAGGAAAACTGCTAGGCAGTGGTATTTGTTTTTGCCTTTTCGATTGAAACTAACTAAATTGTTATCTACTTGTGTAATTTCATATTTTTAATCGCATGATTCATTAATGCAGAGCGGAAGAACAATAAAATACCAATAACTGATGTTAGCTCAAGTACTCAAGGATTCTCTACTATTTTCTCGGAAGCTGATGACCTTGCTATAGATGGAAAACAAGGAAATGGACCACAATTGCCTTTATTCAGTTTCAATCAGATAGAACTTGCCACCAACAATTTTGCTAACAAGAACAAGCTTGGAGAAGGGGGATTTGGTCCTGTATACAAGGTAAGTTCTTATAAATAAAGCATATAGCAAAACATGAAAGTTGTTCAACAAAGTATATTAAATAACTTTATATTCCATGATCTAGGGAACCCTACCTGGGGGAGAAGAAGTTGCTATAAAAAGACTATCAAAGTGGTCTGGACAAGGCATAGGGGAATTTAAAACTGAGCTTATACTAATAGCAAAGTTACAACACCGAAATCTTGTTAGACTGCTTGGTTGTTGCATCGAAGGGGAAGAAAAGTTGTTGATCTATGAATTCATGTCTAATAAAAGCTTGGACTCATTCCTATTTGGTTTGTTATAATCACCCTTCTGTATAAGTTTTCATTATTCACCGTCTTATGTTACTTTGTTAAGCATGTTTTGATAGAGGCTTGTTGGCAGACTCGTTCAAGAAAGCACAACTAGACTGGACAACGCGCTTTGCAATCATTGAAGGGATTGCACGAGGGCTTCTTTACCTTCATCGGGATTCAAGACTAAGAATTATTCATCGAGATCTAAAAGCAAGCAATATTTTGTTAGACGAAGAGATGAACCCGAAAATTTCAGATTTTGGCATGGCCAGAATATTTGGAGGGAACCAAAATGAAGCAAATACAGTCCGAGTTGTTGGCACATAGTAAGTTTCCCCGTCCTATCTATCTATTAGTATGAATATCTACGAAAGATTAAAGCTGTACGAATTTCTATAATTGCTATATGCAGTGGCTACATGTCTCCAGAATATGCAATGGAAGGTTTATTTTCTGTGAAGTCCGATGTGTATAGTTTCGGTGTTTTACTACTAGAGCTTGTCACTGGCCAAAGGAACAGTAGTTTTCACTCGCAGGAATGCACAAATCTTATTCGATATGTAAGCCCAACCATCACCACCTTTTTCTTGTTTTCATCTGTTGATGTTTTTTATATAGTAAGCCCAAAATGATTTTTATTTGAAACATTGTTAGGCATGGAATTTATGGAAAGACAATAAAGCAGTGGAGCTAATTGATCCTCTAGTTGCTGATTCATGCTCTCAAGACGAAGCGTTGAGATGCATACATGTAGCAATGTTGTGCATACAGAGCTCTGCATCACAAAGACCAACAATGTCATCTGTTGTGATGATGTTGGAGAGTGGAATCTCTAATCTTTGCATGCCAAGGCAGCTTGATATTAGCTCGACGAGCTCCAAAAAAATGGATTCGATCATGTTAGATCACGATTGTTCTTCCTCCATTGAAGTTCCAATTACAGAAGTGAGTGGAAGGTGAAAAAAATATGTGGTAGTAGGTGGTTTTGTCACCATCCATTCATATGAAAATAATGTTGCAAGGGGGATCAGACAATATGACACTGCCAAGCAAATGTATACAGATAAAGATACTATTTTTCTTGTGTCTTAGGATATAAGCTTCCAAGGGTAATTGCCAAATTAGGGATGCTGCATTTAAGGGGAAGGAAAGAATGTTGATGTACCAAACAAAAGCTTAAATTATATTCATATATTTTAATTATTTTTTGTCTAGCTCAACTAATTTGTTTTCTCGCTCAATTATTTTCTGAAGATATATGGAGTTATATATAAGTTGTATTTATATAACAAAGACTAGACGTAACTTATAGAGGGACTGGTTAATATTAAATTAATTTTGGTCAATTGACCAATACAATATTAATCTCTCTTTACGTGTCAACATTGTATTAATTAAATGACCAACTTATCATAAAGTTGATTTCATGGTAAACGGATCCTTATAACAAAGACCCCTGAATAGCATCTTTGACTCATCTCCAATCTTGAAACTAATTACATGTAATTTATGCTATACAAATGCAATTTTTTACTACAGAATTTCACGAAAAGACCATATTTAATTTCAGTGAATCTGAATTGTCATACGTTTGGGAAAAATAAAATAAAGTCATTAATAAAAGTTTACGACTTTTGTCATCAATAACGCACAATATTCTGCTAATAAAAGTTTATTGACTTGAGCACCAATATTCTGTTAGGGGACTTCACTAACAATTAATTGATTAGCACGTAGCTTATTTTTAATTAACTGCACTAGTTTTTATTTATTTATTTATTATATTAATTTATTACATTGTACTCCCCTCCGTTTTTTAATATAAGTAGTTTTAGAGAAGTGTTTTTGTTCCTTGATATAAGTCGTTTGAGAATTTCAAGTAAATATTAATTATTTAGTTTCCAAAATTACCTCAAGTATGAAATATAACTTTGGTTCTCTCACTATTTTTTGTCCAATAAATAAAACTCTCTTTTTTCAATACAAGGACAATATAGACAATTGATATTATATTTAATGTTATACAATCATTTCCTTAATACTTGTGCACAACTCTAAAACGACTTATATTAAAGAATGAAAGTAATACAATATTCTTCTATACCACAGATCGCACATCAATCCGTCGTAACGGTTCTCTCATTCGGAGTGATTGATGAAATAATTTGGGATAAATTTTGAATCCGTAATAAATTTTGGATCAAATATCAAAGTTCGAATGAAATTCATCTAAATTTTAAGTCTGGAACAAATTTTGGGTTAAATCCCAAGTGTGAATCGAATTCATCTAAATAAGACTTTAAACCACTAGCTTGATAGTATTTTCATGGGTCATTTTAGTCCATCACATGTAGACTTGACAAAAAATAGGTTTGGGTTAGTTTTTGAACCAAAACCATATTACTTATATTTAATATGAGTTATGTGATTTGGATTTAAATGGTTATGTGTCAAATCTAGATCGACCTATTTTTCAAATTATAGTTTTACTAAAAATCTTAATTTATGTTATAATAAAAGAGTTTTAATTTAATTTTTTAGACCCAAGTTTAAAACTAAAAATTTTAATTGATGTGACTAATTTGAGTATTAAAAACATTAATTTTGTGATTATAGGCCCTTTCAAAAAAAATTACATTGATAATTATTATGTTAATTAAAATTAATGAAATTATTGAGAATTTTATTACAATAATCAGTAAATATTATTTTTTGGAGGGGGAGTAGGGGGTGGGGGTGGGGTAGGGGTAGGGGTAGGGGGCTGGGGAAAATTAAATTATATAATATAATATAAAACAATTTACGGAGAGAAATAGGAAATTAATTTAATTATATAATATAAATTGTATAATTTAAATGAGTTATTTTAATTAATTAAGGGAGGATATAGTAATTATTTAAATTAGTAGTTCGTTACACTAAAAGTGTTAACTTTATTATGGATTAATTCCATAATTAGTGAAATAGTTTTGAAAGGGCCTATAATCACAAAATTAATGTTTTTGAAAGGGCCTATAATCACAAAATCAATTCATCACGTAAAAACAAGTTAAACAACCCAATAGATCCAAGTGGTTTTTGTTACTTATATGGTTTTCAACTTAAATTGTCATGTCTATTCACAGGTTCACCCAAAAAGTTTTTGATGTGGGGTTGGACGGTCCCGATCAAAGCTTTCGAGAGTCGGCTCTAATACCATATGGGTCAAATTTTGGGTTAAATCTCAAGTCCGAATCGAAATCATCTAAATAAGACTTTAAACCACTAGCCCGATAATATTTTCATGGGTCATCTTAGTCCATCACAAGTAGACTTGGCAAAAATAGGTTTGTGCTTGTTTTGAGTTACATAAAATAGGTTTGTGTTGGTTTTGGAACCAAAACTATATTACCTATATTTAATATGAGTTATGTGATTTGGATTTAAATGATTATGGGTCAAATCCAGATCGACCTATTTTTCAAATTATAGTTTCACTAAAAATCTTAATTTTTGTTATACTAAAATAGTCTTATTTTAATTTTTAAACCCAAGTTTGAAACTAAAAATTTTAATTGATGTGATTTTGGTTAACTATATGGTATCCGACTTAAATTGCCACGTCTATTCACAGGTTCACCCAAAAAGTCTTTCAATGTGGGGTTGGACGGTCGCAATTAGAGCTTTCGAGAGTCGACTTTTGTGACGCCCCCAAAACAGGTATACATCACCCATCTTGGGTCGCCAGATACAAGGTACTGAATATAAATACAACTTAATTATACAACAGTCGTGTGAAATACGACAAAACTATAGGCTGTGAGTTTTAATACAAATATTGTCATCTAGACAATATCCACACTCAATAGACTCCTCATTATATTTATTATCACACTATTTCACAGAATAGTGAGGACTACTAATGCACCATCTAGGACCATCACTCTGTTCTCCGACTAGTCCCAGCTACGTTCTCATTTCTTGAAGAGAACTGTGAAAGAAAGGGTGAGCTCAACTAGCCCATTAAAAATATTATGACTAAGATAATGCAGAATAAATTATCAATAGCCTTCAACAGTATAACAACTGATAGAATATAATAGACAACAAGTTTTAGATCAAAAACTATAGCAGAATAAGCAATCCATTAGAAGAGTCAAGTAAAGTATAAAATCTACTGTCTTCTATGATTTAAAAAGATTTTCATCAACTTTATCGCTGAGACTCAGCTTAATAAATAAAATCTAATCATCCCTGCTCCACGGCCAAGGTTATTCATGTAATCATCAATGGTCATGACTATACCGAATAATCCCTAGTCATAATCATACCAACAACCGTCCACCAATGAACTACAGGCCAAATGAGGACTTTTATCGAATCATTTGTCACATTACGGTCATGATTATACCGAATAATCTCTGGTCATAATCATACCAAGTCCATCTATGCACGTAAGCCAAAGATGACTTTCAACATAATATAAGCATTAGGATGATGACAATTCAATAAAACAGGTTCAAGAATAAATTTTAAAGATTTATAAGTTAATTTATCCTGAACTCAATAATGTCCAAATTGTCAACATGATACTGCTTTGTGCAGTAATATTCAAGAATGCTCAGAAGAATATTTTCATGAAAAGATACTGGATGAAGCACAAATATCAAGGATATTCTACTAATTTCATGGAGTATAGAAGCCAAAGCTTTAACCAATTGAGTATAATATAATATATGAAACTGCAAATGGATTTTCACCTGCCATGCGGTAATCCACGTATACAGATCATTTCCATAATTTAATAAGGAATGAATACACAGGATCATTCACCATTGCATGTGGTAATCCACATAGACATGTTATTCCAATAGAATAATAAAGAATGGAATAACAGAAGGATTCACCATGCGTGGGATAGATTGCACCGACAGGTTATTCCCAACATAATAATAAATAATGGAACCAAGTCCGGCGTAAACGCACAGACATGATATTCCGACAGAATAATAAATAATGGAACCAGGTCCGGCGTAAACGCACAGACAGGATATTCCGACAGAATAATAAATAATGGAACCAGGTCCGGCGTAAACGCACAGACATGATATTCCGACAGAATAATAATGAATGGAATATTAGAAGAATTTCACCAGGTATGCGGTACTTCGCATAAACAAGTTATTCCAACAGAATAATAAGAATGGAATAACAGAAGAATTTCACCAAGTATAGGGTATCCCGCGTATACAGGTTATTCCAACAGAATAATAAAGAATAGAATAACAGAAGTTCTCTTCATGAATAAGAAAGAAAGAATACCCCTTATAAGTACAACAAATAATATTCCCTACCTTAGAAAAACTGAATACTGAAGTAGTGAAGTATCATAATACTTTTCTTCTTTCTCTCTATAGTTTCTCTCTCTAGAGTTTCAGTGAATTCGTTAGAATTAATGAAGGAATGAGCTTCTATTTATAGGAGAATGGACTGAATAGTAACTAATTCATAAACGGTCCAGATTGATTTACTTTTAAACGGACGGTCCATATTGGTTTACTATTAAAACTTAAAACAACGGTCCATACTGATTTACTATTAAAACTTTAAACCAGCAATCCATATTGATTTACTATTATACTTTCCACTAGCAGTCCATATTGATTTACTATTATATCTTCAACCAACAGTCTGAAAAATTAGTACATCTCCTCATGGAATAATATTATACCCAAAAATGATTTGGACCAAACAGAAATATATCTTATGGGTGAATAGTACCCCGTGAATAGTAACTTGTAAATAGTAACTCATGAATAATAACTTGTGAATAGTAATTCGACACGAAAAGTGTCCCGAATACCCAATTGAACAATATAACCTCCAGACATCAATTATACTAACACCAATAAATCCAACACAATGGAACTATAAAATTCATCTTTAATCAACACGAACTTATTCATCATTAATATTGTAATTCACAATATTTAACAACCATGTCGTTCCCAAAAAAGAGGGGGCTTTCCGATAAGGATTTCTCCTTATTGTCACGCAATTAGGTGACCAAACCTCTCCTTGACAGAACTTCTAGACATTGTCAATATTGTAAATAATAATATGAATAACTTTATCTTCTCAATTATTGATTTAATAATATATCATATTATGTAGATGATACTGTAACAATAATTGAATCAATAATATGAGAGATATGATGCATCAATTACTGTAGCAATAATTGAGTATAACTGAGTGACTTCTCACGTAAGCATCAATAATTAATACCGTGTGCTACTATGCAACCACGCGTATTGATGTACTTTTACTACCGGGTAGTTCAACAGTTTTAACGGTAACACCTCTGCATTATTTTTATAGAAAGATATTTTTGTCGTTTTCTAACTACGACAATACTTTCGTTATGGGGTCCACCAATGATTGTGCCGTCGTACGAATATTCCCTGTTAAAACGAATATTTCCCAACCAATCGAATATTATATAACCACTTGCTTACTTTGCAAAATTTATAAATATTACCCACAACTATAACATTATATCAAATCCACACCATAATATTCAAAAATATATTTTGAGAAAATTATTTTTTATTCATAAAAGTTGGGGTCTTACATCCCCCCACCCTTCTTATGAAATTTCGTCCTCGAAATTAGGGTACATACCTGGTATGTCGAAGAGATGATGATACCTTGACTTCATCTCAGATTCTAACTACCAAGTTATTTCCTCCACATCGTGGTTTCTCCACAAAACTTTGACTTGAGGTATAATCTTGGAGCAAAGAACATGATCCTTCTTATCCAAGATTTTAACAAGCAACTCTTTATACGTTAAATCTTCCTCTATCTCGTCTGGTTCTAACTCAATAATGTGGTTCGGGTCTTTCACATATTTACGTAACATATGTGACGCCCCCAAAATAGGTCCATTCCATCCAACCCATTCTGAGTCGCCAAATACATGGAATAGAAAACAACTACAACTTTATTACAATAATTGTCGTGCAAAATACAACAACACATATGTTGTGAGTTTGGATACAAATATATATCAACTGTGACTCATGTCCCAACTGTGGATAAGCACCTCATAATGACACCTTACATAAAGGTATAGTCGAAAATTGTTTTAGAAATTAGAATCTTTGGAAGTGCTCAAGGAAACCTTCGTACATGGGAGGCCATGCGTCTAGGTTATTATAGATATCATATGACCACAGAATTATCCTTGGTTGACCTAATAGACCCCAAAGACAAACGAGAAGATTACTATCATATTCTTTCCAATGGTGAGTCTTCTCTTGACATATCATTATCTCCACTGTCTCTAATTGAGAGTTATATTTCAAACAGACTTCAAGATCATATAGATAGTGCTGGTAGATAAATTCAGCAAGTGGATGAGCACAACCCTATCTTATGATGACACGAGGTTGTATGCCATTAGACATCTTGTATGATAGTGGCAAAACACCCTTCCAAGTTAAATTAACCTCACCCTCAACATCTATAGACCACCGTTCTATTCCCTTGTTATTCCCCCTCTCGACCCAGCTACACTTTTATTACCTGAAAGGAATTGTGAAGCAAAAGGGTGAGCACAACTAGCTTAGTAAAGAATATCATGACTAAAGATAAATAAATTATCAATAGCCTTCAACAGTAATAAATCAGAGATTTAGAATATATGGTAGATGGTAAAACTTTTCAACCATAGTTGCAGTGGAACGAGCAATTCATTAGAAGAGTCAAATAGACTATAAAGTCTATTATCTTCTCCATGTTAAAAATCCACCAACAATGTTTTATCCCTGTAACATCAATCAACAATTTCTGTCCACAATCACATGTATAACTCATAATCGTAATTGTTGTTCTAAATTCCTTTTCTCATCCAGGACAAAGATAATTTTCATCACCTGAAACATCAAAGATCATGGTTATACCAATTCACAGTTCATGTTCATAATCATACTAATAAATTCATATTTGCACTACGGGCCAAAGATATTCATCAACAGTTCATCTTTGCACTACAGGCCAAAGATATTCAACAACATGTCATCTTTGCACTACAGGCCAAAGATATTCATATCACAAAGAAATACATATTCATTTCAGAATTTATATAAACAATAATTATAACCATGTTGATCAATTCACCTTTGCACTTAAGCTAAAGATATTCAATTATAAATTCAATGGTCATGATCATATCATTCACAATTCAACTTTTCACTACTGGCCAAAGAGAACCCTAGTCATGATCATACCAATAATCTACCCATCTTTACACTCCAGTGAAAGAGAATTTTAACATCAAGGTTATAAAAATGTTATATATGATAATAAAATCAATATAATCAATACATAGTTTTAATCTCCAAGGTAATATTCATAAATCAACTATAATTTGGTTAGAAAAAATTTTTTTTGTAGTGAATAGTACCCGTGAATAGTAACTCATGAATAGTAATCCGTCGTGAATAGTAACTCGTGAATAGTAAATTGTGAATAGTAACTCATGAATAGTAACTCGTGAATAGTAACTCATGAATAGTAACTCATAAATAGTAACTCATGAATAGTAACCCCGACATGAAAAGTTCCAAATTTGATAAAAAGCTTCAACCAATATTTCGGCATAATGATATTGAAGAAATAATATCACTTACGAAGAAAATAACATCCCTTACAATCCCTTACTATCTCTTACCTCAAAAGAGCAGTACTTCTGACTGGAATAACGTTGAACGAACTTGCACCGTATAACAACACTCAAGATATCAAAATACTCACAAGAATACACTCGATAATATAGAGAGAGAAATAGAGAAAAAATTTTAGTTTCTGGTGTGATTTTTAATTCTAATCTAAGCACCCTATTTATAGGAAAATGCTTAGAACACCAAAGCAGAAAATTTAATAAAATATAATATATATATATATATATATATATATTTTTTCTTAAACTTCCTAAGCACCCAATTAGTCCAAAATCAGCCAAACCTCAACCAAAACCATCAAAAAAACATTTTTTATATTTAAAACAATTAAAACTTTCAAAAATTAATTATTTCGGAACTTCGGAACTTCAATAATTCATAATAAATAGTCTTTTATCAGAAAATTCGAATCTCACGAGTTTTTATAGGAAATTCAATTCTCTACAACTTTGCAGAAGAAAGTTTTTTCAAATTTCAAACAGAAATTGACCGAAATCCATAAACGGACGATTTTACAAGCTATAATCAAATTTCAGTCAAGAAATGGGCCCACAGACATGTTTAACATGTTTTAAACAACTTTTGCAACAAAAATACTCTTCCTCCTCATATACTCATATATCCCACATTCATTGTAAAAATATCATCATTATTATATTATAATAATATAATAAAATATTATTTTATCAGAAAAGATAAAATATCGATTTTCAACAATTGTCACTTTAAAAATTTTCTCCATCTATATCCACATAAAATGAATTTTTTCTCATCATATAAATCAATAATTAATTATTCACAAATAATATTACAGAATCACAATAATGGCAACCAGGCAGTTCCTAGGAAAGAGAGGGCTTTCCAATAAAGATTTCTCCTTACTGGCGCGCAATTAGGTGACCAAACCTCTTCTTAGACAGAACTTTCTAGACATTGCCAATAATGTTATCTAATAATATTATTCAGATAATATGAATTATTGTTCCGATAATGGAAAATAGTGTGTAGTAACAATTATTGAAACAACAGTAATATAAAATATCAACGCAGCAATTATTGAATCAATAAAATATATTACTGAACAGTAATTACTGTAACAATTATTCAGTAGTGCCTTCTTATGTAAGAATCAATAATTCAAAAATACTGTGCAATACCGTGTGCTACTGTACAACAACGCGTATTACTTTACTTTACCAACCGAGTATTCCAATAGTGTTAACGGCAATCACTACGCCGTTATTTATAAAAACTTTAATTTGTTATTTTCTTCGTCTGACAGTAATTCTGTAATGGGGCCCAAAAATGGTTGCGCCGTCGTACGAATATTCCCCAACAGAAAGAATATTCCACGACCAAACGAATATTCCCCGACAGAAAGAATATTTTATAACCACTTGCATATTTTGAAAAAAAATTCATATATCGCCCTTAACTTTAACTTTTATCAATTTAACCATTTACTGAATTGTAATTATAAGAAAAATTGAATACTTTTATTTCATAAAATTCGGGGTCTTACAACATAGATATATGAAAAATATTATGAACACGAGACATACTTGGCGGTTAGGCGAGTCTATAAGCCACAGTTCTGACTCGCTTGAGAATTAAAAATGGGCCAATGAATCGAGGATTGAGTTTTTCTCTCTTTCTAAATCTCGTAACTCCTTTCATGGAGCAACACGTAACAACACATGATCTCCAATATCGAATTCTAAGTCCTTTCGATGAAGATCAACATAATTCTTTTATCATTCTTGTGAAGTTTTTATACATTTTCGGATCGTTTGAATCTTTTCTATAGTCATACGTACCAAATTCGGTCCCAACAACGTTGCTTCGGACACCTCATCCCAGCATACTAGAGAACGACACTTTCTCCCATACAACGCCTCAAATGGAGCCATGCCAATACTTGCTTGATAACTATTATTGTAGGAAAACTCCACCAATGGTAAGAACTTGTCCCAACTTCCTTTGAAGTCAAGGACATAGAGTCTTAATAGATCTTCAAGAGTTTGAATAGTCCTCTCCGACTGCCCGTCCGTCCGAGGATGATATGCCGAGCTAAATCGTAAATCTGTGCCCATAACTTTCTGCAAACTAACCCAAAATCGTGAAGTGAATCTTGGGTCTCGATCAGAAACTATGGATATTGGCATACCATGCAGTCTTAAAATCTCATTTATATACATTCGAGTAAGACGTTCAAGTGTATAAGTTTCGCGTATAGGTAAGAAGTGAGCAGACTTAGTCAATCTATCAACAATGACCCAAATTGCGTCTATGCCTTGAGAAACCTTAGGAAGACCAGTAACGAAATCTATGGTAATGTGCTCCCAGTTCCATTCTGAAATTTCAAGTCGTTGCAATGGACCTTTTGGTACTTTATGCTCCGTCTTGACTCGTTGACATGTTAGACGCCTTGAGATAAACAGCTCTATCTCTCTCTTCATATTGCTCTACCAAAATGTATGACGAAGATCACAATATATTTTGGTACTCCCAAGATGGATTGCAAACGGTGTGTTGTGCGCCTCCATCATGATTTTATACTTTAAATCAGAGTCGTTAGAAACACAAAGCTTGGATTTAACTCGAAGTATTCCTTCTTCATCGATTCTTGCTTCCGGCATAGCACCTTCTTGCACTTTCTTCCTCATACGCATCAGCTCTAGGTCTGTAGCTTGAGCAACTTTAACTTTATCGATTAAAGTCAGTTCTACTCTTATAATCGCCATCATCACATGGTTCCCTGGAGTCTTTAACTCTATCTCTATCCTTTGCAAGTCATACAAAATAGGCCTTTGCGTTGACAATATCGCACTCGTACTTGCATATGATCTTCTACTCAATACATCAGCTACCACAGTTCGCTTTTCCAGGATGGTATTGGATGGTATGATCATAGTCTTTCAACAGTTCAAGACAACGTCGTTGTCGCATGTTGAGTTCCTTTTGAGTGAAGAAATATTTGAGGCTTTTATGATCCGTAAAGATCTCCACTTTTTTTTCTATACAAGTAATGCCTCAAAATTTTAAGTGCGAAGACAACAGCTACCAACTCTAGATCATGAGTGGGATAATTCCTCTCATATTCTTTGAGTTAGTCTTGAGGCATAGGCTATGACTTTCCTATGTTGCATTAGAACACATCCTAATCCTTTGCCCGAAGCATCACTGTAGATAATAAATCCCTCCTAGCCAGATGGTATTGTCAGAACAGGTGCTGAAACGAGTCTCCTCTTGAGTTCTTGAAAACTCTTCTCACATTCCTCGCTCCAACCGAATTTGTATCTTTCCGAGTCAACTGAGTTAATGGAGTAGCGATTCGAGAAAATTCTTCCAAGAATCTCCGATAATAACCAGCTAAACCGAGAAAGCTACGTACTTTGGTCACTGATTTAGGTTGCTCCCAGCTTTGAATAGCTTCAATCTTTGCTGGGTCAACAGATATTCCATGACTTGATACTACGTGCCCAAGGAATGTTACTTCCTCAAGCCAGAACTCGCATTTCTTCAACTTGGCATAAAGCTTGTTTTCACGAATCTTTTGGAGTATCAGCCTCAAGTGTTGCTCATGATCTTCACGGCTTTTGGAATATATGAGGATGTCATCAATAAAGACGACCACAAAGTGATCCAAATAAATTAAATGACAACGATATAAGCACGAGGATGATGACAACGATATAAGAATTCAATTAAATGAAATCAAAGGATAAATTTGAAAGATTTATAATTTAATTTATCCAAAATTCAATAATGGCCAAATTGTCAACATGATACTGCTTTGTGGAGTAAAATTCAAGAATAATATTTTATCAAAATGATTTGGACCGAAAAGAAATCAAATTTTGTCATGAATAGTACACAGGGTGAATAGTACTCGAGTGAATAGTACCACATGAATAGTACTTTATGAATAGTATCCCATGAATAGTACTTTGTGAATAGTACCCGTGAATAGTACTTTGTGAATAGTACCCGTGAATAGTACTTTGTGAATAGAACCCGTGAATAGTACCCCGTAAATAATACTTTATGAATAGTACCCCATGAATAATATTCCGGCATGAAAAAGATCAATAATTATCAAGAATGCTCAGAATAATATTTCCATAAAAAGATACTAGATGAAGCGTAAATATCAATGATATTCTACTAATTTTACGGAGTATAGAAGCAATACTTTAACAAAATGAGTGTAGAATTAGGGATACGGAACAAAATAATATTATTTACATACTACGGAGTATGGAAGAAAATATTATTTTATATGAATATTGAACAAAAATAATATCTCTTACGAATACGAAAGAAATAATACCCCTTATGAATACGAAAGAAATAATACCCATTACTACTGTTGAACGAAAATAATATTCGAACGAATATTGAACGGAAATAATATTCATATGAATACAAAAAATAATATCTCTTCTGAATATGAAATAAATAATACTTCTTACCTTAGTAGTAGGTTGGATACTACAATAGTGAAGTAGCAGAGTACTCTTCTTCTTTCTCCCTATAGCTTCTCTCTCTATAGCTTCTCTTTCTATAATTGTTCTTGCGAGTCTTAGTGAATTGGTGAGAATGAAAGAAGAATGAGCTTCTATTTATAGGAAAATATAATTTCGATAATTGCACGTTTTGGGGCTCAAATTATTACAGTATAATACCTTTATTTTTTCATTCATTTTTAATTTAGTCCTACAAGTATTATCAAACTTGCACCACCTCCCCTAATAGTACATACATGTGAATCAATAGTATATGCATGTGAATTAATAGTTCCATACATGTGAACAAACAGTTATAGTATAGTATCTTCATTTATACCCTCATTTTTAATTTAGTCCTGCAAGTATTATCAATCTTGCACCACCTCCCGTAATAGTACATGCATGTGAATCAATAATATATGCATGTGAATTAATAGTTCCATACATGTGAACAAACAGTTATAGTATAGTATCTTCATTTATACCCTCATTTTTAATTTAGTCCTGCAAGTATTATCAATCTTGCACCACCTCCCCTAATAGTACATGCATGTGAATTAATATTACATACATGTGAATAAATAGTTATAAGCATGTGAACTAATAACAATTAATTGCTCATTTATCTGATTAATTACCCGATTGGTCAATATAACCTCCAGAAGTTAATTATTATCGAAATAAATGTCAATTTTCACTAACACTAATAATCCTAACACAATAGAAATATCAATTTAATCTTTAATTAACACGAACTTATTCATCATTAATATTATAACTCACAATATTTAACAACTAGATCATTCCCATGAAAGAAGGGGCTTTTCGATAAGGATTTTTCCCTATTGGCACGCAATTAGGTAACCAAACCTCTCCTCGACAGAACTTTTTAGACATCGTCAATATTGCAAATAAAAATATGAATAACTTTGACGTCTCAATTATTGATTTAATAATATAAAATATTATGCAGATGATACTGTGACAATAATTGAATCAATAATATGATTGATTTATACAACAATTACTACAACAATAATTGAGTATAACTGAGTGACTTCTCACGTAAGCATCAATAATCAATACCGTGTGCTACTATGCAACCACGCGTATTAGTGTACTTTTACCACCAGATATTTCGACAGTTTAACGGTAAAACTTTCGCTGCTATTTTCATAAAAATATATTTATGTCAATTTCTAACTTCGACAATAATTCCGTAGCGGGGTCCACCAATGATTGTGTCGTCGTACAGATATTCCTCGATAAAAAGAATATTCTCCGACCAAACAAATATTTTATGACAACTTTCTTACTTTGCAAAATTTTCACATCTCACCCTTGATTTTAACCTTTTATCAATATAACCATTTACTAAATAAAATAATAATTATAAGAAAATTGAATACTTTCATTTCATAAAATTCGGGGTCTTACATAACATAGGAAATTAATCTTTAACAATTAAATATATTCTACAATCCGAGGCCTTCCTAATTTGAACCGATTTACCATTTGGTTGTATGACCACATTTAACTCTAACACAACAACATTCATTTTGAAACATAATCTTACCAATGCTACTCTATAATACTCTATATATATCCAAACAAAATATTCAAACGATCAGTTCTACATATAATTTGTACATATAGCAGTTGAAGTCAGAGTTTTGATTGCGCTTTAACCTCCATTTATATACAAAAAGTGACTTGTCAAAGCCCTCCATCACATCTGCATACTCAAATAAATATGTCAGGCCAAACTGCATCAGTTTTGCAACTTGTAAATTATATTACTATCTCGACCAAATAAATGTAATAAGAATAAATACATGACTAACATGTGTCTCTACTAAATTGCTCTCCAAACGTAATGTCTGGAAGAGCATAAATAAAGAATATATGGGTTATTGGAGCCAAAATCCTGCTTAGAGGAAGGCAAGTTTAGATTCCAATAAAATTTTACTTCTATCAAAGGTAAAAGAAAAACCAAAAGAAGAAACAAAACCTGCCCCTTAAGTAATTCCCTTGAATGATGTTTTGGAAATTTCCATTATCGAAGGCAAGGAAATGTAAAATCAAATAGCATTATGAGAATAGGAAAACCAATAAGAATGATAAGTCTCCACTCAAAGTGCAGGTCAGAGATGGAGTCCCAAGATGCAAGAATTAAACTTTTATGTTGTCTTCTATCTATTTAGATACACATATACATATATATCAAACATGCCATAGACAATATTTTAAACGGGTGATGTGGAAAAAAAATGCATATGTATGACATTTGAACAAAATGCATTAGAGTAGAGGCATACACGAAAATTTCACAATTACAAACACGTCCATTAATTAATATTGAAGAAGAAAGTCTCATAAAGTTATTGGGATACTCCTCGAATCCTATTCAGAGAAGAACATGTTAATATGAAAAGGAAGAACTCCTATTTTTAATAGGAGTATTATTTTAGAAAGAAATCAATTTGTAGTATGAATTTTATTTTAGAAGTATTCTATTTTGAATAGAAAGAGGAGATATGTGGGTTACTCTATAAATAGAGTATTATATTGAGTTGTTGAAATGTAACACAATCAAAAGTCATGTAGCATCCTAAGAGTTAAGAGAGGGTGTAAGTGATTTTTGTGTTTGTGTGAGGGAGATGGTTTTTATAGCTTTTATATTCTCTGAAAAAAAATTGTATTATGGGTGGGAGGGTTCTGCAACTTTTAGTCCGTGCAAAAAGTTTTGTCGCGGTATTATGGAATCTCAAGTTTTAGGGCGTAAAACTTGAGATGATTATTGTAAGCCTATTATTTTGATATAGCAGAGATTCAGAGTTTGACCTATAGTTTTTCCCTTTAAGGGTTTTCCAAAGTAAATCCTGTGTTTTTATTTCTCTTTATTTTATTGTGTGATTTACGTTGACTTAATTACCAACAAAAGTATTGTAGAGTTTATTTGTGCAGAGGATCAATATTGATATTATGTATGAATTATATACTTGTGTTGCAATCAGTAGGCTTAAATGGCACGATACTAATTTTTCTCAGTCATAGCTTACCAAAAAATCAATCCCATTGGTTTTTAATTTTGTATAATCAAAATAGAGAGCAACAAAAGGGGGAGATTATATTATATAGGGTCTAGAAAAGAAGAAAATTCATGAATCGTGAGAGAATTCCTTTCCCCTTCTCTTAATTTCTCAGTTAACAAAAGTTCTCATTTCTCTTTGTTAATTGCCAAGAGTTTCTAGATGAGCAAGAAGGGCAATTCAAAGTCGATCTCTCCATTATCGGCGACCTAATTGAACGTCGACGATCAATTTCATGTTTTGATGCTTTGGTTACATGTTGTTGCTAGCAACCCATTTCTAGGGTTTTATTTTATTTTATTTTGCTTGGGAATTGAAGGGGAATCGCCAAAAATGGCGAATTGGTTTGCTAATTTACCACTTCATGGGTCGTCCAACTCAGTTAGTGGTTAATATGAGAGGGGAAGAGATGATGACAGAAAGACAACATATATATGGAAGTAGAATAGGAGTGAGGAATCTAGATTTCTGATCCACGGGGAAAGAGAAGGCACTGAGGAAGAAAAAGAGGAATAAAAAAATTGGGGAAATACAAAAAGAAACCAATGAATTTTTCAATTGAAGATGAACTAGATGTCAAAATCGGGAGAGTTTTTCAATGAATTGAGTTAACTCTTAATTAATTAGAGGTTAACTCAATGAGTTTTTGTTCGGAAATTGAAGGGGAATCGCCAAATATGGCGAATTGTTTTGCTAATTTACCACTTCATGAGTCGCCCAACTCAGTTAGTGGTTAATATGGGAGGGGAAGAGATTAAGACATAAGGACAACATATATATGGAAGTGGAATAGGAGTGAAAAGTCTAGGTTTTTGATCCACGAAAAAAGAGAAGGTAATGGAGAAGAAGAAGAGGAAGAGGAAGAGGAAGAGGAAGAGGAATTGGGGAAATCTGAAAAGAAACCAATGATTTTGTCGATTGAAGATGGACTCAATTTTAAACTCGCGTGAATTTTTTAATTAACCTAATTAACTCTTAATTAATTAAGGTTTAACTCAATAAATTTTGCATCTCAAAAGATCGATCGTCCTGCTTTTATATATAAGAAATGATGTAGTTAAAAAAACATATAGTTTATTGGTAATGCTACTACTAACCGTAGGAAGATCAACAAAATATTATTCACTAATAAATATATTCCATAACTTGAGCATTACCTGATTAAATAAAATTACAGATGTAGCCTTAAAAACCTCTCGGCATTTTATTCAAATTTCATTGGTACATTGTATGTAGTAAGCAACACAAAACAATCATTTAACAAAAAAAAAGTCGTATATGACTTTAAACATGGTTAATATCTGTAATTTTAAATATTTAATGTGATGTAAATTTATTTTAATTTCTGGAATAACAAATTTTACTTAGTACTAATACTCTTTTTATTAATTTAAAATTAAATAAATTCACATAACTTGAATTTTAAAAATTGACTAGAATTTTGCAAAATAAAAAATAAAATAAAAGGAATATGTGTGTATGTGTACAATCAAATCTTGATTGACTTTGACTAAACTGTACCAGTTTCTAGAAGTTGAGACTAAATTTCCATTCAAAGTTCAAACAGTAATTTAACAAGAAGATTGGGTAAGGGCTGAATTTATGAAACTTGTATTGGTACAAAAATATTCACAGCTTGTATTGAAGGGGACAAAACAAAACAAGAAGTTGCCATGAATTCAACTTCTTACTAAGAATGCCATCCACTCAAACTTATTTTGCCCCTTGCCATGATTTGTTTGGTCATTTGGAGAAATGGTCTTAAAAAAAGTAATTTTTTTTTAAGTATTTCCCTTTGATCTAGCACACATTTAGACAATTTTTTTCTTTTTTAATTAAAAATTTTAACAAAGAAATTTTTTATTGGGAAATGATAATGAAAAAAATTATTTTTAATTATATTCCCGGATTAAAATTTCATACACGGTCAATTTTACACGAATTGAGTCAGGATTATGATGTATTACAAATAAATAAATTACTTATGTTGGAGTTTGAACAATATTATTATTATTATTATTATTATTATTATTATTATTATTATTATTATTATTATTATTATTATTATGTCTATCCATGATTGTATCACCAATGGTATATACAAAATTAGTGTATCAAATTTAAACTCTCTATATATATACACACCCAAAAAATAGTTGATAGAAAATGATCATTTCTGAATATTATTGGTATATAGACATGTGTAGTTAAATTAATATGTTAGATAAAGGTTGGGAACATCAACTTTGGCCATATTTTTTCTAATTCTTGTACACTAATTTCAAAGTCTAAAGCACAGTATGCTTAGGTATTAAGAATTAGAATCGATTAATACATAAAAACCAAATCTTTGACTGTATAGTAAAGTTTTCAGAATCGGATCGATTATTGAATTGAAAAAATATCGGGTGGATGAGTTATTGGTTTAACCAGTTGTCGAACTGTTATTGACCCAATGATGTAATTATATATAAAAATTAGTAATTGTTTGTGTCAGAAGACACGACGTAACGAATTGACCGGTTTCAACAAGTAAAACCGGTTAATTGACTGGATTTTTTTAACAAAAAGACAAATTTCAAAATTATTCTTAGATTGTTAAAACAAATACCACACAATTACATTAAATATTTCACTAATATTGTAAAAATTATTTTTATAATTATATAATAAAACAATATTTAAAAATTTTTATATAAAAAATTTCTTTTAAAATTAAAAAGTGTTTTATCTGATCGCAACACTACACAACTCTGCCAAAATGTCCACTCAATATAATATTACCTACGTATTTGGTACAAATGTATAAAGACCTGACTAATCAAACATACAACTTCATTCCACGTTCAAGCTTTCAATTATCCTAGGGAATTGGGAATTTCGACCGGTCTAGCATATATATATATATACTAGTAATTGCCCGTGCCAGCGAAACGAAAAATTAGATTAAACATCAAAAAATACTACATTACTTAAAGACTCTTTGTAACCTAAAATAACTTACAATAAGACATAACAATGATCATAATTCATCATACCATCACAATAATTAATACATACTCAATTATCAATACATATCCAACCATCAAAACATCAAGCTAGTCACTACTAATTTCAAAAAAATTCGACAAAGTTTCCTTTAAAAGTAGATATCCAGAAAAAATCTAAACCTGTCTACAAAACATACAATCATCAATACATATCCAAACCACCAAAACAACCATCATTCTATACCTAAAATCATCATAATCATGTGTAATTAGTTAACTTTACAAAAGACGGAAAACAAAAAATACACACATGCAAAAAATAGAGTCAAAATTTGAAATATAAAAATTATCCAAATATGCAAGTCAAATCAGAAAATAAATCGATACTCATATATTGAAAAAGAGATGCATATTTTTCATTCCTTGGCTTCTTCCTCACTGTAGCAAAGTCCATTGGATTCTTGATCACTTCATGATAATCAACTCAAAGTCAAAGTCTCTTTCTCAGGCAATGAAAACTCAGACGAATGATCTAAAAGAGTTTCCTGATCAAAGAAACAAAAACCAAAATCAGCAAACTTAAATCCTATATTGACAAAACAACTATCTTCTAAAGCATATAAGCATGACCCATGATCCATACGAACCTAGAAAGATAAACTTAGCCTCATTTCATTAAACACTTGAGATGCACTATGCCACTTAAAAAATAAACTCCTAAAAATAATAATATTTCAAAATTTTAGTGATTCAAAGCATTTGTAATATTTTCTGTTCAAACTCAATTTTATTTCCTTAATTTATTCACTCAATAAAATGATAAATTTAAAGCAATCATACAGTTACTGATTCAAATTTTTTTAAATCATCTTTACTTAATCGGGATAGGAAAATATGTAATGCCGCAAAGATAAATTAAGAAAAGAAAACCAAGAATTACAGTATCAACATTGTTACTTCTATTAACTTATTAACTTTGGTAATGAAAAATTCAGCCCGATTAAGGTTACTTCCCTTGGCCATAAATTAGGAATCCACATTTCTTTTACGGACTTTCCTAAACTCAAAGTACAATTTCAAATCAATGCAAGTACGCTACAAAATCTCATCGATTTTTCAAGCAAATTAAGGTTCAATAGTAACTGTTAAAATATAACACGTAGAAACATTTTAAGTTCACCCTTTCTCTCTCAATTGAAGGTATAAAGATGAACACTATGAGAAAGACTTTTACCAACCCAGATCACACAATAATCCCCAAGAAAGATATGTAAATAAATTTGGATGAAATTTTCAGTAAAACTACAAATAAGCAGAGAAATATATATTCTCTCTCAATATTGTAAGGAAATAAACAGACTGATTTAGATTACTGAGAATCAAAGAGATAATTAAAAAACGGGGAAAATTGAATTAAGAGTAAAGAAAAGAAGAGAGAGAGATAAAGGGGAGATTAGTTTTACCTTTTTTCTTGTAGTAGTAGTAATTGATGAAGAGTTAGCTATCAATCTGCTATTACAAATCAACGCGAGGGGGTCCAGTGAGTGGACGACTTTTCCCCAATTTATGTGAATATAAATACTATAAACATCAACCTTATACATTTTAAAATGAATTGAGATCAATTTTGTACATTTTTAGTAATGAATTGAGATCCATATAATTCACAGAGCCAGTACCCAACACAAAAAAACTACTGCATCAACATATGTTCATATTGATTTGGTAACAATTCCTCTTAAATCATAGCTCTACTCCGTGATAATAATAATAAAAAAAATTGGATGCTGCTAATTACATACTTCATAATATTGAAATGCTTACCTCTTTCTTTTTAATTAAATTCTTCATACTTTCATTCGCTTATTGCTACTCCATGCATGAAAAAAAAACTTCCTTGTCGATGACCTGGCATAAAATTCACTGTTAAACATTACTTCTAGAATATATGAGTAATGTCAACCCTTTATCCTCAATTCCATGCAGCAAAATAACATTCAACAAAAAGGAAAATAATCTATAACTTCTTTCACAAAGATATCATATCAGGCCGATCACTAAAATTAGTCATCTCTACTTTACTTTAAAAGGACTTTAAAACTCTTAACATGATAGTTCAAAAAATATAGCTACAGAATTAAACACATAACGTAACTTGTCTCTTCCTCTATGGTATTTCAACAAATATGTGATATGCACCTCGCAAAAATGGTATGAATCCATACTCTCTTTATTTTATTTTTCGAAACAGTATGAGATCCAAATAACCCTGATAATCGTGATAACAAATAAAATTTTTAAAGATGTAAATAACCATGATAAGATTAACTTATGATATCAAAATTCGAAGGAAATTTGGCATATTAATATTATATAAAGAGAGTTTCAGTTTCAGTCTCAGTTTGGAGAACAATACACATAATTAATACATAATTTATGAAATACAGTAAAAAGAAATTTAACTAAATCAAAGATGTATATAGAGGCAAACTTGATGGGATAAAATTAATATAAAGTTACCTTATAATTCCTCATCAAACATGATAGTTTTATTTTGATTCTCTCTGAATTCCTCAACAAACCATCAATAGAAGAATAATTGTATGAAAAGAAAAATAATAAAAAGTTAAATGAAGGTATGTTCGACCCGGCAGATAGGTATGAACTTAGAGAGAGGAAAAAAATTGGGTTCAAACAGTCTGAAACAATTCCTCAATAATTAAAGCGAATATTGTTTGGAAATAAAAACACTCGAAAACTTAATTATTGATGGCTCAATTTTAACTGTACTAATTAGAGGGTGGGAATAGAGCTGTTTTAACTGTACTAAATAAGATCGCTATCAATCTACTATTACAAATCCACGCGAGGGGGTCCAGTGAGTGGACGGCTTTTCCCCAATTTATGTGAATATAAATACTATAAACATCAACCTTTTACATTTTAAAATGAATTGAGATCAATTTGTACATTCGTAGTAATGAATTGAGATTCATATAATTCACAGAGCCAGTACCCAACACAAAAAACTACTACATCAACATATGTTCATATTGATTTGGTAACAACTCCTCTTAAATCATAACTCTACTCCATGATAATAATAATAAAAACAATTGGATGCTGCTAATTCCATACTTATAATATTGAAATGCTTACCTCTTTCTTTTTAATTAAATTCGTTGTACTTTCATTCGCTTATGCTACTTCATGCATGAAAAAAAAAACTTCTTTATCGATGACCTGGCATAAAATTCTTCTTAAAATGTCATATATTCATTGTTAAACATTACTTCTAGAATATATGAGTAATGTCAATCCTTTATCCTCAATTCCATGCACCAAAATAACATTCAACAAAAAGAAAAATAATCTATAACTTCTTTCACAAAGATATCATATCAGGGCAATCACTAAAATTAGTCATCTCTACTTTACTTTAAAAGGACTTTGAAACTCTTAACATGATAGTTCAAAAAATTTAGCTACAGAATTAAACACATAACAACGTAACTTGTCTCTTCCTCTATGGTATTTCAACAAATATGTGATATGCACCGCGCAAAAATGGTATGAATCCAGACTTTTTATTTTACTTTTCGAAACAGTATGAGATCCAAATAACCATGATAATCGTGATAACAAATAAAATATTTAAAGATGTAAATAACCATGATAAGATTAACTTATGATATCAAAATTCGAAGGAAATTGGGCATAGTAATACTATATAAAGAGAGTTTCAGTTTCAGTTTGGAGAACAATACACATAATTAATACGTAATTTATGAAATACAGTAAAAATAAATTTAACTAAATCAAAGATGTATACAGAGGCAAACTTGACGGGATAAAGTTAATATAAAGTTACCTTATAATTCCTCATCAAACATGTGAGTTTTATTTTGATTCTCTCTGAATTCCTCAACAAACCATCAATAGAAGAATAATTGTATGAAAAGAAAAACAATAAAAAGTTAAATCAAGGTATGTTCGACCCGGCAGATAGGTATGAACTTAGAGAGAGGGAAAAAAATTGGGTTTAAACAGTCTGAAACAATTCCTCAATAATTAAAGCGATTATTGTTTGGAAACAAAAACACTCGAAAACTTAATTATTGATGGCTCTTTTAACTGTACTAATTAGAGGGTGGGAATAGAGTTCTTAGCCAATTGCTAGTGACGACGCTGTGGTGGGCGACCTGGAGGCGAAAATATTAGGTGAGTTTTGGAGGCTTTCGGTCATTGAAGTGGGGGATGATATTGAAGAGAGAAAACAGTTCTCGGTTTGTAAACGATGAAGAAGATAAAGAGACGATGAGATTGAATTTAAGCGAGAAGGGAAATAGAAGAGGAAGAGCCGAACGATTGATTATTTTCTCATGGGCTAAGCTCATTACCTCACTTTTCATCCTGGTTCAGTTAGTTGATTTAGATAAGCTCTAATCACTTGATTTACTGCTGAAGATCCAAATGACAATAGATTAAACTGTTTTATGCTTCCCAATGTTACAGGTTACAGGCCCATACTGCTAAAGAGAAAAATGACAATAGGTCTATGCTAACTTACGTGTTAGGTAAATTGAAAAAAAGTAGTTTCAATCTCTGACTAAGAATTCTTTTTTAAATGCTCACACAATAATCCCCAAGAAAGATATCCAAGACACCGATGATAGTTCCAATACCCGATTGACTCTTTGAAAGAATTTCGTTCACCAAATGAGGTTGTACTCGCAGAAAATCCCAACTTCTAGTCGTGTGCAAACTTAAAATTTTATTAGGAACTACACAAATAACTCCTGGAAAACCTGTCCCTCAAATACCAATTCAATGTATCATCACCAAGTTGAGAGTTGTCAAGTGATCAAATTTAAAACTTCACCAACATTGAATACCTGAAATTAGTTTAGCTTGAGACGGAGTCAATAATGCTGCAAAACTCGAAAATCCATGTCTGTAGCTGTACACAATTGATCCTAGAGCAGCTTATTTGCTGCCAAAATCAAAATTTCCAAACTGACTAACCAAAATTATGCTTCATGAAAAAAGATAAAGTAAAATCTCAACTTTTCTGCTTCGCTTGGGTAACCACCAGAAACACAATGGATCCAAATTCAAGTATTACACTTGGTTTGGATGATTTCTCATTCTTTTGAAAACTTTACTGTCATAAGCAAATTCAAGAAAGTGTAAAGACCACTATTACATGAAATTGTTAATAGGCTTGTCCCAAATTGAAGATCCTACAACATATGAACTACATGTAGACTAAATAATTTTTAAGAAAAAAGGTTAACCAAAATCTTGATTAAAAAATCAAGAAAACTAACCAGGGGATGAATGAACCTGGAACCATCCTCACTCCTCTGCAACCAAACATGCTCGAACGGCTGATTGGAGTTTTTAACCGGTATCTTATACTCATCCTGCTGCCTCCGAATTGTCGGTATATGAAACAGAACTCGAATTTTCTTACCCTTATAAGCCACCTTCACCTCAGATAAACTCGAATTCTTAGCTTCGTTACTGACCACCACCTGACTCTCTCCTTTCTTCCCGTAAACCAACTAAAACCCATTTTCGTCTTCTTTTCGTTTTGATTTTGGGAAAATCGGGAAGAGAAGGGAGTGAGGTAGAGTTGGGGTTTTGATTTTGGGGAAATCCGGAAGAGAAAGAGAGAGAGGTAGAGTTGGGATTTTGATTTTGGGGAAGAAAGGAATATAGAAGTGGATTTGGAATAGGGAGAATAGGAAGAGTTTTTTTGGGCGGGATTTTTTGTTTGGGAAATGAGATATGAACCGTTGGATTAAGTTAGAAGATTTGAGATTAAATTTGAACCTTTGTTGTGGTTTCTCAACTTCTAAGTGAAAGAGGATTTAAAATTGGTTGTGTTTTATTATATAGATATATATATATATATATTAATCATAATATTTTTAAAATTGCTTTTCATTAAAAAAATATTACGAATAAGAGTATAATATAACTATATGATAAATGATATTATAGATAATTAATATAATATTAAATTTTATATAATTATTTTTTTAATTCTTATGCATAATTCAAAAACTTCATATATATTAGGAGACTTATGGAATATTTTTTAAGTTAGGGAGGTTGCGTAAAACTTTTGATGTGGGTCTAATTGCCTACAAAATATCGACTTTTTGTACTCAATGAATTCCTATAGTCGTGGCAAAATTTGAGTAATGGTCCCTTCCATTGTGTTGCACAATTCTAGGACCGGATTCCTTTCATTATATTTTTTATTTAATTTTATTGATATATATTTGGTGATATAAATATTTATTTTAATAATAATATTAATAATATAATTATTTATTTATAATATATTTTATTATTAAAATTAATATTTTAAACATTAAATGACTATTAGAAAAAATTGAATGAAAGATGTGAAGAGGGAAATTCTAATTCGTAATTCTAACAGCAATCTTTAAAAAAATTAAGAGGCAAACTAGTACCCTCATTTTCAAAGAAAGACCCATATAAAAAAGATAAAAAAAACACAGTTTAATTTCTATGATTTAGATTCCTTGGCTTTTCCTATCAAACAATTCCAAGTGTCTTGCACATAAATCAAAATCAAAATCAAAACACACCCAAATGGCCAAATACTAATACAAAAAAACCCAAACCCAAAAACCTCTCATTCATTAATATGAGAAACACCACCAAGCTCCATTGCTCCCCTATTATTTTTTGCTTCATCACTTCAATTTTTTCTCTCTCCTCTTTTCTTGCCATAGCCTTTGACACCATCACTTCTACAACTCCACTCTCCAGCGACCAAACAATCGTCTCCGCCGGCGGCGTCTTCGAATTAGGCTTTTTTGATCCGGGCAATTCCCAATGGTATGTGGGCATATGGTACAAAAAGGTACCCAAAAGAACATATGTTTGGGTTTTTAATAGGGACAATCCTCTAACCAATTCATCATCCGGGGTCCTAAAGATTGAGTCAGGCAACTTAATTCTTTTTGACCAAGGCGAAAATGGAACTATGTGGTCGTCGAATATTACAAATTCTGTTAACTTATTTGCTCAACTGCTAGACACCGGAAATTTTGTTCTTCGCCAAGAAAATGATGGTAGTTCGGAGAATTATTTATGGCAAAGTTTTAATTATCCGACGGACACATTGTTACCGGGGATGAAGCTCGGATGGGACTCGAAAACGGGACTAAACCGGTTTCTTACCTCGTGGAAGAGCCGGGATGACCCGTCTACAGGGGATTTTTCTTTCAAGATGGAAACTCGAGGATTCCCAGAAATATTCTTGAAGAACAAACAGCACGTAAGGTACAGGAGCGGGCCTTGGAACGGGCTAAGGTTTAGCGGCGTGCCAGAAATGAAGACGGGTTCGCTACTCATTTTTTCATTTCTTATGGATGCGAATGAGATAGAATATTCGTTTGAGCTAAGAAATCAGTCATTATATTCTAGATTATTGGTGAATCCGTCGGGCGATCTCGAGAGATATACTTGGATTGATGAGAACAATGTGTGGAACCGTTTTTGGTACGCGCCTAAAGATCAATGTGACAGGTATATGGAGTGTGGTGTGTATGGGGTATGTGACACTAATGCGTCGCCTGTGTGCAAATGTATGAAGGGGTTTGAGCCCAAAAATCCGCAGGCGTGGAGTTTAAGAGACGGGTCTGATGGGTGTGTTAGGCAAACTAATTTGAATTGTCACGATGACGGATTTTTGGCATTGAAAAATATGAAATTGCCCGAGACTTCAACTTCATTTGTTGACGTAAATATGAATTTAGCTCAGTGTGAGAAGATCTGCCGGGAAAATTGCACGTGCACCGGTTATGCGAGTACCGATATTGAGGGTGGTAATTCCGGGTGTGTGATTTGGACGGGTGTTCTTCTTGATATGAGGCAGTACGCGGTGTCTGAAGGTGGCCAAGATTTCTATGTTCGAGTGGCCGCTTCTGATTTAGGTATGTTATTTTTAATCCGGATTCGGTTAGCATGAAATTAATTTTATGATAAATTGGTTAATTGACCAATACAGTGCTAACTCGCAAAGAGATATCACCTCCCGACTTGCGTGTCGACACTGTATTGATCAAATATGATTATATATTGAATTCATTCGTCTTAATTTCTTAGTATTTGAATTAAATTTTTGATTATTTGGTGTAGTCTTTTTGGGATAGTTGAAGAGCCAAGTAGATGGGATTGGGATTGAAATAATATGAGTAATTTTGGTTGGGAACATAGTGGTAGTAGTTAAGAAGATGCGTGCCGGCCTATTTGATTGTCAATGGAGAAATGTTTTATGTTCTCACGGGGAAACATGAAGTTGACATGAAAGTGGTGTTTAGGCGCAACACTTTTGGAAAGTTGCTTTGAAATACTCTCTCCGTTCCTTAATATAGGTCGTTTTAGACATGTGCACAAGCATTAACTATAGTATCAATTGTCTATAATACCCTTCACCTCACTTATCTCATAAATATGGATCAAAAGATTAGGTAGAGTAATAAGGGGCAATTTGGAAAAAATAGTAATCAATTCTCCTAGATAACCACAAACGACAAATAATTAGGAATATAAAAAAAAGTCTAAAACGACTTACATATAGAAATGTAGGGATTACTATTTAATATCCTTGTCATTGTAAATTCAATTGATCTGATTTAAACTAAAAATTCAAAAGTAATCTGACTTTTTGAACCCAAAAGAATATTCTTATTTTTACCTTAAGTCGGTAAAATACAATTTTTAATATTTATTTACTTTCTTTGTCTGAAGATAAAAATGGTGGACTTTTCACGTATATTAAGAAAGGGAATAAAATGACAAAATTATCCATAATAATATCATTAATTGTTTCCAATGTAGGTGAGAGAGTGACTTTTTAATTTTTCAATTCAAAATATTTTCACCACATAACAAATTATACTTATTAAATATGGTCAGAACTCATAAGAATATTAGATATTTAATGGTAATGGTATAATAGAAAAAATTATATAAAAATTTGGTTATTTAAGGAAAGTGAATATTTAACTTGAGACTATCCAAAATAGTAATAATGACTTTTATGCTGAGACGGAGGGAATATTAAATTAGATTTTTTGAATAAAAAGTGTCTCACATGCTTTGAAAATTGCACCATGTTTCCATGAATTGTTGCGTGAAATCTTTTGCTTGACGAAATGAAATGATTTAGAAAGTAGAATGGGCCCTGGCCCACTTGGGCCCAGCTGGGCCCCATAATGAAAATATAGCGAATGTGTGGACGGCTGCAATATTCCTTGGCCGATGTTTAGGACTAGGGCTTGGGCCGTACTAGTTAGAAAAAGTTGGCATATTCCCAAAGTAGGGTCGAGATCCATTTATTACATCAAATTCATTAGGCGGGATAATAATTAATTATTCGGTGGTCCTACTACATAACTACATGTTCGTGGAGGACTTATTTTAAAATGAGTTAAAAGTTACTTAAGCAGCAACTTATAAATAACAATATTTGCACTATTTAATTTATAAATTAAAAATTAATTTCAAATAAAATGTGAAGGTGTTTGATTAAAATAATTTACAAGTAAAAATAATATGTAAAAAGTAAAAACTACTGAAATAAGGATAAAAGAGTATTTATATTTGGTCAAACTTGCTTATTTTAAAATGAAAGTTATTTTCTCCAAAGTAAAAGGTTGTTACTTTTCAAAATCTACTTGTAAGTTAAAAATAAATTAAGTAAAAAATAACTTATAAGTTGTGCCGAACACGCCCCTAGTCTAATCTAAAGCTTTCTTTTTAATATAGAGAGTGGAAATTGTTCTTATTTATTTATTTATTTATAAATTTTAAAAAAATATTATTGTCTTAATTTATTATATTATCCCTACATTAAATGTTAAATATTATTGCAAAATAAACAGGTCAGAAGTTGAAGTAGTTATGAGATACTTTTCTTATCTGATAAAAAAAATAAGTAAAGAATTAGAGTTGGCTTTTGCTTCTTTCAGATTATGAGGTTAAGATTTCATTTAGCCTGTTCAAAGTTGGTGTTCTTCGCTGTAGTGTTTTTTTAAAAGATATTTGGTTTTTCTAAATTTTTTAGATTAAGTCTGAAAAAAATCAACAAAAAGTTGGTTAGAAGAAGACTTTGGGAAGAGTTGAATTAATTAATTAGTCTGGCACCAATTCAACATACAGAATTTTAAATTTTTTTGGTTCTATGATATATGAATTATGAGTTTGATCTGTTTTTAAGTCAGTAATTGTGTTTCTTATTCATGTTGAGATAAATTTTATGATAACAAATTAGACTGCCTAACTAAAATGTGATATAAATCTCAAGAAAATAATATATATTGTGAATATTTACGTTGACTTTTTGATTGCCAGTTACGTGGATAAGTAATACAGGTAACTCTTTTAAAGAGATGTGTAATAAGCGAGACCTCTTATAATTCTATCAAATCTCATGTATCGATATGTTTCGTAATTTTACTTGGACACAAATTTATTGTAACATATAGCAGGACTCTTAATCTCAACAACACATTTTGTATCACAAATTAGATGGGTAGCCTGAAAATAAGAGTAATGCTACAGACGCAAAGTATTCTACAAACATTTTACAAACTGCTGATGTGGCATACTCCATCTCAGCATATTGATCAACAAATTGCTTCAATGTAGTCTTTGACCCCACATAAAAAGTTGAGGCAGTTTGTAAAATATTTGTAGAATAGTTTGTATCTCTAGCATTATTCTGAAAATAAATCTCATATCATTTTGATGAGGTAACTATTTTTTTCTAACGCTTGACACAACCCACCTCGTCTTATAGGCTATGCAAAAATCTAGGCGGAATTTAAATATATGCCAAATAGTATATCTAAATGTTAAGTAACCAATTCATCTAAAAGTTTAAGCTATTAAAAAGACATAATACTAATACTAAAAATGTGACATAATCGTAAAGTTCATTATGTTCAGTTAGTAAATAGTCTTATAATTAAGTTGCGAATTTGTTGGTTCATTCCAGAAAATGGTGGCAGTGGAGGTTCACAAAAGGGTTCCAGCAAGACCAAAACGGTGATCATAGCTACCAGCATTGCACTTGGCATGGCTATTCTGCTATCTGGACTAACCATATGTTTTGTACGAAAAAGGAAGGCACTAAAAAAAGCGCCAAACAGTAAGATATTGCGTAAAGGTACTTAATTTTGGGCTTATAATTAATTAATCCTCTGATATGTAGATATGAACATGCATGGTTTTGCAATACATTGCATTGTCTAATGTTTGATGAAATATATTTATACTTTCTTGGTATCAAAATCAGGTCCAAATGAAAAAAGTCAAGATTTTTTGTTAAATGAAGCAGTTATCCCAAGTAAAAGAGAATATTCGGGTGAAAGTACAATGGATGAGCTTGAGCTACCGTTGTTTGATTATGATGCTATAGCATTGGCTACAAACAATTTTTCTGATGCAAATAAACTAGGGCAAGGCGGTTTTGGTTCTGTTTACAAGGTAAGGTATTAACTAATTATAACACGATAATATAAATCATATTTTTATGATACGAAAATAAACAATCTTTTTGGGACACATTTATGAGTGTTGTATGATGGGAATATATGTTAGGGTTTGTTGGTAGAAGGTCAGGATATAGCTGTGAAAAGGCTCTCAAAGAGTTCTGGGCAAGGAATTGAGGAATTCAAGAATGAGCTGAGATTGATTGCTAGACTTCAGCATAGAAACCTTGTTAGACTCCTTGGTTGCTGCATTGAAATGGAAGAAAAGATGCTAATATATGAGTATTTGGCTAACAAAAGCCTGGATTCCATCTTATTTAGTAAGCCCCTCTTAGCACTTTTTAAATTTAGTTTAATTTTATAGTTGGGAAAAAAATAGGTATAGAGTTGATCTTATTGGATAATTATTTATTATTATTAAATATTTGATTCAGATAAACAAAAAAGTTTGTTGTTGAATTGGCAAAGGAGGTTTAACATCATTTGTGGGATTGCTCGAGGGCTTTTATATCTTCACCAAGATTCGAGATTTAGAATCATTCACCGTGATCTCAAAGCTAGCAATGTTCTACTTGATCAAGAGATGAACCCTAAAATATCTGATTTTGGAATGGCAAGGATTTTCGGAGGAGATCAAACTGAGGCTGATACACGGAGAATAGTAGGAACATAGTAAGCACCAAATATATATATATATATATATATATATATATATATATGCACACCTCATTACACACCTAAGCTTAAAATTATCGAAAAATTATCGATTACTTATTTCACTTTGTTTTCTCTTGTACGTGCAGTGGTTATATGGCTCCTGAGTATGCAATGGACGGCCACTTCTCAATAAAATCTGATGTTTTCAGTTTCGGAGTTTTAGTTATGGAGATAATATGTGGTATGAAAAACAGAGGATTCTACTACACAAATAGCAAACTTAACCTTCTTGGACATGTAAGCTTTTAACATATAGATTGCATCTTAAGTGCTTATACAATCTTTTACGAGTATATAGGCTTTACAGTGCAACTCTGCATGGTGTATGATTGGACTGGTTCTTCGTCATATATTTTAAAAAACAAATTAAAAATCTTATGTACACTGATCATTAACACAAGGAAGGTAAAATTTTGCAGGTGTATAGGCTGTGGAGAGAAGGAAAGGGTTTAGAATTAATGGATCCAGCAGTACTTGGGGATACTTATTCCCCATCCGAAGTACTGAGATGCATACAAGTAGGGCTCTTATGTGTCCAAGAGCATGCAGAAGATAGGCCAACCATGTCAAATGTGGTTTTAATGTTGAGCAGTGAAGCTGCAAAATTGCCTCAGCCTAAAAACCCTGGATTTTGCCTCGGAAGAAGACCTCTTGGAAGTGAATCATCTTCAAGTAAACAAGACGATGAATCGTGTACGGTGAATCAGGTCACCGTTACTATGTTGCAGGATGGCAGGTAGTTGAAGCCATGGCCTTGTGTACCATGATTATGTCTGAAAAGAAACTTTTTTTTTCTTTTTGTCTTTTTGCTGTTCATATTTTCATTTTTGAGATAGTTTTAGAATTTAAGGGTCTCCTCAATGTGGGATTGACTATTTACTAGATTTTGATGGTTTATATCAAAACTGAAAACAATTGTATTGGTTCAGTTTTTCCCCTTCAAAATAATCCTGTCACATAATATATATATTCTTGAAGTTCTTTGTTTTTGCAAATGGAGATCTTTTTGTTGAAAGAAGGGAGTATTATTCTTCCATTTATTATCTAGTGGATAAAAAAATAAAGAAGTATAATTGTGAGGTGTATGCACCAGGAAAGTGCCAAGAAGTTAACAATGAAACATTATAATTTCTCAGGTTTTAGATAACTCATAACATCTCACTGGTTCTCTTAAATCCTCATTTCCATTTATAAGACTTAAAAAATCCGTTCATTTTGTGAAGTGGAGCTTGGCGCATTGTCATGTTCAACGTAGTATATGCATGGGGGTTTCCGGCCGAGCAAATGATAATAATGGGAGAGAGGAGAAGAGAGAGGGGAGAGGGAGAGCCGGTCCTCCTGGTTTCTATAAGGTCTATGGTAAAAAATTTCAAATGTGCCCCTTTATACAAATTAAATAAAAAATAAAAATAAATTATCAACTAATTAATTTTATTAAAATTAAAAGAATTTACAAAAGATAAGTAAGAACACTTTGGGGCCTCGTTAAAAAATTTGTTTGGAAAAAATCTAATAGGACAAAACTCCAAACGAAGAAAAAAGAGTACCTCGAATTGTAAACATTGCATTAAAAACGAAGAACAAGAATCCCAGCCAAGTTTTTTGTTGAATGAAATAATAAATAAGAAAAAGTTAACAAAAATATATATTACAATTTACAAAATTTATATATTTAGATTCTATGTCTCTTTAAAAAAAAATTACCTTCAAAGAAAGACATTGGTCTAGGTAGTAGATGATTTTTTTTCCAATTTTGTTGGAGAAGAGGAGAATCATCGGGAAAAAAATTGATTGCGTTGTGTTATGAACTGAGAGAGTCGATGGGTTTTTTCTTCTTTTTGTGGTTAAAAGTCTATTTTGATTCTCCATATTTATTGATTTATTTTATATTATATTTTATATTTATTTTTTTACTTTTTATACATATACATAATTTTAAAAAAAAAATGGGCCCTACTCAGTTTTGGGCCCTGGGCGGTAGACCTGGCCCAGGGCCAGCTCTGGGGAGAGGGTAAATATGAATTACACTACTTTTTTATAAGAGATTTTAATTTTTTGTCATTAACTGAGAAGGTAAAAATACTTAATTTAAAGATAGAGAGAAATTGTAAGAACATGACATGGTGATGTTAGTATTTGAGTCTAAATATATGTGGATGTCATTAATTATTTTTAATGATTCCATATATTAATGTGTTCTACTTCATGAGTAGATTAAATTAAGTATTTGGAAGCTCAAATTCATGGACTAGTGAATGAGATATTAACTCCCGAAGATCACATTTGAAAATAATAAATAATAAATACATGTGGGAAAAATCAAGTCCCACATAGGTTAGAAATTAAAATTTTCATATGTTTATATACAAGAAAAGTGATCTTAAGAAGGTAAATATGAATTACACTACTTCTTTATAAGAGATTTTAATTTTTTGTCATTAACTGATAAGGTAAGAATACTTAATTAAAAGATAAAGAGGGAAATTGTAAGAACATGACATGGCGATGTTAGTATTTAAGCCTAAATAAATGTGGATATCATTAATTATTTTTAATGATTCCATATATTAATGTGTTCTACTATATGAGTAGATTAAATTAAGTATTTGAAAACTCAAATCCATGGAGTAATGGATGAGATATTAACTCCCGAAGATCACATTTGAAAATAATAAATAATAAATACATGTGGAAAAAAATCAAGTCCCATATAAGTTAGGAATTAAAATTTTCATATGTTTATATACAAGGAAAGTGTTCTAGAGTGGGTAAATATGAATTACACTACTTTTTTATAAGAGATATTAATTTTTTGTCATTAACTGATAAGGTAAGAATACTTAATTAAAAGATAAAGAGGGAAATTGTAAGAACATGACATGGTGATGTTAGTATTTGAGCCTAAATAAATGTGCAAGTCATTAATTATTTTTAATGATTCCATATATTAATGTGTTCTACTCCATGAGTAGATTAAATTAAGTATTTGGAAGCTCAAATCCATGGAGTAATGAATGATATATTAACTCCCAAAGATCACACTTAGAAATAATAAACAATAAATACATGTGGGAAAAAACCAAGTCCCACATAGCTTAGGAATTAAAATTTTCATATGTTTAACAAGAAAGTGCTCTTAGGTTTGGGCCCCAAGGGGCACTCCACTTTTGTGGAAGTGAGAAGACCTAGCCAAGACTTGGTTTGAACCCATACGCGCGTCGCTGCCGATTGGTCAGCCTTGCTCGTGGCACGTTGGTCTGGGTCATTGTATATAATTTTTTAGACAAAATTTATTTAAATTTTTATTTAAAATTTATTTATTTAATTCTATTATCAAAACTGTGTCGTTTTGAGAAGCGGTATTTATTATATTATCAAAAATGTGTCGTTTTTGAGAAGCGGTATCTGTTAAAGGGGTATAAGTCTGAACGGACGGCCTAAAACTAACTATGTCATTTTGTCGTGCCTTTTCTACTAAGCCTAAAACTACGTAGTTTTGATTCTGTTAATGCTTAAACTACGTCGTTTTATGGGTCCGAATAGATGCGCCTATTCTGCAAATGATCAAAACTACGTCATTTTGATCAAAGGATACCAAACATGCCTTTTCAGAAGCACCCCATGCCTTTTCAAGGGTAAAGTGCCCATTCGAAGGGTCACCTATCCCTCCTATAAATAGATAGGAGGGGGTAACCTTCATATTCACTCATTCACAAGCATTAAACATTAATTTCCATCAGGTTTATAGTTATTTAAAAGAGAGAGTTAGAGCATATATTTTTTATTCGTAGAGTATATTTTTTGTAGTGCTACTAAAGTATACAGTGTCATTTTATCTTAGGAGACAAGTGCTATCAACTCAGAGCCGGCCCTAGGCAAGGGCCACCAGGGCAACCGCCCAGGGCTTATAGTTTGAGGGGGCCCAAAATTTTTTATAAACATATGTATTTATTTGTATAAAAAAATTAAAATAATAAAAAGATTAACGATATTATGCATTAAAAATGATACGTTAGAAAATACTAAATATGATAGTATAATTGATGATTTTGCATCTAAAAGTGCAACAAGAAGACATTTTAAATGATTTTTGTGGTTTAGATTTTATTGGGCAAAACTAAAAAAATACCCACTATAGTTGGTAGGTTTTACTGATTATACCATTGAACTTTTAATTTTTCAAATTACACCACTAAACTAATTATTATTTTAAAATTGGGTCATTTCGTTAAAAAAATAAACGAATGTTAATATTTTATTTACAAAACTAATGAATTACCCACTATAGTTGGCACATTTTACTGATTACACCATTGAACTTTTAATTTTTCAAATTACCCCATCAAACTAATTAAAAATAATTATTTTAAATATTTTTAAAAATAATTATTATTTTAAGTAAAAAATATTAGAAACTTTTTTTTCTTCATAAAATGAGTAGAGTTTCATAAAATATAGATTCAAACAAATTAAAGTTATTTTAAATTAAATTAATGTCTACTTAATTTTTTAATATAATGACCCATTCTTAATATTAGAAATTTTAAAAAAAAACTAAAAAATAGAAATTAAAATAAAAAAATAGTAAATGATATATAAAAAATTTGATTCAATTTTTTTAAAAAAGAAATTAATAATTTTTAAAAATAAATATTATTTTCAAGAAAAAAATTGGTAAATTCTTCATATTTTAAAAAAATGAGTAAAATTTTATAAAATATAGATTTAAAAAAATAAAATTTATTTTCCAAAAGGAAAAAAGAGATTTTTTTTAAATCAGAAACGTTTCATAAAACTTTAATTTTTTTAAATCTATATTTTATGAAACTTTACTCATTTTATGGGAAAAAAAATTAAAGTTTCTAATATTTTTTACGAAAAAATAATAATTATTTTTAAAAATATTTAAAATAATTATTTTTAAATTAGTTTAATGTGGTAATTTGAAAATTTAAAAGTTTAAATGGTGGAATCAGTAAAATGTGCCAACTACAGTGGGTAATTCATTAGTTTTGTAAATAAAAAATTAACGTTCGATTTTTTTAACGGAATAACCCAATTTAAAAATAATAATTAGTTTAGTGGGGTAATTTGAAAAATTAAAAGTTCAATTGTGTAATGAGTAAAACTTGCAAACTACACTGGGCATTTTATTAGTTTTATCGATTTCATTGATATTTTTATTTTGTAGGTACATGTGATGATTATTTGCTTCGATGACATTTTAAAGTGTTCTTCCTTATCTTTTGTAAATTCTTATAATTTTAATTAAAAAAATTAGTTGATAATTTATTAATTTTTTAATTTAATTTGTATAAAGGGGCACACTTTAAAAAATTTGCCCCGAGCCTTAGAAAACCCAAGATTGACTCTGTATCAACCCTAAGCACCATACAGAGGGCATAATTGTCTTAATGACATAGTACCAAGTACTAGCCTTGATAAATATTCTTCTACAAGATAAGTTAGTGTATATATATATATATATAGCGGATCAAGTCCGGACTCCCGGACCTGATTAAAAACGGATCCCAATTTTTTTTTTTTGCTTTTTTTAAAAATAACTAAAAAAATATTTAATATTTTATGGAACTGAAATTTTTTCATAATACAATATTTTGGGGGTGATTTGAATACCTATACCAAAAAATGGTGGTATAGTCTGCACAGACTATACATACATGTTTTGTTATACGTACCCAAATCACGCCCAAAACACTGTATTATGAAAAAAAATTCAATTCTATAAAATATTAATTATTATTTTTTAGTTGTTTTAAAAAAAAAGCAAAAAAAAAAATCCGGACGGGACTAAAATCTGGACGTCTGGACTGGAACCGGACTCTCTCTCTCTCTCTCTCTATATATATATATATATAGTTTCCTTTAAGGTTATTAACAAACGAAAAAGGTTATATAGTCCGGAAGGTCTTTATCGGATATGACGCCGAAGAAAACTTGCATTGAAGAATAACAACTCACTAAGTATCTAAATACTCATAAAATACACTCGATAATCTAGAGAGAGAAAGAGAGAAAACTTGTTTCTAGTTTGATTTTCAATTCTAACTTAGCCCTCTATTTATAGGAAAATGTTAGCACGCCGAAGCAGACTTAACCTGCAACCTGATGACTTTACCTGCTATTATTCCCACCCACCACATTTGAAAATTCAATTGAGCACATTTTTCACCAACCAAAAGTGGGACCCACTAATTCTAGAATTTTTCACTAAAATCATTTATAACCTAATTTCCGAATCAGTCACCTCTTAAAATTCATAACAAATTATACGCTCATATTTAATGGTTCAAAATTTGTGGACATATACTCAATTTATATATGTATAACATATCCAAAAATCACAACGATCCAACGGTCAGATTAAAAATTATAACTCACATAATAAAGCTGTAATAACACCGATTTGATCTTTTAATACCTCTAATCCGACAAAATACTAATAAAATACCTCAACATTAATTCTTTCATTTAACCACATAAATAAATCCATCATTTATATCCACATCAAATAAATCCATCATTTGTCGCATGTTGAGTTCCTTTTGAGTGAAGAAATATTTGAGGCTTTTATGATCCGTAAAGATCTCCACTTTCTCCCCATACAAATAATGCCTCCAAATTTTAAGTGTGAAGACAACAACTGCTAACTATAGGTCATGAGTAGGATAATTCCTCTCATATTCTTTGAGTTATCGTGAGGCATAGGCTATGACTTTCCCATGTTGCATGAGAACACATCCTAACCCTTTGCCCGAAGCATCATTGTAGATGACAAATCCCTCCGAACCAGATGGTATTGTCAGAACAGGTGCTGAAATGAGTCTCCTCTTGATTTCTTGAAAACTCTTCTCACATTCCTCGCTTCAACCGAACTTTATATCTTTCCGAGTCAGTTGAGTTAGTGGAGTAGTGATTCGAGAAAACCCTTCTACGAATCTCCGATAATAACCAGCTAAGCCGAGAAAGCTACGTACTTCAGTCACTGATTTAGGTTGCTCCCAGCTTTGAATAGCTTCAATCTTTGCTGGGTCAACAGATATTCCATGACTTGATACCACGTGCCCAAGGAATTCTACTTCCTCAAGCCAGAACTCGCATTTCTTCAACTTGGCATAAAGCTTGTATTCACGAAGCTTTTGGAGTATCAGCCTCAAGTGTTTCTCATGATCTTCACGGCTTTTGGAATATATGAGGATGTCATCAATAGAGACGACCACAAAATGATCCAAATATTCCTTGAATACTCGGTTCATCATATCCATGAAGGCAGCAGGAGCATTAGTCAATCCAAAGGACATGACTAGGAATTCATAATGCCCGTACCGAGTTCTGAAAGCCGTCTTTGGAATATCATCGGTTCTAATCTTCAATTGGTGATATCTGAAACGAAGATCAATCTTTGAAAAGAATTTGGCTCCTTGCAACTGGTCAAACATGTCATCAATACGTGGCATTTTTGATGGTGACATGAGTCAACTCCTGATAATCAATACAAAGTCACATACTCCCATCTTTCTTCTTCACGAATAAAACAGGAGCACCCCATGGAAAAGTACTAGGACGAATAAAGCCAATGTCTAACAATTCCTGCAGTTGAGTCTTTAACTCCTGAAGTTCAATAGGAGCCATTCGATATGGGGCCTTAGAAATGGGTTTTGTACCGGGTTCAAAGTCGATACAAAATTCAATTTCACGCTCTGAGGGTAGGCCATGAAGTTCTTCAGGGAATACGTCAGGAAATTCATTAACAATAGAAATATTATTCAAAACTGACGTATTTTTGTTTAGATCTGTGACATGAGCTAAGAAAGCTTGACATCCGTTTTTCAATAAACGAATAGTTTTATAGTTTGAGATGACAGTGACCCAATTTCATGGGTAAATATGAAAGGGAGAAATTAAAAATTCCTTAAAATTTAAAAATTCTTAAAATAGAAGAGTATTAATACAAGTTGCAAATATGTTCGTACCATTCCTGAATTATTATCAGTTTGACCACGAGTAGAAGTTTCATAAATGCAGCCAAATAGATTTCGCTTTCCACAGGAAATAAGAGAATTAAAAAAAAATTCCTCACCAAGAATATTGAGTATGCATGTCTTCTAGTATAACTTAGTCTTCTGTTCATACTCATTCTACTTGTTCAAATATTTAATATTTTGTCTCTTCCTACTACGTTTTGTATAGCATTATCTATAAATCACCTATATGATAATGCTTAGTATATATGCAAATATTGAGAGCTAATTAAAAATATTAGTTAATACTTCTTCCGTTTCAAAATTAAATATACAATTTAATTTTTAAAATTAAATAACGACATATTAAATTTTAAATTAATGTGAATGTATTTAATTGTAGTTAATACAATTATTATAATTATATAGTATATATAAAAATTATAAATCAAAAAATTTATTTAATTTTAATTTTTTATGAGTTATACTAATTTTAAAAGTTAATATTCTAATCTCAAAATGTACCGGACATTAGTGCGGTACAATGTTTTTTTTTTCAATTTTTTAACCACAATTATTAGAATATTAAATAAAAAATAATAGAGCAAGTTTAAACAAAAAAGTATATTTTTTATTGAAAAAACACTGTAATGTCCGCATGCAATTAAATGAAAATATAAATAGAAATAATTTTATTATTTTATATTTTTTTAATATACGCAAAAAGTCAATTAAATTTTTTATCTTAGAACAGATATAACTACGGTTGCTTTATAGCCTGAAATGTAATTATATAATATCATAGTAATTCTGTTCCACTTAATCCCTCTTTCATAAAAACATATCTTTCCTGCTAAGGAATGAGAATGAATCCAATTTTCATTTTATCCGATGTATAGCCCCTCTGTGACATTCCAACCGTCCCATGAATTAGTTATTCCTAAACAAGTCAAGAAGGGTATAACGAATATACCCTATCTTTGAAAATATATATAAAAGAAAAAAAGGAGAGAGAATAATTCAAACTTACGAGGCATAATATGAAACAATCCGGGTCAAATTTCGAGTCCGGAATAAATCTCGGGTCAAATCCCAAGTCCGAATCGAATTCATCAAAATAAGGCCTCAAACTACTGGCCCCAATAGTATCTTCTTGGGTTATCTTAGCCCACTACAGGCTCCCAAAAGGTCATGACTTAAAGGTACTATTGGTAGTAACTTATTTCCTTATATACAGACAAATTTTTCCCCTATCTTTCGATGTGGGACTGGGGTGTTACAAATTTCTGACGTCTCTGATACCATATGAAACAACCCGGGTCAAATCCCGAGTCTGGAATAAATCTCGGGTCAAATCCCAAGTCCGAATCGAATCCATCAAAATAAGGCCTCAAATCAAACTACTGGCCCAATAATATCTTCTTGGGTCATCTTAGCCGACCACAGGCTCCCAAAAAGTTATGACTTGAAGGTACTATTGGTAGTAACTTATTTTCTTATATATGCAGACAAAGTTTTCCCCTATCTTTCGATGTGGGACTGGGGTGTTACATAGTACGTTAAAGTTATGAATAACTTAACAGAAACTTAGAAGAAATATACTTCTTGTCTATATTTGAAGTATAATTATTTATATAATATTTCTTTGTAATCATCTGTTGTTAATCTTCCAATGGATAGAGTAGGGAGCGAATATTTTTTTGTCCTCTACTTTTCCGTGTATTCCGACTTCCGAGTCTCCGACTGAGGGAGTTTTAGCTCAAGTAGGGGATGAAGTTGAAAGACTGTTGGATTTGGAAAGTGTATTCCAATTTAAAATGGATTATTTTTATGTAAAAATTATTTTAAAAATTGCTACATGTCAAAATTATGTTGTTGGGATATGATATTAGACGAGACATAGTTTGGGATTCATATAATTAAGATCCTACACGTCTTTAGAAATATACATGCATGTACTATTAGTAGTCTTCGGCACGCCACGGCACGGCACGGCACTGGATCGCAGTTTTATTTAAATAATCACCAGCCATGCCTCCAACAAGAAGATGAAACCGCAAAACAAAAACATGACTAGCAAAATGTTCCTTGAAAAAAGCTTGCTAACTTCTTTGCTTATATTTCTGCTACTCAAATTTGGCATTTCCATCGACACCATCACCCTTGACAAACCTCTCAAAGACGACGGCGACGTTTTAATTTCCGAAGGAGAAAGCTTTGCGCTTGGATTCTTTAGCACCGGCAATTCTAGCAGCCGATATGTCGGTATTTGGTACAATAAAGTTTCAGAACAAACTGTTATTTGGGTTGCCAACCGAAATAGTCCGATAACTGATAAATCCGGAGTTTTATCGGTTAACCAAACTGGAAATCTTGCTTTATATGGCCAAAACGAAGAAATTCCGTTTTGGTCGACTAAAGTTTCAGGCGAAGTCAACGGTAGCAGCTACTCAGCTCAGCTTTTGGATACGGGAAATCTTGTTTTGTTTCATAGCAATATTAATAGTAATAGGAATATTGCATGGCAAAGCTTTGATTATCCAACAAATAATTTAATTTCCAACATGAAAATTGGGGTGGACCGGAGGACGGGCCTGAAATGGCACCTGACATCATGGAAGTCACCTGACGATCCAGCAACTGGTGAGTACTCTTATGAAATTGATATTAATGGGTCAGTCCCGCAGTTGTTCTTGTACAAGAATTCGGGTCGGTTATGGAGGGGCGGGCCATGGAACGGGGTTAGATGGAGCGGTATAGCTACGGCCGGAACCGGAAAGCCCCTACCACCTGATTTCCTCTTTAATTCCACTTACATCGACAATGATAATGAATGTTCTGTGATGTATATACAAAATGCCTCAGTTCTAGCAAGACTCGTTCTGAACGAGACATCCGGGGTGATCGAACGGCTCTTGTGGAGTGAGGAGGAACAAAGATGGGTCGGGTATTGGTCCGCCCCAAAGGATCAGTGTGACAATTATGCACATTGTGGGGCTTTCGGTAATTGTAACCCATACAATGCGGGTGAGTTTGGGTGCAAGTGTTTGCCGGGCTTTGAGCCCAAGTCCGAGCATGATTGGTACTTGAGGGACGGGTCTGATGGATGTGTGAGGCAGCGGGCCGGGCTAGTGTGTGGGACCGGTGATGGGTTCTTGATGGTTCCGGGTTTGAAGGTTCCAGATGCTACGAGTGCACGTGTGAACATGAGTTTGGGGATTAAAGACTGCGAGAAAATGTGCTTGACGAATTGCTCGTGCACGGCGTATGCGAGTGCGGATGTGAGTAGAGGAGGAAACGGGTGCATTATATGGTATGGGGATTTGGTGGATATTAGGGAGTTGCCATATGGTGGTCAAGATGTTTTTGTACGTGTGGATGCTCGTACATTAGGTATGTCTTATTTGATTCTTTTATATGCTTATAATATTTTACATTGAACTTTGTCTTTATTTTTTTTATTAAAAAGATTAAATTTGATTAGATTTCTTGTTTTACATTAGGTATGTCTTATTTGATTCTCCTTATGGGTACATTTCACATGGATTGGAATTTTGACAGTTATGATATACATATGATTTATTTTTTTCAGCTGAATATTCAAAGAAGTCTAAAAGATTTAATGACCATGTCAAGGTCGTGATTGTGATACTATCCATTGCTGCAGTGTCGGGCATACTTCTTTTGGCATTTTGGTTGGTGGTAAAAAAAAGGAGAGGTAAATTAAAATTTAATATAAATCCCCATTAGTATTTATTAACTGCATGCGCTAGCCTAAATGGTAATTATTGGCCTCAATTGTAAATTTTCTTTTTTGGGAAAGTAAGATTTATATATATAACTGCATTGCAAATTAGGTTTACCACCTTAGATATTGACAAGCTAGGTACGAATGATATGGACCAGGACCCTCTTCGTTACACATTTCACCAAATATCTCTCAGATACACATTTAGCGACACACAAATAAATTGCTTAGTTACTTGTTTATATATATATTGAGGCTCGCTCATTCATATCTTTTTTCAAGGACAGTTAGGAAAAGTATCGAAAGACATCATAAACTGCTAATTAGTCCTGAAAATAGTGGTACAACATCTTTGGGAGGCTCTCCAAGACGAGTGGAGATGAATGAGAATGGGACAAGTGCTGATGTCCAATTCTTTTCCTTAAGCACCATTATTGCTGCCACAGGCGATTTTGCTTTTGCCAACAAACTCGGAGAAGGTGGTTTTGGCACCGTATACAAGGTAGCATTAAAGTTTATATTGATGAGACATATTAGTTCAATTGAAAAAAATGAAAATTAAATTAATATATAATCAAGTGTTATTTTTAGGGTCAACTGCTTGATGGGAAAGAAATTGCGGTGAAAAGATTATCAAATATTTCAAAACAAGGGATAGAAGAATTTAGAAATGAAGTTACATTGATAGCAAAACTTCAGCACAGGAATCTTGTGAGACTTTTGGGATACTGCATTGAAAAAAAGGAGAAAATGTTAATCTACGAGTACTTGCCAAACAAAGGATTGGACTGCTTCATTTTTGGTACGCCAATTCAGTTTTCTTCTTTTTTTCCCCATTCATATGAAGAATAGTACAAATTAATAACAAGAGAAAATGCCACTCTATGAGACCTCAAGTAATTTTATATGTTTTGTATGGAGTCATGGAGAATATATTTGTTACTCATGCACGTTTGATTTTCTGTTACTCTTAAATTGTGATATACAGGAAAGGCAAAAGGATCAATGGTAGATTGGAGAAAACGTTTTGATATCATTTTGGGAATTGCCCGAGGGATGTTGTATCTTCACCAAGACTCGAGATTAAGGATTATTCATAGGGATTTAAAAGCCAGTAATATTTTACTAGATGCCTCCATGAACCCTAAAATATCAGACTTTGGTATGGCTAGAATATTTGGAACCGATCAAATGGAAGAAACTACAAAAAGAGTAGTTGGAACATAGTAAGTTTTTTGCTTCCACTTATTATACACATACAGATTGAAGGCAAAACATTAATCTTACTTTGTGTGTATATATGGTTTGCAGTGGTTATATGTCTCCAGAGTATGCAATGGAAGGTATTTTCTCAATAAAATCTGATGTTTTCAGTTTTGGAGTTTTACATTTAGAAATCATCAGTGGCAGGAGGAACATGACTTGCTATCAGGAAAATTCAGTGAATTTAATTGGGCATGTAAGTAAACTAGTACATGAATATGTTACCCTTACAAATGTATTATTCCCATGAAATCACATTTTCGATGTCATGCAAGCATGGTGATACTTTTCAAGAGAAAACAAAAAGGGAAGAAAAATTTTCATTCATTTACTACCTCAGATGTACATCTTTCTTGACCTATTTGGGTTAATCAAAAGGCTACTCGGAATCAACTCCTCATTTACCGTAAATTCAGATGTTATCATGCTTATTTTCTTTCAGGTTTGGGATCTTTGGACAGAAGGTAAATCATTGGAAATAGTTGATCCAACATTGTGTGAATCATATGATGTCCGCGAAGCTTTGAGAGGCATTCATATCGGGCTGTTGTGTGTGCAAGAATCTGCGGATATTCGACCAACCATGTCAGAAGTAGTCTTTATGCTATGTAATGAAACAACTCTTCCCTCTCCAAGCCAACCTGCTTTTATTAACAGAAGACCGGATACACACTTGAGTTTCGTCAGTGTTGGAGCCGACTCTAATAATGAGATGACAGTTAGTATGATTCAGGGTCGTTAAGCTAAATAAATTAACACCCTCTAGGCTCTAGAGAAGAAACTAGAATTTTATTTGTAATTACCAAGAACGTGTACATTTTATTTGAGACAAAAAAAAGGAATTAGCTTTTGTTTGTCCAAACATTTATCTTGCATATGTATAGTGCTCAGAGTAATTTTTAAATTCTTAAATATATTATTATTTTGCTAACAATAATGTTATTGCACTAATTACAAATGATAAAACAGAAAATAAAAACAATTACGTTTTATAATTTGTTTTGGCTTAACCACTGAAATTTAAGTATCTCCACTTTTATTATTTGGCATTTCAGATGTCCAACTGTCCAAGAATTACAAAAAAAATAAAAATAAACAAAACAGAAGAAGAAGATAAAACCTGTCCCAAATTTAAGTGTATTCAACTCGCTATACTGGGAACAGAGTATTGTTTCATTATTAGCTGGCTTTGATACGTGTATCGCAATTGTAAGTTGGATTATAATTAAGATCCAGATTGGATGAAGCTGAGATTTTAGGAAGTTTAATATAGAAAAAGTTTGTATATGAATACCCATGGCAACATTTAATACGGATTATTATCAAAGTTGCAGGCAATTCTTTGCTATATATATTTATATATTTTTACGTTTAACTTTTCAAAATTATCAACTTCTCTCAATCCAAATCCTTTAAATTATCACTTATATATATATATATATATATATATATATATATATATATATATATATATATGTGAATAAAAGCCATATGAGATTGACCTCATATAAGTCAAGGAGCTTATATCATATTACTCCTTCAAAATTACGTAATTTAGCTTAAAATATTAAAAAAGAAAGAAAAAAAAGAGAAGGGGTAGTATAATAGATTACAAATTCATAACACGTAAAGTTTTGACAACCCTAATTTACTCTCCTTGTCCTGTCCATGTTTAAGTTAGGTTTGTTTAGTTTCCTCTCTCCTACTCTTCTCCTTATCGAAGAACTCTTTTAAAAATTCATTTGGAGATTAACAAGTCTCTTGATAGTATAGATTTCACTAATTTTTTTGATGTTTTATCTAAACCATTTTATATTCAAGTTCAACAACACATTCAGATATAATTTTAGTCTTGCATGTGTTATATTTTGCACCTTTTTTATACTTTTGAGATTTATTATTTGTCATATTTGAGTTTGATTATTTGAGTTTGATAAAACTCATTAGTGGATGTAATTTAAGTAAGTATAAAAGGTATAACTTAATGTTCTATATGTGGAGAATGAGAGTAATTCATTTGGTTCAAGTTGGAATCATATGACTTGTGTTTATCAATGACTTAAGTGAAACATTTGATAATGTGCAAGTTATTTGTAAAAATTAGTTTGTCTTAGTTCCATTATAATTAATAAATGATTACTAGTTGCTTTATAAGCATAAGAGGGTGTAATCTTATTTAATTATGTGAAACAAAAGAAACTCTCTATTTTTCTATTTAAATTACATTATTATTAATAATTTGTAAATTACATCATTATGACTAATGTGTAACTTACAACATTATATCTATAATAATGTGTAATTAAAATAGATATATAATAGTTGTTACTATTATACATGTATACATATATATCTATATGTGTATACAGATATATATAGATATATACATATATGAGGAATGGAGTATACTTACATGAGAAGAAGAAAGCTTGCACATGAAATTCTCTCTTCTTTCGGTTAATTTTTTCTATAAACATATAACTAGCACACACAAATATTCGACTGCTGGAACATTTCTGAATTGCTATCACAAAATTGTTCAACTCCGAAACTTGGCATAAATCCTGGAAGTATATCGCATGTAACTCATAGCAAACCATTTGTGGTGAGAGCGATAAAGACCTTAAGGACATAGATTACCCGTGTCATGTTTTCTGATTATTTTTTCGATTATGACTCTACGTACGAAGCTACGGTTCTAACAATCTTAAGGTCTTTATTGTATTTGTTGGAGTCATAATTTTGGTGAGATGGAAGACAACACGATTCTCAAAGATAAGTGTCATTTTCTTGTATCTATTTTATCAATTGATTTTTTTTGATAATTAGTAATATATTGAGATATTAAGCTAATTGTTTTTATTGATAATTCCTGTTAGAAGATGGATTGTGGAGAAAAATAAAAGTGAAAAAGATTTACAATTTACAAGTTTGTAAATTGATGTGGAGGAGACGAAGAGTCATAATGGAAAACACCATAGTTGATACAACGTTCTTAGGATTTTATCCAAAAAGGTATGTCATCATTTTTTTTCTTTATTTTGGAAATAGATATTTGTTTATCATTTTACATGTATATTATATATACATGAATGGTATATATGTGATGTACTATATCATGTGTTGATGATATTTGCATGTGTGAGTATTGTTTTGCTAATGATCATATATAATAAGATTATTTGTTAATTGTTCATGGTGGAACAAATTAATTTGATTAGTTTTATTTGATTTGGAGATAATTTGATAATTGTTCATGGTGAAAAAAACTTTAACTTGTGCATATATATATTGACTAGTAATATTTTAAGTAGATAATATTGCTAAATGTGTATATGCATGATTATTATTCTTATAAACTAATTGAAATTAAATTATTATTAGTGTTTGTAGTAAAAGTTGTGAAATTTACTTTTCTCTATGTATAACAAATTAGTTTTAAATTTATTTTTTTTGAGAATAAAGTAAATTTATGTTTTTCTTGAACAAAATTATGTATAAATTTGAGGTAATATTTAATGTGTAATATTACTTGGTATTTGTATGCATGAATTTTGAGATAGATTACTTTGTTTGTGGATAATAAATTAATTATCAACTAATAGTTAGAAGTGATACTATAGAAGTAAATTTGGTTGAGTAAATTTTGTATACATTATGATTTTGATGTTGAGAAAACACTTAAAAATGATATTCGTAGTGTTTTTGAGATAATCATAATTGGTTTATTTTTATGTGTACTTCTTGTCCAAGTAGTAGTAAATTTTAATGTGGTTATATAAATTTTGTATATTCTAATTGAGGTAAATATTTTATTTTTTGACTTTTTATAAATATAGTGAAGTTCAAGTATTTCATATTATTATGATAATTGTCTTGAATTCTATATTTATAATTTTCAAAAGATATACTCCCTCCGTCCCAGGATAAAAGTCTTTATTACTATTTTGGGTTGTCCCATGTTAAATGTCCACTTTCTTTTAATAACCAAACTTTTACACATTTTTTCCTATTATGCCCGTAGCATTAAATGTCTCATACTTTTCTTATTCTAATTCTCTCTCCATATTTAATGACATTATTATGGACAATTTTGTCATTTTATTCCTCTTCTTAATATGCGTGAAAAGTCCACCAACACTTTTATCCTGGGACGGAGGGAGTAATATTTATGGTATTTCATGTCTACGTTGGGATAAGAAAACACTTGAGGATATACTAATTCATGTGTATAAATTTTATTTGCTTTCTACATAAATTAATTTTGTTTGTGATAAATTAATTTCTTAGAAAGTAAATATAAAATTTTTATATTTTATGATTTATATGCAAATAAATTTGTGAAATATGATGAGTTGTTCTATAATTTGTATATATATATATATATATATATATATATATATATATATATATATATAATGAATTTTATACTATTTACATAGAGTCAAGTGTTAAATGTTGGTATACTTGAAAATTGTACATGTGTAATTTTGAGTGCTTATATTAAATAATTTTTTGAATTTGAGATTTTATGTAATTCAGAAAATAAGAGTTTGTTTTCTTATGTGGGGGTGTTATAAAAGATTCTTAAGTTGAAACAATCTTTATATGAATAACTAATACATAAAATGTACAAGAACTTATTTTTTATTTTGAAAAGTGCTCCTTAATATTCTCATGTGGAAGTAATATTTATAGAAACATTGTCACATAAAATGTCAATTAATCTAAAATTTATTTGAAGTAGTGAGCATAATATTGTAAAGTAAAATTATTCAATGAGATATCAATTATTTAAAAGTGTGGGGGTGATTCTTTAAGATTTTTATTTTGGTCTTTGAACTATTTGGAGCATAAATTTATTTATGTAAGAAATAGTAAGGCTTGTGAATTTCTTGTTGCGAAATTCAATTTGAATGTGTAGTTCTGTGAAATGAAAGTCTTTGAAACACAAACTTTTGAATAATATTGAAGTGTGAACTTATTTCACTTAATTAATTATCTAAGGTTCAACAAAGGTATAAACTGAACCTAGAAAGAGCAATATTGATTTGGTGAAGGAAATCAATATACTAATTTGGTAAATAAAATACTTATTTTATTAGCCTAAATATGATCCAAAATATTTTTTGTGATTTAGTTCAGTAGTGAGATTAAAACTAAGTTATAAATATTAGTGGATACATATTAAGTGATAATATGTGCATATTTACCTTGAGATTTTATCGGATATAGAATTATTTATATGTTTACACTAACAATATAATTGTATAAACTATAATGTGATAGTTTTGTGTATATTAATAATATGTTTGATCATTTTAAATAGAATTATTAACGTAAACGAGTTTAAGACATCTATTTTTTGTCTTTATATTGAAAGACTTGTAAAATAGATGTTATCTTAGTATCATGTGAAAACATAGTGAAAATTTCAAATAAACCAGTTTAATAGTATTGAGATGCAATACTGAACTAAGTTTGATAAACCTTGAGATTGAAGAATTTAATAATTTTTTAATAGTAGTGATATACTGGAAGTACTTAATTCTGATATAGCTATTGTAAATATGAAGTACACATATATATGCTAGTGGGAGCCTTATGTTTGATATGCAATGCACGAGATCAGATATTACCTACAGTTTTAAACTTAGTATACTAATGATTTAAAATTGGTTTTTGTTAGATTTTCAATGTTTTAATAGATCACATAAATGTCACTTATATTTTAGTGAGAGAAATTATAAATTTACAAGTAGGTGAATTTTCACCCAATCTTGGGTATTGTTTCTTAGATGAGAAAGAGACAAATGAGTATTTGTCATTTTACAATATCGATCTAATGTTATTAATCTTTCATAGTTGGTTGTGATCTTGATTAATTAAGTAAGAAAATATTCACAAGTAGGTGAATATATTCTTATATATCCACAAGTAGGTGGATATATTATTACTCTTTGTGAAGGGTATAATTTACTTGGAATAACAAGTAATAATATTGCTTTATATGATGTAGAAAGCAATTGGAATCGAAATTAAATTTGTTGTTAAAACGTAACATCAAATTGTGGCCACTTCCAAAATTGTTTAGTTCATAATATTGTGATAATGAAATTGTTTTTGTATAAAACAAATGAGATTACCTTTAATGATAGGTCTTGACATATTGGTTATAGACATATTTTTTGTCAGACAATTGATACAATAAGGTATCATAATATTTGTTTATGAGGAAGTCAAATGACGACTTGACTTATCTTGTTACTAAGACTCTGACAAGAGCTTAGTAAGTTTACTACTTATGATATGGAACTTAAACCACTTTGAGTCAGGGTTGATGGGAACCCAACTTATTCCTAGGTTAACCCTAATTTTTAGGATCAATGGAAATAACAAGTCACAGTTGCTGACTGTGGTACTATCGATGTGGTTCCATATGTAGTTTAAGATAGTAACGTCTGTTGCACGGCCGAGGCTGAATTATACTCTTTACAAAGTTGTTATATTCTTAGCAACAGAAACACATGTGAAACACTTTGCCTATATGAACTAGAAGTGGAGCCGCGATCTTATAGAGGGTTGTGATTTACTCTCTTAGAGGTTCATGAAACAGGATATTACGCATGACCATATATAATAACGCAATGCATTGAGGATATTCACCGTGGTAGGAGGATTTTGTGTGTGTGACAATTCTGGTCATATCATATAGAAGTAGAGGTTCAATCTACGGACACCGTCAACTTCGATGTGACTTTGAGTTGTTTACACTAAGGGAAGGTTCAATGTTCGTCACACCTTCTTTTATGCATACAAGCCTTGGAGTTGTTTGTTAGAAAAGTGTTTAGAATAAAATTAGTTTTTCCAAACAAGCTGAGGATTGTTATATATTGCACCTTATTTTATACGGATTAAATGCTTATTTAGTCACTGTACTATAGGTCAACTTACAAGTGAGTCACTAAACCGATTTTTCTTACAGTCAACTCACTATACCTTTACTAACAAAACGTTAGAAAATCCGTTAAGTCTATTAACTTTTAACAAAAATTGCCACATCAGCTGCATACATATAAAAAATATTCTTATGTGGTACAAATCATCCCATGTGGCTTTCTTACGTGGAAATTGAGCAAATAATTTATGGAGAAAATAAAATATTTATTCTAAATAAAACAACATATGCTAAAATAAATTAGAAAATTTAGCCAAAAAATAAGAAAATAAATGAAAAATATATTTAATTATTTTTGTAATTAATACCAAATGAATTTTTATTTAATTCTTTACAAATAATAATATAAATTAGAAAAGTTTGCTAAAAAAATAAGAAAATAAATAAATAAAATATGTTTAAATAATATCAATTGAATTTTTGTTTAATTATTTACAAATATAATAATATAAATTAGAAAAGTTAGTCAAAAAATAAGAAAATAAATAAATAATATATTTAATTATTTGTAATTAATATCAAATGAATTTTTATTTAATTCTTTATAAATATAATAATATAAATTAGAAAAGTTAGTCAAAAAACAAACAAATAAATAAAAAAATATAAAGTTGAAGTATTTGTAAATTCGAGTCGAGGGAGGAATTGTTGGGTTACTCCTCGAATGCCAATCAGAAAAGAATTGTTAATATGAAAAGAAAGAACTCCTATTTTTAATAAGAGTATTATTTTGGAAAGAAATCTATTTGTAATAAGAAATTTTTTTGGAAGTATCCTATTTTGAATAGGAAGAAGATAATTGTGGGTATTCTATAAATAGAGTATTATGTTGAATTGTTAAAGTGTAGCACAATCAAAAGTCATGTAGCATCCTATGAGTTGACAAAGGGTGTGATTAAGTTTTGTATTTGTGTGTATTGAGTGTAAAAAAGTTGTATTGTGACTGCGAAGGTTTTGTACCTTTTAGTTCGTGCAAAAGGTTGTCGCGGTACTATTGTAGAACCTCAAGTTTTAAGGCATAAAACTTGGGAAGATTATTGTAATCCCATTATTTTGATATAGTGGAGATTCAGAGTTTGCAGGCGGCGATTCTACCCTAGGGACAGGGGGCACCTGCCCCCACTAAATTTTCAGTCCATGTGTTTGTGCCCTCCTTGGCTTTCCACATAGTACACACCCCCACTACCAGCACCCTCTTTTTGTATAAGTGACATTTTAAAGTAATGATAATTTTGTACTACTTCCCTTATTTCTCTCTCTATGTGTAATATTTGGCTCAAAAAGTACTCTCTTTTATTTTCTTTTCTTTTTTAACTAATATCCTATAAAGTTTTTTAGTTGTAGAAAAAAAATGAGAAGAAATTTTTTGACTCGAAATACATTCATTTTTTAAAAATCTTTTTCTAATTAAAACTCAAAAACACCACTTTTCTTAAAAAAAAAAATTGTAAGACCCCAACTTATTATAAATAAAATTAAATCTCCTCTATTCATTATTTTAAAATAGTAAGGGTTGATTTGATTAATGTGGTTAGTTATGGGTAAAATGCGCAAATATTCCAAATAAGCAAGTGGTTATAAAATATTCGTTTTTATCGGAGAATATTCGTTTGGTCGTGGAATATTCTTACTGTCGGGGAATATTCGTACGACGGCGAAACCTTGTGTGGGCCCCATAACAGAAAGCGATTAGATGAAGAAAACGACAAGTATAAGTTGTTTATAAATAACGGCGTAGTTTTTACCTTTAATACTATTGGAATACCCGGTGGTTAAAACACAGTAATACGCGTTATTTCACAGTAGCACACGGTATTGCACCAATTATTGATTCTTACGTAAGAAGGCACTACTCAATAATTGTTACAGTAATGTGATGCCCCCAAAATAGGTATATAATACCCATTCTGAGTAGCCAAATACATGGTACAGAAAGCAAACTACAACTTTAATAATACAATTGTCGTGCAAAATACGACAACACATACTGTGAGTATAAATAAAAATATTGTCTTCTAGACAATATCCACACTCAAATAAGTCCTCATTACAATTATTCAAACACTATTTTACAAAAATAGTGAGGACTGCTAAACATCTTTCTAGAACCATCACTCCGTACCCCGACTAGTTCATGCTATGTTCTCACCTCCTGAGAAAAATGGAACAAAAAGGAAAAGGGTGAGCTCAACTAGCACAGTAAGAATATTATGACTAAGATAATATACAACAAATTATCGTTAGTCTTCAACAGGGAAAAATTTGATAAAATATAATAGACAACAAGTTTTATATCAACAACTGCAGCGGAAATATCAATCCATTAGAAGAGTCAAGTAGAGAATGAGTTCTACTATCTTATAAGATTTAAAAGTCCATCATCAATATTTTATCCCTGTAACAACAATCAATATACATCTTTAATCAAATATTCATCTTTGCACTACAGGCCAAAGATATTCATTTGTATCACCAGTTGGTCATGTTCATCTCAACACCTGTTCATCTTTGCACTACGGGCCAAAGATATTCATCAGTTAATCATTAATCTTTGCACTACAGGCCAAAGATATTTAGTAATATCATCATTTAGGACTGAGGATGATGAAAAATATTTTAAAGAAAACGAATCCAGTGAGATAGAAGGACAAATAGTAGGGATTCGTATAACAGTTTATCCAAGATCAATAATACTCTATAATAACCAATTTTGAAGCAAAATTCAAGAATAAAGATCAAAACATGGATACAATCAAAGATAGTAACCATAATAGACATCTTGGACAAACAAAAGAAAATTTCATTTTTTGGTGAATAGTGCCGTATTCGTGAATAGTGTTGTATACGTGAATAGTAACCCCGACACAAAAAGTTCCAAATTTGATAAAAATTTCATATCAATACTTCGGCATAATGATTGAAAGTCCAATAATAATCTAGAAGGGGGGGGGGTTGAATAGATTATTATAGAATTTAAATAATCTAAGGCCTTTTTGAATTTTTGAATAAATAAATTGCAGTGTTAAAAATTTAATATGCAAAATAGTAAAAATTCAATCACACAATGAAAAGAGATTTATCTGGTTCACAACATACACCCCTTGGTATGTTGCTACGTCCAGTCCCAAATTCCTATTTGAAACTTGAGATCCTATTACTATCAGTAATAATCAACTCCTTCAACATGCGGATAAGCCTTTACAAAGTTTTATAGACAAACTTTCAACTATTCCTAACTAATATATCTTGGACAGCAAGCTCCCCGATCCCTCCTCAAGCTTAGTTGTACTTCCTTTGAGTTCAGTTCTATTCTATGATCTGATCTTGAAACAACAGCATCTTCCTCACCTCACAAGTACACTAGAGACCCAACTTCCTGTTGACCTCTATAAGACTCTGGTCTTGGTTGAAGAATTACTCGTCTTTCTCACAGGTACATAAAATAAACTAACTCTAACCTTTTCTCTTTTTACAAATAATGTGCTTCTTAAATAAGCAGATAACAATTTAGTACAGATTGATGTTTCTCAAATAAGCAAATATCAATTAACGAGCAAATAAAAGTTCAAAGACTTTTATACTTGAGAAAATATGTTTCTTAGTAAGCAAATAAGTTATTTTAAGCTTTGAATCAAATATGTTTCTAATTAAACAGATATATGATGGAGAATTAACAATTCTATAAAATAAAGAGTGTTTTTCTATGAATAATATAGAATTGTTTCTTAATTAGTCTTGATCAAACAATTTATAAGTTTATAGATAAATCAATTCAAGAATAATATCTGATAAGTACGATTAGATATAACAAATTTTATTTGTTTAACTCAAAATAATATATAAGAATATTTTATCTATTATATGAACTTTTTATAGATAATGTCACTTAGTACTCTAAGGAATCGTACGGTTCGAATTCCTCTTGGTAGAGGTGTATCTTCGTAGCCTTGCAACGTCTAAGTATGACAAAATTTATAATTTTCACAATTGATATTTATATAATTATTTTCAATAGATCACTACGATTCTCAAATCCGGTTCGGATGACTACTCTTTTTGGAGCAGTATCTCAGTGTTGTTTTGAGCAATCAAGTGTTATCTATTTATAATATTTATATAAATAATATCAATAAAAGATTACTAAAGATTTTAAGGAATCGTACGGTTCGATTCCTCTCCATAGAAGTTTATCTCTGTAGCCTTGTGTTGCCCAAGTATTCTCTTATTTGATAAATAGATGAAATAAAGATATATATAATTGTGTAGAACAATATGTATTTGTTTACAAGTAAGAAATAATTCAACAGAAATTAAACTTATCTCAATACTTGGACCAATTTTTCTCTTCAAAAATAATTAGAATTTTTGTATAGAAAATGTAGGCAAGGAGAGTCTGATTTTCTTTTCACTGAATTGATAAAAACCAAATGAATGAAATACTCCCTATTTATAGGAATTTTGAAGTTGGGGCAAAAAGGTAATTTCAAAAATTGATTTTTGAATTTTGCGATTAAGATCAAGTAATTTTTGAATGAAGGGTCTAGATTAATCATTTTAAAAACACGGATGAAGAGAGAAAACCGCCTAGACTTTTATAAACATTTGGATCATTTAATGCCTTTATTGATAGCTCATGATTTATGCCAGCCGAATTCCACACGGTTTTGTCCCAATAAAAGAGTCACTATTGTTTAAGATGGCACACACACACACACGGTTACTCATACACACATTAATTAGAGACTTGTATATATATATATATATATATATAAGTATATAATATATACGGTATACTATATATAATAATTATGGTAAAAAAATATTTTTCCCACTTCTTTTTAGAAAAAAGAAATAAGGTTTCCTTGCCTTGAATAATATATGAATTAATTTATTTAACACTTGACATATAAATTATCAAAGTTAAAAATAAATTAATTCAATTAAAATGAAATAAATAAATAAATAAATATTTATTTAAAACATAATTGTTATCATCAAAATGTATAAAAGAAATTATACATATCAATGATATTGAAGAAATAATATCATATATGAAGAAAATAACACCCCTTACCTCAAAATATCAATACTTCTGATCGGAATATCGGTATAAGGCAGAAGGAAACTTGCACTGATGAATAGAAACTCATAAAGTATCTAAATACTCACAAAATACACTCAATAATCTAGAGAGAGAAATAGAGAAAACTTGTTTCTGGTGTGATTTTCAATTCTAACTTAGCCCTCTATTTATAGAAAAATGTTAGCAGACTTAACCTGCAACCTGATGGATTTACCTGCTACTATTCCCACCCACCACATTTGAATAAAAATTCAGCTCATTTCTTCATCAACCACAAGTGGGGCCCACCAATTCTAGAATTTTCCATCAAAATGATAAATTCCAAAAATTCAATAATTTCTGAACCAGTCACCTCTTAAAATTCATAACAAATTATACGTTCATTTTTAACGGTTCAAAATTTGTGGACATATACTCAACTTATATATGTACAACATATCCAAAAAACCCAACGATCCAACGGTCGGATTAAAAACTATAACTCACGCAATATATCTCAAAAACACTAGTTTAATTTTTAATACCTCCATTCTGACAAAAATACTGATAAAACACCTCAACATTAACTCCTTCATTTTTAACCACAATAAATATATCCAACATTTATATCCACATAAAATAAATATTTCTTTATCATATGAATCAATAATTAATTATTCACAAATAATATTACAGAATCACATTTATGACAACCAGGCCGTTCCCATGAAAGAGGGGGCTTTCCAATAAGAATTTTCCCTTACTGGCGCGCAATTAGGTGACCAAACCTCTCCTTAACAGAACTTTCTAGACATTGCCAATAATGCTATCTAATAATATTATTCAAATAATATGAATTATTGATCTGATAATGGGAAATACTGTGCAGTGACAATTATTGAAACAACAGTAATATAAAATATCAACGCAGCAATTATTGAATCAATAAAATAAAATATTGAACAGTAACTACTGTAACAATTATTGAGTAGTGCCTTCTTACGTAAGGATCAATAATTCATCAATAATGTGCATCAACGCGTATTACTATATTTTAACCACCGGGTATTCCAACAGTGTTAACGGTAACAACTACGACGTTATTTATAAAAACTCAAACTTGTCGTTTTCTTCATCCGACAGTTATTCTGTTATGGGGCCCACAAATGACTTCACTGTCGTACGAATATTCCCCGACAACAAGAATATTCCACGTCCAAAAGAATATTCCCCGACAACAATGATTATTTTATAATCACTTGCTTATTTTGCAAAATTTACACATTTCACCCATAACCAGAGAATTATATCAAATTAATGCCTTATTATTCACAATAATAATTAGAGGAAATTCGATTGTATTTATAATAAGTTGGGGTCTTACAACCTCCCCTCCTTATGAAATTTAGTCCTCGAAATTGACATACGTACCTGGTGTTTCGAAAAGGTGAGAATACCTCCCTTTCATTTCTGATTCCAACTCCCAGGTCATCTCTTCAATAGCATGGTTTTTCCACAAAACCTTAACTTGTGGTATAACCTTGGTGCGTAGGACATGCTCTTTCCTATCCAAGATCTTAACAGGTACTTCTTCGTATATTAAATCTTCGGCTATCTCGTCTGGTTCTAACGTAATAATATGGTTTGGGTCTTTCACATATTTACGAAACATGGATATGTGAAAAACATTATGAACACGAGACATACTTGGAGGTAATGCGAGTCTATAGGCCACATTTCTTATTCGGTCAAGAATCTCAAATGGACCAATAAATCATGGATTGAGCTTTCATCTCTTTCCAAATCTTGTAACTCCCTTCCATGGAGCAACACGTAACAATACATGATCCCAATATTAAATTCCACATCCTTTCGATGAAGATCAGCATAACTCTTTTGTCGATCTTGTGAGGTTTGAATACGTTGTCGAATCATTTGGATCTTTTCTGTAGTCATGCGTACTAACTCTGGTCCCAACAACGTTGCTTCTCCCACCTCGTCCCAGCATACTGGAGAGCGACACTTTCGTCCATACAATGTTTCAAATGGAGCCACACCTATACTTGCCTGATAACTGTTGTTGTAGGAGAATTCCACCAGTGGCATGTACTTATCCCAACTTCCTTTAAAATCTAGGACACAAAGTCTTAATAGATCTTCGAGGGTTTGAATAGTCCTCTCTGATTGTCCGTCCGTTTGAGGAGATGGTATGCCGAACTGAATTGTAAATCCGTGCCCATAGCTTTCTGTAAGCTAACCCAAAATCGTGAAGTGAATCTTGGGTCACAATCCGAAACTATGGATACTAGCATGCCATGCAATCTCACAATCTCATTCACGTACATACTAGCAAGACGTTCAAGGGAATAAATCTCACGTATCGACAAGAAATGGGCAGACTTGGTTAATCTATCAACAATAACTCAAATAACATCTATGCCTTGAGAAATTTTGGGAAGACATGTAACGAAATCCATAGTAATGTGTTCCCACTTCCATTTCGGAATCTCAAGTGGTTGTAATGGACCCTTTGGCACTTGTTGCTCCGCCTTTACACGTTGACAAGTTAAACACCTCGAGATAAACTCCGCGATCTCTCTCTTCATATTGTTCCACCAAAATGTATGTCGAATATCATGATACATTTTGGTACTCCCAGGATGGATTGCAAATGGGGTGTTGTGTGCCTCCATCATGATTCTATGCTTCAAATCAGAATCGTTAGGAACACAAAGTCTGGAGTTGAATCTAAGTATTCCTTCTTCATCGATTCTCGCTTCTGGAATAGCTCCTTCTTGCACTTTCTTCTTCTTACGTATCAGCTCCAGTTCCGTAGCTTGAGCAGCTTTAATTTTATCGATTAAAGTCGGTTCTACTCGTATATTTGCCATCATCATGTTGGTCTCTGGAGTCTTTTATTCTACCTCCATCCTTTGCAAGTCATACAGAATGGGCCTTTACATTGACAATATCGCAATCGTACTCGCATATGATCTTCTACTCAATGCGTCAGCTACTACGTTCGCTTTTCCAGGATGATATTGAATAGTGTGATCGTAATCTTTCAATAGTTCAAGCCAACGTCGTTGCCGCATGTTGAGTTCTTTTTGGGTGAAGAAATATTTGAGGCTTTTATGATCCGTATAGATCTCCACTTTCTCCCCATACAGGTAGTGTCTCTAGATTTTTAACGCGAAAACGACTGCTGCCAACTCTAGATCATGAGTAGGATAATTCCTCTCATATTCTTTGAGTTGTCGCGAGGCATAGGCTATGACTTTTCCATGTTGCATGAAAACACATCCTAACCCTTTGCCTGAAGCATCGCAGTATATAACAAATCCATCCGAACCAGATGGTATTGCCAGAACAGGTGCCGAAATGAGTCTCCTCTTGAGCCCTTGGAAACTCTTCTCGCATTCCTCGCTCCATACAAATTTTTTATCTTTCCGAGTCAACTGAGTTAAAGGAGTAGCAATTCAAGAAAATCCTTCTACGAATCTCCGATAATAACCAGCTAAGCCCAGAAAGCTACGCACTTCGGTCACCGACTTTGGTTGCTCCCAACTTTTTACTGCTTCATTCTTTACCGAGTCAACAGATACTCCATGTTTTAACACCACGTGCCCAAGGAATGCTACTTCCTCAAGCCAGAACTCACATTTCTTCAGCTTGGCATAAAGCTTGTTTTCACGAAGCCTTTCAAGTATCAGCTTCAAATGGTGCTCATGATCTTCACGGCTTTTGGAATAGATGAGGATGAAAACAATAAAGACAACAACAAATTGATCCAAATATTCCTTGAATACACGGTTCATCATATCCAAGAAAGTAGCAGGAACATTAGTCAATCCAAAAGACATGACTAAGAATTCATAATGCCCGTACCGAGTTTTGAAGGCAGTCTTTGGAATATCCTCAGTTTTAATCTTCAGCTGATGATATCCAGAACGAAGATCGATCTTTGAAAAGAATTGTGCTCCTTGCAACTGGTCGAACAGGTCATCAATGCGAGGTAGCGGATACCTATTCTTGATGGTGAAATGGTTTAATTCTTTGTAGTCAATACAAAGTCGCATACTCCCGTCTTTATTCTTTACAAATAAAACAGGAGCACCCCAAGGAGATGTACTAGGACGAATGAAACCTATGTCTAACAATTCCTGTAGTTGGACTTTTAACTCCTGAAGTTCAATAGGAGTCATTCAATATGGGGTTTTAGAAATGGGTTTTTTACTCGGCTCAAGGTCAATAAATAATTTAACATCACGTTCTGGGGGTAGACTGGGAAGTTCTTCAGGAAATACATCAGGAAATTCTCTAACAACAGAAATATTATTCAAATCTGACTTTTCTTTGTTAAAATTCATAACATGGGCTAAGAAATCTTGACATCCGTTTTTCAATAAATGAATAGCTTTATGGCTTGATATGATGGTGACTGATTTTAGTGGTTTAGTTGTTTGAATTCGTATGATAGGTTGGTTAGGAATATGAAAACTAACAACCTTACGAAAATAATCAATTTTGGCATGATGAGTGGTTAACCAATCAATTCCTAAAATCACATCAAAAGCAAGTATCTTTAAAGAGATAAGATCAACAGGTAATGTGATAATGCCAACTTGGATCATGCAAGATTTATAAACTGTGGATGTAACGAAAGTTTCGCCCAACGGAGTCTCCACTGATAAATCAAAGTCTAATTACTCCAGAGTCAAGTTTAAACGTTGAGCACAAGCAGGAGAGATAAAAGAATGGGTAGAACCGGTATCTAGTAAGGTATAAACTTCGTAAGAGTTCAAGATTATCTTACCCGTAATCACCTCGTTCGGGTTCTTCGCGTTTTGGCCAGTCACGACAAACGCTCTTCCAAGAACCGCTGATTTCGACTTATCCGGGACAGCCCTTGGAGTCACCATCCCCGTTGAACTTGGTTTTGCTACAGAACAATCCCAAGCTATGTGGCCTTCCTTTCCACAGTTATAACATACCTTGGATTATTGTGGATAGTTTGGGCTGACATGTCCCTCTTTCCCGCATTTGTAACATATAACTGGCGGTTGTTCTCCTCCCCTAGAATTTGTTATTGGTGGTGGTGCTGCTGCTGATGTCTTCCCGTCATTGTTAAATCTCCTCTTTTTGAAATTTCCACTTGACTCACCTCTCCTATTATCATGGCCACGATGACCACTCGAGTGGTTACCGCCTTTGTTCGTATTTTTCCCTCCTCGTTGGTTATCATCGCTCTGATGACTGCTGTCACTGGTATGACCCTGGTTGTGGTCCCTCGGTTGCACATACTCATTATCTCGCTCTAATAATTGAGCCCTGTTTACAACATCTGAATATACATAAAATTTATGAGATATAAGATATTGCCGAATCTCGGGCTTTAGACCTCTCAGAAACATCCTTGTCATTCGTTCCTCATTTTCGACCAAATGAGGTGCAAACCTGGATAACTCTGCAAACTTCGCCTCGTACTAGGATACCGTCATGTTATTTTGTTCCAGTCTGATAAACTCCAACTCCTTCATATGACGAATAATTTCAGGAAAGTACTTGTCATTGAATAATTTCTGAAATTTTTCCCAAGACATGTTGAGTGCGGCTAGCTGGGTACGCTTCACAGACTCCCACCAGTAGTCTGCCTCACCGTGGAACATAAAGGTGGCGAATGGAACCTTCTGTTCCTCCGTGCATCCCAAAACATCGAATATCTTGGTAATTTGCTTGACCCACTTTTTCGCCATGATCGGATCCGACTTTCCCTTAAATTCCGGTGATCCCAACTCTTTGAACTGCTTGGTTGTGACAAGCCGTGCATTGCTAGCATATCCACCCGTATTCTGTGCACGAGTTTCCCTCGTCTGTTTTTGCATAAAATCCAAAAAACTTCTGAACATCCCATCATTCATCATTTGTTCGGTAGTTTTGTTTATAGGAGGATTATTGTCTTCCTGTTGCATGTTCACCTGGTTTGTAACTAAAGGTTATTCCACAGTCTCATACACTCCATTGTTAACATTCTCAGCAGCCATTCTTAAATACTTCCATAAAATAATGGTTAATTAAACAAATTAAAATATCACATAATATCCCTATATTATGACTGACCAACAAATAAGCTTTGATAGGACACACTAGCGAAGGATTTACTCATCTCTCCCCTCCTAGTTTTATTCCCCGATCTCCGCCAGAGACCATATCCCTAAGCTTTGATACCAACTGTGACGCCCCCAAAATAGGTATACAACACCCATTCTGAGTTGCCAAATACATGGTACAGAAAACAAACTACAACTTCAATAATACAATTATCGTGCAAAATACGACAACACATACTGTGAGTTTAAATACAAATATTGTCTTCTAGACAATATCTACACTCAAATAAGTCCTCATCACAATTATTCAAACATTATTTTACAGAAATAGTGAGGACTGGTAAAACATCTTTCTAGAATCATCACTCCGTACCCCGACTAGTTCCTGCTATGTTCTCATCTCCTGAGAAAAATGGAACAAAAAGGAAAAGGGTGAGCTCAACTAGCCCAGTAAAGAATATTATGACTAAGATAATATACAACAAATTATCGTTAGTCTTCAACAGGGAAAAATCTGATAAAATATAATAGACAACAAGTTTTAGATCAACAACTGCAGCGGAAACAGCAATCCATTAGAAGAGTCAAGTAGAGAATGAGTTCTACTATCTTCTAAGATTTAAAAGTCCATCATCAATATTTTATCCCTGTAACAACAATCAATATACATCTTTAATCAAATATTCATCTTTGCACTACAGGCCAAAGATATTCATTTGTACCACCAGTTGGTCATGTTCATCTCAACACCTGTTCATCTTTGCACTACGGGCCAAAGATATTCATCCGTTAATCATTTATCTTTGCACTACAGGCCAAAGATATTTAGTAATATCATCATTTAGGACTGAGGATGATGACAAATATTTTAAAAAAAACGAATCCAGTGAAACAGAAGGACAAATAGTAGGGATTCGTATAACAATTTATCCAAGATCAATAATACTCTATAATAACAAATTTTGAAGCAAAATTCAAGAATAAAGATCAAAACATGGATACAATCATAGATAGTAATCATAATAGACATCTTGGACAAACAGAAGAAAATTTCATTTTTCGGTGAATAGTGTTGTATACATGAATAGTAACCCCGACACAAAAAGTTTCAAATTTGATAAAAATTTCAGATCAATACTTCGGCATAATGATATTGAAGAAATAGTATCATATATGAAGAAAATAACATCCCTTACCTCAAAATATCAGTACTTCTGATCGAAATATCGGTATAAGGCTGAAGGAAACTTGCACTAATGAATAAAAACTCACAAAGTATCTAAATACTCACAAAATACACTCAATAATCTAGAGAGAGAAAGAGAGAAAACTTGTTTCTGGTGTGATTTTTAATTCTAACTTAGCCCTCTATTTTATAAGAAAATGTTAGCAGACTTGACCTGCAACCTGATGGCTTTACCTGCTACTATTCCCACCCACAACATTTGAATAATAATTCATCACATTTCTTTATCAACCACAAGTGGGGCCCACTAATTCTAGAATTTTCCACCAAAATGATAAATTCTGAAAATTCAACAAATTCTGAACCAGTCACTTCTTAAAATTCATAACAAATCATACGTTCATTTTTAACGGTTCAAAATTTGTGGACATATACTCAACTTATATATGTATAACATATCCAAAAATCCCAACGATCCAACGGTCGGATTAAAAATTATAACTCACGCAATATATCTCAAAAACACTAGTTTAATTTTTAATACCTCCATTTCGACAAAAATACTGATAAAACACCTCAACATTAACTCCTGCATTTTTAACCACAATAAATATATCCAATATTTATATCCACATAAAATAAATATTTTCTTATCATATGAATCAATAATTAATTATTCACAAATAATATTACAGAATCACATTTATGACAACCAGGCCGTTCCCGAGAAAGAGGGGGCTTTCCAATAATAATTTCTCCTTACTGGCGCACAATTAGGTGAACAAACTTCTCCTTGACAGAACTTTCTAGACATTGCCAATAATGCTATCTAATAATATTATTCAAATAATATGAATTATTGATCTGATAATGAGAAATAATGTGCAGTGACAATTATTAAAACAACAGTAATATACAATATCAACGCAACAATTATTGAATCAATAAAATAAAATATTGAATAGTAACTACTGTAACAATTATTGAGTAGTGTCTTCTTACGTAAGGATCAATAATTCATCAATACTGTGTATCCACGCGTATTACTGTATTTTAACCACTGGGTATTCCAACAGTGTTAACGGTAACAACTACGTCGTTATTTATAAAAACTTAAACTTGTCGTTTTTTTCATCCGACAATTATTCTGTTATGGGGCCCACAAATGACTGCGCTGTCGTACGAATATTCGCCAACAACAAGAATATTCCACGACCAAACGAATATTTCCCGACAACAATGATTATTTTATAACTACTTGCTTATTTTGCAAAATTTGTACATTTCACCCATAACCAGAGAATTATATCAAATTAATACCTTATTATTCACAATAATAATTAGAGGAAATTCGATTTTATTTATAATAAGTTGGGGTCTTACAAGTAATTACTGTTCAATATTTTATTTTATTGATTCAATAATTGCAGCGTTGATATTTTATATTACTGTTTTTTCAATAATTGTCACTACACAGTATTTTCTATTATCGGAGCAATAATTCATATTATCTGAATAATATTATTAGATAAAATTATTGGCAATGTCTAGAAAGTTCTGTCTAAGGAGAGGTTTGGTCACTTAATTGCGCGCCAGTAAGGAGAAATCCTTATTAGAAAGCACCCTCTTTCCTGGGAACTGCTTGATTATCAGTATTGTGATTCTGTAATATTATTTGTGAATGATTAATTATTGATTTATATGATGAAAAAAATATTCATTTTATGCGGATATAGATGGAGAAAATTTATAAAGTGACAATTGTTGAAAATCGATATTTTATCTTTTCTGATAAAATAATATTTTATTATATTATTATAATATAATAATGATGATATTTTTTATAATGAATGTGGGATATACGAGTATATGAGGAGGATGAGTATTTTTGTTGTAAAAGATGTTTAAAATATGTTAAACATGTCTATGGGCCCATTTCTTGACTGAAATTTGATTATAGCCTGTAGAATCTCCTGTTTATAGATTTCGGTCAATTTCTGTTTGGAATTTGAAAAAAACTTTCTTGTGTAAAGTTGTAGATAATGAAATTTCCTATGAAAACGACATAAGGTTCGAATTTTTCTGACAAAAGGGCCATTTATTATGAATTATTGAAGTTCCGGATTAATTGATTAACATTTTTTTTGGAGTTTTAAGTGACTTTTGCATGAAAAACATTTTTGTTACTTTAATTGAGTGGATGGCTGATGTCTTGATTCAATTAGTGTGTGTAGGAGGTTTTAGAAAAATAATAATATTATTTATTAAATTTTATGCTTTGGTGTTCTAAGCATTTTCCTATAAATAGGGTGTTTAGGTTAGAATTAAAAATCATACCAGAAACACAAGTTTTCTCTCTCTATATTATCGAGCATATTCTTGTGAGTATTTTGATACTTTGAGTGTTGCTATACGGTGCAAGTTTCCTTCAGCACTATATCCAGTATTCCAGTCAGAAATACTATCTTTATGAGGTAAGGGATATTTTTTTTTAAATGATATTATTTCTTTCAATATAATTATGCCAAAATATTGGGAGTATTTTTCTTGTGAAATTCTTATCTTTTAGTGTCGGGGTTACTATTCACGTATATGACACTATTCACGAATACGACACTATTCATAGAAAAATTAAATTTTTTGTTTTTCGTCCAAAATATCTATTATGGATACTAGCTTTGATTGTATCCATGTTTTGATCATTCTTGAATTTTACTCCATTATGATTATTTATGAGGTATTTTTAGACATTGATAAACCTAAATACGAATCCTTAATATTTGTTATTTTGTTTCACTGGATTCATTTCCTTTAAAATATTTTTCATCATCCTCAGTCCTAAATGATGATATTATTGAATATCTTTGGCATGTAGTGCAAAGATGAATAATTTTCTGATAAATATCTTTGGCCCATAGTGAAAAGATGAATATTTGATTCCAGATATATATTGATTGATGTTACAGGGATAAAATATCGACGATGAACTTTTAAATTCATATATAGAAGATAGTAGATTTCATTCTCTACTTCACTCTTCTAATGATTTATTATTTCTGCTGCGAATATTGATTTAAAACTGGTTATCTATTGTATTCTATTAGATTTTTCCCTGTTGAGGACTAACGATAATTTGTTCTATGTTATCTTAGTCATAATGTTCTTTTCTGGGCTAGTTGAGCTCACCCTTTTTCTTTTTGTTCCATTTTTCTTATAAGGAGGCGAGAATGTAGCGAGTACTAGTCGGGGTATGGAATGAAGGTTCTAGAAAGTAATTTTAGTAGTCTTCACCATTTTTATAAAATAATGTATCAATAATTGTAATGAGGACTTATTTGAGCGTGAATATTGTCTAGATGACAATATTTGTATTTAAACTCGTAGTTTTTATGTTGTATTAATAAAGTTGTAGTTGTTTTTGTATCATGTATTTTGATGACTCAGAATGGGTGTTGTATACCTATTCTGGGGGCGTCACAAAAATTCTCTACTATTATAAAACTGACATTATCTTTTTTATTTTCATTCGCTTCCTTTTCTTTTATCACCAAATTAAAACTTAAAAACAAAGACAATGTATTAAAACTCCAAGACTATTTACTTAGTTTTCTTTATCACGTGTGGCCTTATCCAACTCTCTTGGATTTGTCACATTTGTAATATATTGGATTTTTAATAATAAAAAAATTGTTGATTAAAAAAATCATTCTAATATTTTCCTTATAAGAAAATTATGAATATATATATATATATATATATATATATATATATATATATATATATATATATATATATATATTAAACTTAACGACTTAAATGTTGAGAAATTATATTGGATTTAGAAAAGTATATATATAGTTAAAATTTTTATTCTTAACAAAAAAATTAAAATTTGACCCCACTAAATTTTGTGGCTGGATCTGCCCCTGAGAGTTTGACATGTAATTTGTTTCTTTAATGATTTTTCATATTAAGTTTTGTGTTGTTTTATCTCTCTTTTTTTTATTGTGTAATTTGCGTTAACTTAATTCCCACCAAAAACCTTGAAGAAAGCCTGAAAGTTTGAGAGAGTAGAGAAACATAATCCGTAACTAATTAGGTTATACTTGATTGAATGATCATGATGTTAGTTTTTATACTTTGTAATTTTAATGATGACAATATGTTAGAGAATATAAGTTATTAAATGGGCTAAAGTGACTTTGTAATGTTGTGTTGAAAATAATTAATAACCAATTTAATATGTTAGAGGAGAAGATCAACAGCAACTTCAAGATCAACAACAACTTCACAACTTCAAGATCAACAACAACTTCAACAAGATCAACAACAACTTCAAGATCAATAATCAACCTCAGTAACAACTTTGAGTTTAAAGCTTATATGTATATAGTTACCCCGTGGGTACTATATACTCGTATATTGGTTACCTTTCTTACGTTTTTCGCTCTTTAATTGGTAACAAAGTCAGTATACTGACTGTTTTGATTTCAAAATGCATGTAAAAATAGGTTTTATATTTTGGTTACTAAATACATATAAATTGGTTACTGTTTATTATTGATTTAGTTACTGTTTATTATTGATTTGGTTACTGTATAACTATTTATACTTTAAATATTTATTTGGTTACCTCGTGGTTACTATATACTCATATATTTGTTACATTTCTTAAGTTTTTTGCTCTTTAATTGGTCACAAAGTTAGTATACTGACTGTTTTGATTGGAAAATGCATGTAAAAATATGTTTTATATTTTGGTCACAAAGTTTGTTTTTGCTGTAAAATGCATGTCAAATATGTTTTATGTTATGTATACTAAGTAAATATATGTTGGTTATTGTCTAATCTGGATTTGGTTAGTATATAATGCCGACTTGTTTACTGTGTAATATTACCATGGTTACTACATAATATTACTTTGTTTTATACTAATTTTTTTTATATTGATGGTTACTGATTAACTACATTGGTTACCTTCACACACCTGTTAGTCTTTAATTTGTAACAAATTCATTACTGATTGTTTTGGTTGTGAAATGAATGTAAAAATATTTTTTATAATCTTGGCTACTAATTACATATATATTGTGTAAGACCCCAAATTATTAATAAATGAAATTTAATTTCCTCTATTTATTATTTTGAAATAGTAAAGGGTTGATTTGATTAATGTGGTTAGTTATGGGTAAAATGCACAAATATTTTAAATAAGCAAGTGGTTATAAAATATTCATTGTTGTCGGGGAATATTCGTTTGGTCGTGGAATATTCTTACTGTCGGGAAATATTCGTACGACGGCGCAGCCTTGTGTGGGCCTATAACGGAAAGCGATTGGATGAAGAAAACGACAAGTATAAGTTGTTTATAAATAACGGCGCAGTTGTTACCGTTAATACTATTGGAATACCCGGTGGTTAAAACACAGTAATATGCGTTGTTGCACAGTAGCACACGGTATTGCACCAATTATTGACTCTTATGTAAGAAGGCACTACTCAATAATTATTACAGTAATTACTGTTCAGTATTTTATTTTATTGATTCAATAATTGTTGCGTTGATTTTTTTATATTACTGTTATTTCAATAATTTTCACTACACAGTATTTTCCATTATCGGAACAATAATTCATATTATCTGAATAATATTATTAGATAATATTATTGGCAATGTCTAGAAAGTTCTTTCTAAGGAGAGGTTTGGTCACCTAATTGCGCGCCAATAAGGAGAAATCCTTATTGGAAAGCCCCTCTTTCCTTGGAACGACCTGGTTGCCAGTACTGTGATTCTGTAATATTATTTGTGAATAATTAATTATTGATTTATATGATGAGGAAAATATTAATTTTATGTGGATATAGATGGAGAAAATTTTTAAAGTGACAATTGTTAAAAATTGATATTTTATCTTTTTTGATAAAATAATATTTTATTATATTATTATAATATAGTAATGGGGATATTTTTAGAATGAATGCGGGATATATGAGTATATGAGGAGGAAGAGTATTTTTGTTGCAAAAGTTGTTTAAAACATGTTAAACATGTTGGTGGACCCATTTCTTGACTGAAATTTGATTATAGTCTGTAAAATCGTCCGTTTATGGATTTCGGTCAATTTTTGTTTGGAATTTGAAAAAAAATTCTTCTGCAAAGTTGTAGAGAATTGAATTTCCTATAAAAAAAAATGCGAGATTCGAATTTTCTGATACAAGGGCTATTTATTATGAATTATTGAAGTTCCGAGATTCCAGAATAATTGATTTTTGGAAGTTTTAAATAATTATATTAACAAAAACGTTTTTTACATTGTTGGGACTCATTTAACATGTGATTAGGTGGCTGATTTCATATGCTAAGTGTGTGTAGAGAATTTATAATATAAATATTAATATTATATTAAATTTTCTGCTTTGGTGTTCTAAGCATTTTTCTATAAATAGGGTGCTTATGTTAGAATTGAAAATCACACGAGAAACTAAAGATTTCTCTCTCTTTCTCTCTCTATAATATCGAGCGTATTTGTGAGTATTTTAGTACTTTGAGTATTGTTATACGGTGCAAGTTCTTTCAGCACTATATCCAGTATTCCAGTCAGAAGTACTATTCTTTTTGAGGTAAGGGATGTTATTTTCTTCGTAAGTGATATTATTTATTCAATATCAATATACCAAAATATTTGTGGGAATTTTTTTTATCAAATTTGGAATTTTTTCATGTTAGGGGTTACTATTCATGAGTTACTATTCATGTGTTATTATTCACGAGTTACTATTCACGAGTACTATTCACGAAGCATGATGATGTCTTTTGAGGTCATAGTTACTATTCACGTATACGACACTATTCACAAATACGACACTATTCACAGAAAAATTAAATTTTCTTTTCTGTGTCCAAGATTGTCTGTTATGATTCCTAACTTTGATTGGATCTATGTTTTGGTCTTCATTCTTGAATTTTACTCCACTCTGGTTATTTATGAAGTATTTTTGAACAAGAACTGTTTAAAGTACGAATCCTTAATATTTGTTCTTTTTTTTCATTGGATTCATTTTCTTTAAAATATTTTTCGTCATCCTCAGTCCTAAATGATGATATTACTGAATATCTTTGGCCTGTAGTGCAAAGATGAACAGGTGTTTAGATGAACATGACCAACTGATGAATATCTTTGGCCTGTAGTGCAAAGATGAATATTTGATTCCAGATATATATTGATTGATGTTACAGGGATAAAATATCGATGATGAACTTTTAAATTCATATATAGAAGATAGTAGTTTGCATTCTCTACTTAACTCTTCTAATGAATTATTAATTCCTCTGCGAAGATTTATTTAAAACTGTTTGTCAATTGTATTCTATTAGATTTTTCCATGTTGAGGACTAACGATAATTTGTTCTATATTATCTTAGTCATAATGTTCTTTACTGAGCTAGTTGAGCTCACCCTTTTCCTTGTTGTTCCATTTTTCTTCTCAGGAGGCGAGAATGTAGCGAGTACTAGCCGGGGCGTGGAATGATGGTTCTAGAAGTGGTTCTAGTAGTCCTCACTATTCTATAAACTAGTGTATCAATAATTGTAATGAGGACTTATTTGAGTGTGGATATTGTCTAGATGACAATATTTGTATTTAAACTCACAGTTTTTATGTTGTATTAATAAAGTTGTAGTTGTTTCTGTACCATGTTTTTTGACGACTCAGAATGGGTGTTGTATACTTATTTTGGGGGCGACACATATTGGTTACTGTATAATATGTATTTAGATACTGTAAGGTGTTTATTTGGTTACTCTATAATGTTATTGAGTTTTATAATTGTTTCTTTTATATTGGTGGTTACTTATTGACTACATTGGTTACCTTCATACAACTATTAATCTGATTATATATATTGGTTGTTGTATACTATTTAATTGGTTACAGTATACTGTTTATTTGGTTGCAGTGACAATTTGACAATTTTTGTCAAGTTTGAAGTGTAAGATTTTGGCGTTTTTGGAGCCTAATTTCATTGGAAACGGGGCAACGATCAAAAATCACCAGCTTTGCTGGTGAATTGCAGGGTTTTTTGGTCAAATTACATCATTTAGGCCTTCAAAAGTTTATGTAAAAAATGTGGTTTATATTCTGGTTACTAAAATTATGTAATTTGGTTACTGTCTAATATTGATTTGGTTACTTTACAATATTTATTCAGTTATTAGATAATGGGGACTGACAGTAACCAATTCAACAAATTTAATTGTTTACAGGAATATATAATTGTTTACTATTAGTAACCATTAACCACATGGATGGTAACATTTTTGATGGTGTATAGTAACCAAAATTAATGTTGATTAATATTTTAATTTTTTATTCCATCACGAGTTATCAATATAAAGTAAACATATACATTGAACAATTGGTAACTATTCTGAAATATTTTTATGTAAATTTGGTTACCCATCTAAAATAAAATGGTTACCTCCATATTCATATTTAGTTACCAACTGGCATGGACCATTTCCAAATAACTTTTATAACTACGTAATTTAAAAGTATCCATCAGCTAGATAAATGGAAACCCTCACATGTACATTAAGCACTTGATAATTGTTCTGATATAAGTTTTTAATTATTTGGTTACTAACAAAAACTAAAATGGTTACCTTTATATGCAGGTTTGGTTACCAACTGCACCTCTTAAGCTATTTTTATTTTAATATGAGATCTATAAGTGACCATCATATATATAAATGAAAACATTTAACCATAATTTTTCCAATGAATTTTCTAGAAGAGCATAACCCTTGTAGAATAGATTTGAAGGAATTTACAAAAATAATACATCAATGTATACTAAGCAAATACATGGTTTATTATGACTTGGGTTTATTATTTATAAAAATAATACATCCACAAACTAATGATGCCTTAAACTTCTCCAACTGATTTGGGTTCAATTTCTTGGTAATAATTCTGGGGACTTCCATGTCACACCAATATATAACTTTTAATTTCAGTGGATTTTCTGTTGCATTCCTCATAGTAAAGATCCCATTACTGCAAATAAACAAAATCAGATTTACACAGTCATTAGTAAACAAATATAAACAATATTTATAACATAAACAGTTACGTAGTGACCAACAAATAAAAGCATACTAACCAAAACATAATATAATAATTACACAGTAGCCAAAACAGACTATAACAAATAATCAACATTCCACATTGACTGCACAATAATAGTTATCATATCATAATATAACATTAATCATACCATAATAAAGCAGTAACCAAAAAGTTATATTATATAATCTAACTAGTAATTGCCCGTGCCTGAAGGCACGACGTAACAAAAAATTAGATTAAAATTCAAAAAATATTACATTATCTAAAGACTTTTTGCAACCTAAAATAGCTTACAATCACACATAACAATTATCATAATTCACCACACCACCACAATAATTAATTTTTCTTTAAAAATAGATATATCCAGAAAAATCTAAACTTGTCTACAAAATTTACAAATAATCAATAACAATTTTTATAATTCACCACACTATCACAATAACAATTATTATTATTATTTTTATTATTATTATTATTGTTGTTGTTGTTATTTTTATTATTATTGTTATTATTTTTATTATTGTTATTATTATTAATATTACTATTATAGTTATAATAATAATAATTATTATTATAATTATTATAATAATAATTATTATTAATATAGTTATTATTATTATTATTATTGTTGTTGTTGTTGTTATTATTATAAATATGAAGCATAAGACCCCTTACTTTAGATTAATTAGCAAATCTGACTCTCTCATTTGTCATGTTTTTTTTAAGTGTTCCTTATAATTTTTTTTTTGTCACAGTTGTTCCTCAAATATACATTAGTTGTGCAAAAATGTTTCTTCTCTATTTTTGGTCAATTTTCGTTAATCAAATGTTTTCCCAAACTTTTTGCGTCTTCATTTATATATCCACTAAATATAAATATGTATATTATCATTTTCATTTAACTTGATCTAATTAATTAAATTATGAACTTGTGCGATAAATGATCTACATTAAAACATACTTTTTTCTAATGTAAAAATAAAATTTTACCACCCATAAAAAGTGCAAATTAACACAAAAATTTATATATATTTTTTCTAAATATTAAAATTTACGAAAAATAAACTTATAAAAAGTTATTACGAAACGAATCTTATATATATCATATAAAAAATATTAAAAAATATGTTAATTATCACATCTAGTATTTTAACTTTAAATATCACATCATGCCAACAATTAACCAATTTTTTAATTTGTTAATATTTTTTCTATTTGATAAAGAAAAAGAAAAAAAAGAATCTATTTAATTTTTTGATTTTGTAATTGCTTTTTTATAAGTAAATTATGATCTTGTTTTTAATTTTGTTTTCTTACCATTGATATTTTTTATGTATTATACATTTTAAATGTAAGCATACTCCAAAAAATTAATATAGTTTAAAATAAAATATTAAAATATCAATTATTGTAGAGAGAAAGATAAGAAGAGAGAAAAAGAAAAGGAGGAGAGAGAAAGAAAGAAGGCATAGGAAGTAAGAGAGGAGAGAGAAGGAAAAGAGGAGAGAGAGAGAATAAGGAGAAAATTTGGATGGGATTTTGTATGTGTGAGATGAAATGTGAGCTTTTAGATTAAGTTAGATTGAATCTGAGTCGTTGTTGTGCTTTCTCAAATTCTAAAATTCAAATTGGGTTCTGTTTTATTATATAGATAGTGACCAAAATATATACATGTAGTACAGACCATTTTATGTAATAAACAAACAGTTATATATAATATTAACCAAAACATAATTTAAAGGTTACCAAAACAAAAACATGTGTACCAAAAAATATACTAAAGAAGTAACCAAACAGTTATATGATAGTAACCAAACCATGTTTTAATGGTAACCAACACATAAACAACATGTATACCAAACCCAGTTTAGTCAACCAACGTATACTAAGCAAATACATTGGAACCAAAATAACATATAAAAGTAACCAAAATCTCAATTGAGGGAAAAAATGGTATCCAAATCATAAGCCAACAACAACAAAAAATATACTAATAAAGTAACCAAATAGTTATATGTTAGTAACCAAAATATATATTAATGGTAACCAATACATAAACAACATATAGACCAAACACTGTTTAGTCAACCCATATAAACTAAGCAAATACATGGTAACTAGAACAACAAAAAACAGTAACCAAAATCCCAACTCAAGGAAACAAAAATAGAATCCAAATCAAAAACTAACAATAACAAAAAACATACTAAAAAAGTAACCAAATATTTATATGATAGTAACCAAAAAATGTTTTAATGGTAACCAATACATAAACATGTACACCAAAACCAGTTTAGTCAACCATGTATACTAAGCAAATACATGGTAACTATAACAACATAAAACAGTAACCAAAATACCAAATCAAGGTAACAAAAATGGTATCCAAATCACAAGCTAACAATAACCAAAACATAATGCAGAAGTAACCAAATAGTTATATGATAGTAAAAATAACAAATTTTAAATTAGCACACCTTTAAAAAATTTTGGGTTGGAAATATCTTCTGGCTATGAACTTGAGCTTCTGTCTTAACTACAGGAACATCAGAATCCAACTGCACAAACCCAAACAAATTTCTTCAAGTCCTTAATAGAATCACCCTCTGTGATTCTTTTCCTTTTTCCATCCTTCTTCCTTGTATCAACCATTCTATACAAAACATAAAAACAACACAAACCCAAACAATCAATACCCCATTCTGTTAGAAACATAGCGTATATATATGATCATATTGACAATTAATTAGTAGAATGAGAATTAACAGAAATTAGAAGCAGACCTTAGAGAGAGAAACCATAATCCTTTCAGTTGTGAGAGAGTTAGAGAGAGAAAGTCACGTATTCAACTATCAGAGATGGAGAGAGAAAGTCACGTATTAGCCTGAAAACATAGCCTGAAAGCCACGTATTCAATTTTCTGTCAGAGTTGATAAATTATGGTGTTGCGGCGGCGGTGGCGGAAGAGGGCGGCGGCGGTGGCGGAAGAGGACGACGACGAGTGGCTTCGAGAGGAGAAAGAGAAGTAGTAAGGGAGAAGAGAGAGAAATAGTGAGGGGAGAGAGAGAGACCGAAGGAACATGGAAACTAATTTGCTATGTCAGCCCATTAATATTAATCCCTTAATTTAAGGACTTTTAATTGTATTAGTATTGAAAATAAAAATGATGAAGTGTCATATTTTTGTAATTATTTTATGAATGTATGATTTTTGTAATTACTTTTAAAAATGTACTATAATATGTAATTGTTCCATTATATTTTAGGTTGATTTCATAATGGGTTGATTAAATTTGTTGCTTTGTTTGGTGGCCCACTTTATATTTATTCACTTAAGATAACCCCGAGCTTTGTATAAGAGATTTCTGGCTCATAGAAGTGTTTTCAGCATGATGGATTCTTTTATTCCTTCACGAAATCTGTTTGGATGAGAAACCAATTCGTTTGAAGTATATTAATAAAATTCCTTATAAAATTGACTTTAATGTTACTGTTAACGCCAAGATCTTTTGCCACGTCCCAATCACGTAAGACGTCCTGATCCTGCACAATAAACACGATCAACACCACAAGATTGACGGCTTCGATCGTCGGGGGATAACTCTGGCGTGAGAGTTAGTACAGGCGATCATAAGGTTAACAATGGAGGATAAAGATATTTAGTGTATTGAGAGAGAGAAAATATCAGTGACCTGTACTTGGAAGACCTCCATGTTATGTTATACTCTCTAGCCCGGTTTACCATGCCACCCACTACCGTCAGACACAGCTCCCCACTATTCAGTGATCTCAACCAACAACATGCAGACTGTCACCTTTTTCATATTGTTTCTCCCGCTGGCCGACTATAATCTCATCCACATTAATGATCTGCAGACTACTAGGTCAATAACTTTCCTTTTTCATCATTACAAGTCAAAGATGGAGATATTAAAATATCTAATGGATTAGCCCATTGACCCGGCCCAATATCATAAAGACTTAACAAAGGTAACACAAGGGCTAAGCCCAATAACTTTAGGACCCAATAGTGATGACCAAATGGACTAACTAAATAAATAGGCCCAATTCATTCGGCCCAATATGTGAAATATCATGACTCGACATTGCCCCCCAGTTTTTTATTAAACAAACTGTTTAATGGAAAACTATAAATAGTCAATGATATAAAAAATATGATAGGATTAAGGGAGGCCCAAATTGAAACCCATCGAGGCCCAAACGGTAAAGAATTAAAATAATAAGGCAAATTAAAAATCGGAAGTCCAAATGAAAGGCCTACCCTGGTTAATATCTGAGTCTTGAATCGGGCGCTGCCCATTTGAATTCTTGATAATTACTGTCAATTAATGTGCCGCCCTCGTATACCATATAACCGTCAGTATAAAAAGAAAACTTTACCAAATTTGATAGTTTTACCTGCCAATTTGAAATTTAGACGTTTGAGCTCTCTTCTTCTTTCTCGAACGTTTTCCTTCTCTGCAAAATCTCAACAAAGGTGGTCCTTAACACGAATCAAATCTCCCTAATTCGGGCAACCCCCTTTACTGTCTTTCCACCTAACCCAGGTACCAACGAAGAAGCTTCGAGTTCTAACCCTCAAGCTGAGAAATCAAGCACGAATCCTCCTCCAAAAACCCCCTACTCCCTCTGAATTTTTCAGAAATAAGGAACGTTTTACACATGCCAATACTCCTTCTGAAATAACAGAGATTGGTTTAAGGAAAATCCGTACCCGATATCAAATCCCTGATATCCATCAGGTGAGAGCTCCACGGTCCGAAGAGCGAATGTACCAACGACCGGAAGGTTGGACGGCCGTTCTAGTGACCCTTCTGGAGAAAGGGGTTCGATTCCCTTTGCACATTTTCTTGATTACTCTTCTAGGGTTTGTCGGTGTGGGATTCGACCAATTGGTGTTGAACTCCTACATTCATATTCTTGCCTTCATTGCTTTCTACCACGAAGTAGGATTAGAGCCCTCTCTTGACTTCTTCTTCACTATTTATAAGATTGGCCAAACCCGGGAAAAAGGGTTTAAGGCTTTGAGTAAATTACAATCGAAGTCAGCTGAGAAGTTCGAAAGACGCTCGCTAATCAATACTCCTTCTAGCAACAGAGGATGGTACAAAGGGTGGTTCTTCATCAAAGGATCAGAAATTGTTTCCTTACCGGGTTGGGTCACTGAAGACGTAGTTTCTGCTGACTTCGGTGATATCTCAGAAGAACGTGTAAGTGAAATGATAGAGCTATTTGAAAACTTCCCATCAAAAGAATGGAGTTACTTGCTTCTTACTAAGCAAGCCTGGTTATATGAGCACAAATGTAAGTTTTAATTTATTTGATTGCACAATTGTTTTTTATTGATATAGGTTTTGACATGTGACTTTCTGTTTTTCGTAGTATCTTTGATTAAACCGTCTTCTATAGACGTAAGAGATTTAGAAGATTTCTTGGCTGGAAAGTCTGCAGAAGCCACTGTCGAACCTCCACAACAGGAAGCCCCATCAAAAGATAACCCACCCATAAAAACACAAACTACTGAAACACCCACTGTTGAACCTCAAACCATCGACCCTGAAGCTGAAGACATTCTTCTACCAGAAGAGTCCCTCTAACCCCGTCGAAAAAAGAGAGCTGTCAGAAAACCCTGACCAATTTCCATACCATCAGATTCTGAAACCATCCTAGAACCCGAATCAACCATTAATCCAACACCTACTCGAGGAAGTTTACTTAATCTACCTGTAGATCATCGAAAACAACTCCTTAGAGTCAAAAAATTGAGAACCAAGATCACCCCCTTGACCACCGATGAACTCCGAGTGGCTCCTCCTTCAACCGATCTCCCCCCAACAAAACCAGTGGAGATTCAAGTTTCTAATGATGAGGAACAAGTCGAACCCACTGCAGCACCCTCTCGAAAGAGAAAACAACCATCCACTAGTCATCCAATTTCAACATCTGTCCCTTCACCCGTTCGTGAATCCACTCCAATTCGTTCTCCATCCCCCAAAAACATATACACTGACCCCATACCCTCTCCGAAACAACCCATCCCGTCTCCCAAACGATCAAGGACATCACCCTCAAGGCCTTCAGATTACGAATTTCAGAGCGAGGCTATGGCATCACCAATGGTGTGGCCTTACTTCAATGCTAACTTCCCTTTCCATCTATTTAAGGCTTTTGTTCGAGAGACCGATGATCACCGTTTTGGCAATAGTTCAGTTCGGGATCTAATTGAAGAAGGCATGCTATCAAGCAAAGGTAAGTGACTGTCTTTTTAGTATTTCTTCTTTTTCTCCTATTTAGATATCTGCAATTGATTAAATAATATTGGACATGTATAGGTGAATGTAGTTTTTGGGCGTCTACTCCCAAAGTATTCTGAAACTGAAGCTGAAGAGGATGCCCGAGAAAAGAGTCAACATAGAGATGTTCTTCATACCAATAAGGGTCTTTGGAGAGAGTTGGCTCAGACTAAGGAAGATCTGTAGGCGAATAACGATGAACTAAAATCGGTTAAGGAAGAGCTGAAGACGACTAAGGTCAGTGAACAAAAATTGGCTGACATGAATGTCAATTTTGTTGAAGAGACCGAAGCTCTAAATGCTAATAATGAAGAACTAGTTACAACCAATCAAAATTTGGCGATACAAGCCAACAATCTTCAGCTGAAGGCCCGTGAAGAAAAAGAAAAACACTTGGACAAACGTCAGAAGCTCCGGCATAAGTTGAAGGCCTTAAGGGAGCTAGGTCTTCCTTTGACTGAAGAATTACGTAAGCACATACATACTGAATACCGGGCGTTCGATGAGTTAAGTGCATAAATACTTTGGGTGTATTCAGAAGGGTATGAGGTCTGTCGAAGTCGAGGAAAGGAGAAACAGATTGCAGCCAAGGTAGATCCGGCCTTGTTTGACTTCGAAGATGAAGATAATGCCTGAATTTAATATTGCTGCATTCTAGTTTTTAGGACTTTTGTATAAAAATTTCAGTCTTTATGTAATCGTTTAAATATTAATGAAATATTGAGTTCGTGACTTATGACTTCTGTGCAATTACTTTTTGTCAATGCTTCGATATCAATCTACTTGAAAAATGTACAAGTTTTTTTGTGAATTTAACTTAAATTGTGAATCAGATAAGGCATATAATAGTTAAGTTAAAAAACAACACTGATCATAATAAATTGGACTCAATGAACTGAACTGAATGAACCGAACCCAACACTTGGATAAAATAGAGTAATGCATACTTATCATTTCTGAAGTGTGAGACAGATTAGGCATAAGGTGAATTCGGATGATCCTCCTCGCATAATCGGGATGATCTTGTTTACCACTTGGGGTAAAATAAGTATATAAGGACTATGGAATTTGTCTACCACACGGGGTAAAACAAATTCATAAGGACACATCTATCAATAAGGCTACCATCGAATGGTCATTGAGTCCAACCGAACCTCCTTACACCATAGTGAATTTGTTTACCACACAGGGTATAACAATGTTAAAAGGACTATGAAATTTGTCTACCACGCAGAGTATAACAAATCCATGAGGACACACCTGCCGATAAGGATACCATCAAATGGTCAGTGAGTCCACTCGAACCTCCATACACCGATGAAGTTTATCTTCGGATGGTGAAACATCAACTTCTTCACCAATTTTTCTGAATTTACTAAATCCAAGCCATTCTGAAACAACCCAACAGCTTGAAGATCATTAAGGTCTGCCACTTGGCCAACTGCCTCCCTGAACCGCTTCACATACTGACCCAAGGATTCATTTGAGAACTGTCGAACCTGTGCCAAAGAACCTTTAGGCTTTCCTCTTCTTCGGTTGCTCCCAAAACGAGCATAAAACTTGTCATATAGCTCTGACCATGATGAAACAGAATCTGTAAGCAAAGTCCCCATCCACTGCCTCGCATCTTTCCGCAACATTGTAACAAATGTGTGACACTTAGCAGCATCAGTGAAATCATAGTAATCCATCAATCGGTCAAAAGCCTGGCTATGCTCGTAAGGATCCCCTGATCCATCATAACTCTCCATATGGGGCAACTTTTTAGTAGGATCTGCCTTTTCCTTAAGAATATCCGAGGAAAACAGAGACGCCTTCTTCCCCGGAGTATCATTTACTTGTTGAACTTCAGCCAGCTGCTTTCTAAGTTCCTTTAACTCTTTAACCAAAAAGTCCACACCTTCCTATTTCGAGGAGACTTCTTTCTTTGGAGATAACTTATTCTTCTGAGTTGATCGACCTCTTCCATCAAAGCCCACTGCTCTCGATGGACTATTGGATCTACTTCGGCGTGTGGCCCCATCATCACAGTGAGAATATTCAATTTGATGCACCTTCTTTGTAGCCTCTGGAATATTCTCCCTTGATCTACTCCTACGCTTACCATCACCATGACCACGAGAACTGCTCAGATGAAGTGATTTCTTCGATACCTCAGGGGTTTTACTTCTAGATCTTCTCCGAGCCTGAGGACGGCCTCGAGATATATGACTAAAAAGTTCTGGCTCCTTCCCTTCTCACCGCTGTACATCCCTGGACTTACTACGCCTTTCAGATTGTACATAAATTGAAGCCTCGTCCCTCAATTCGGCCATTCGAAGCATCTGTTCGGCTATTTCCTCCCTCTGCTTCAGAAGAACTTCTAAAGCCTTATTCGCTTTGTCCGCCATCTTCGCCAACTTGGCAGCTTTGTCATCTCGACCACTTCGGTGATAAGCTTTAGGCGAAGCGCCTTCTACCCATTTTCGGTCACGCTCTCTATCCTTCTCGGTAGCAAAGACCAACCTCCGACTAGCGTCACCATGAGCTCTCGCACGAGAACCCTCGGAGTCATGCTTAGAAGCAGTGCTCTCATGAGCACTCTTTGAAGGACCCAAACGATCCTTAACAGAAATATGTTGGACAGACGAACTCACAGCCTTCTGCTGTCCTTTAGGCGTATCTGCTCTACTCTTCACCATCACTTAAAACGTAGAATAAATAAATATTTGTGATTGTAAACTCTTGAAAACTAGAACTCAGCCCTCTTTCTAGCATCAATGTTAACGCCAAGATCTTTTGCCATGTCCCAATCACGTAAGACGTCCTGATCCTGCACAATAAACACGATCAACACCATAAGCTTGACGGCTTCGACTGTCGGGGGATAGCTCAGGCGTGAGAGTTAGTACAGGCGATCATAAATGTTAACAATGGAGGATAAAGATGTTAGTTTTTTATTTTATGATATTTTGAATGATGACTAATTTAAGGATATTAAACGTGTGCATGGTTTATGGTATGTTATTATATTATTAAATATGCATGGATTATGGTTTATAATATTATAATTAATATGCATGGGTTTATAATATTATTAAGGAAGATTTGAATTGGAGCTTATTAAGGAAGATTTGAATTGAAGTTCATTAAGGAATGTTGGTTTTCTAAGAAATCTATTTTGGTTTTAAAATGTCCATTTAGTAAGGAAATAGGTAGTAACAAATCTTTAACAAATCATATCAATCTCCTTTAATAAAGTTTGGATATATATAGTTTTATGACCCCTAATATTGTGGGATTCTTTATAGAATCCAACTGGACTTATCTTGTATGACAACTTATTTGGACTCTTATTATATCCTTGATTTACCAAATCTGTTGGACTCTTTAATTGCTAATATCATGGGATATACCAACTTTGATATGAGTTTCCTATTCTATCTCTTGTTCATAACCATTGGTCAATATTGTAGCTTTAATTATGGGATTTAAATTATCTAATTTCTTGCTAACAAATATAGTCATTGGCCTTCATGTTATATAAAGCTTCATCATGCTCGGTTATGAAGGAGCCCAACAATTGGAAAGCAACAACTCATTCTTCTTAATTCTTATAGCTTTCTAATAGTCTTTCTAGCAATCAATGTCATGTTATCCTTAGGCTAGAAAGTTGATATTGCATTGGAATCACCATCATTGTAATCTGAAAAACAAAATTGTTAGCTTTGGTGGTATAGAGTTTTCTAGAATTTAGTGGGTCTGTTCAAAGGAAGCTTCAAAGGTCTCAGAGGTGAGAACAGGTGCAGAGGTGTACAAGTTGCAGAGGTGCAAAAGGGGCTTTGGTGTACAACATCAGAATTAAAGCTTTTTTGTAACAGGGAGTTCTTTTTATTGTATTTAATTGAATATTAAGTTTAATAAAAAGAGTCTCCAATTCTAGTTGGGTTTAGACGTGGATTAGGCCACTAGGTAGAGGATAAGGGTTGAACCACGTAAAAAATCTTGGTGTGATTTTTATTTATGTTTATCTCTTTAACTGTCATTCATGTTCTGCACATTTTTATTCATCACGCCTATCCAGACACTAAAGCAGACAGGTCTAGCTGTTTGATAATCATAAACGAAGAACAAACACTAAAGCAGACAGGTGTAGCTGTCTAAATTATACCTGTAGCAGAAAATTTTAAAAAGTTTTCACTCTCTATTACTTTAAGCTTAAACACCTATTCACCCCCCTCTAGGTGTACACATACATAGAATTACATTTGGTATCAAAGCAAGGCTCTACTAATATTGATCGTTGCAGGTCGTAGGGGAAGATCCTATGGCACACCTAAGCTTTCTAGAAGGTTAGTCAACAAGTAGGCCACCGTTGTTGTTCGGAATTGAAAACTTCAACTTTTGGAAGTTCAGAATGAAGATTTTTCTTAAATCAGATCCATGGGAATGGTGGGTTGTTGAAAATGGATCTATCATTCCTAGACATGATGATGGCAAACCAAAGGCTCTCATGGAGATCGATGCAAACGAAAGCTATATGTTTTCCTATAATTCAAGAGCCATGAACACCTTGCTAAGCGGAATGGTCCAAGCTGAAATTGATAAAGTATCATCGTGCAATACATCAAAAGAAATGTGGGATACATTCATCATGAGCCACGAGGGAACTACTAAGGTGAAGGAAGTCAAGCTAAGTATGTTGATGCAAGAATATGAACTCTTCAAATTAGAAAAAGATGAAACGGTTAATGAAGCTCAAGGGAGATTTCTTACTCTAATGAACTCTCTAAGTATGCTGGGACGGAAAATTTATTAGAGGGAAATTAATAGAAAGATGCTAAGAGTCATGCCCAAACGGTTTGCTCCGAAAGTCACAACTCTCCAAGACTCACCAACAATTAGTACCATGGAAACTCTTACCTTGTTTGGAGAGCTTGAAGAATTTGAAAATCAACTCAAGAGGTATGATGAAGAGGATGAAGCACCAATAAAGAAAACATTGGCACTTCAAATCGAGAGCAACAATGAAAGTGATCATGAAGATTTTGATGAAGAAATTGAAATTCTCTCAAGAAAACTCGAGAGACTACTTCAAAGAAAGAAACAAAGGAAAAATCAAAAAGGTAGCTCAACTCCAGTGAGTAAGTCCGAAACGAAACAAGAAGAAGAAACTGTCCAACTCTGTTTCATGGGACTAGAAGATTATGATCAACTTGAGGTAACAAATTTTCATAAAGCTTTTAAAATATCTATGCCTGATTATATTTCTTTACAAAATGAAAATCAACAGCTCAAAAAGAAAACTGATTATTTTAAGAATTGTGTAAATGAGCTAATGAATGAAGTTAAGTCGCTTATTAAAGAGAGAAAAGAAAATGAATATCTTAAAAATGAAAATGAAGTGTTAAAAGAAAATTTGAAAATGAGAGATGCATGCATAGATGCTTCTAATGATGGAAAAATGATGTATATGCAACATGATGATAATGTAACAAATGCAAAAATAGCATCTTTAAAAAATGATCTTTCTAAATTTGTGCAAGGAGAAGAGAATTTAAATATAATGTTAGGTGCTCAAAGGTCAAGTCTAGATAAAAAAGGAATTGGGTACAATCCTGTTAAGAACATTACAAGCACTACTAATAAAATTGGAGTAATAAATAATAAACCAAGGAACAAGCCTCTTTATTGATCACCTTTTGTTACTTGTAAAAAATGTGATTTTAAAGGTCATTTTGATTCTAATTGTAATAAAATTAGAATAAAACAAATTTAGGTAAAGAAATGTGATTTATATGCTACTAACCCAAAAGGACCCAAGAAGATTTAGGTACCAAAAAGGTAGAGACTATTTGTTCATTTTGTATGTTTCAAGGTCAAAAAAGAGACGAATAGTAGATATCTATAAATTATTTGGTGGAATCTGTAAGTAACTCATATTGTTTTTTAATAATGTTTTAATTAGATATATGGATTTTCTAACACAAGGGTTCATAATATTATTTATTTTAAAAATTTTATTGTGCTAAATGTTCCATATTTAATACACATGACAATCATGATGAGGAATCTGTACTTGTATTTTTTTATGAACTTATCCATGATCTGACAAAGGAAGAAAATGAGAATTCTGCAGGAAATAATAAATTGAGTCGTAGAAGCCAAACTGCTAAATCCGGACAGCCTAAGTCGTCCGAATTAGAAGGAAAAATAGCTGAAATTAGACAGCCTGACCCGTCCGTTTCAGTAGAAAACTCAGACATACAAACATCGAAAAACAGACAGCCAGACCTGTCTGTTTTAGAAGAAAAATCAGATGAACACTCTAATGCAGAATTTGACGTACCACGTTTTGAATCCAACGAACAGATGACCACTACCAAGCTTCCTAAATCATCTCAAACTATGAGAAATCATCCTCCAAACTTGATCATAGGAGATCCCGACACATTGGATGATCAAAATAAGTGTTTTTGAAGAGATTTGATTATGAAAATCCAAAATCGAAAACTTCAAAGCACATCTAGCGAGCTTACTATTGGTAACGACAATGTTGATATATAGGCAACAAATCACAAAGGTATGATCGTATTGTTTACTTGCTAAATGTGATTTTGTTATAAACTTGCTCCAATGATATTCTTTATCTTTGAACTTATTCTTTTAATATTGACAAATGGGGCAAGATAACTATTTAGCTAAATTGATATGAATTAATTTTTGTTCATAACAAAAGGGGAGAGATATTTGGGTAATGATGATTATGTTTTAATTAACTTGTGTTTAATGATTTTTTTTGATAATGACAAAGGGGGAGAGATATTTGGGTATATTTAAATTGGTTTGAATTGGTATTCATGTTGATGGGAGGAGAATATCTTTTTGCAGAACGTAATTTTCAGTGAATGAACGGAACGGGAGGGAAAAAATCTGTGTTGGAACGGGAGGGCCACATTGTTTATTTATATAGAATGAACTTATTACCGTTGGGTCACAACTGCCATCAAAACTACGTAGTTTAAACAAAATCTGATAAACAGATTTTGCCCAAAAAGATATATATTATGACCCGACCCGAATCCGACCCGGTCCGTCAATTTTCTCATTCAATTCTTAATGGATTTAAACACATAAATATATATTTTATCAAACCCATTTCCAACAGCTGAAACTTGTAATTATGTAATTATGATGGAATGTTTGAATTGATGAAATTATTATGAAATGTTTGAATTGATGAAATTATTGTAAAATGTTTAAATTGGGCAAAATGAATTTGATAGAAGCACCAAGCGTAAGTAAATAATTTTTTTTACTGTGTATTTTGACCATCTTTTAAAAATGTTCTGGTTCACGTAAGTTGTAAGTATGTCAAGATTTTCTCATCTTTTTAGAGTTAAATATGGAATAAAAAATTAATATTTATAAATTGGGGTTAATGGAGCTACACAGCTGTACAGACTCCTAAATGTACACAATCTACGATCATAGAGTTAAGTCATCCTACGATATGAGGATTCAATGTATGTTTCTACTGTAGTAAAGTGACTACTCTACTATCAGTTATTACTCTACGATTGTAAGGTGATTTAACTCTATAATCGTATACTGTATACATTTGAAATTTACACAACTGGACACCTCCATTTTTTTTCCTTATAAATTTTACAAATTCTATTCTTTAGGAAATTTGACGTCCATTGATCAATCGATCAACCGGAGACCCTCCATAAGAAATCAGGGTTTCTGAAAATTGCTTAATTATGAATTGGAAATTAAATGTGAATTTTGCTTTAATTTGAAGTGGACATAATTCTTTACACAATGCCGTTATGGACCATGCTTGAGTTCTTCAATTAGTATGTTCTTTGTTTATTATAAATTATTAATATTGTAATAGTGACCTAAGTTTAAAATTATATTGATAAATTTAGAATATTGTGCTATTTTTTTTGATATACACAAAAAGAAAAATTGGAACAGAATATATATATATTATCGAGATTCGGTTTCTTTTTAAACTATAAAAAATAAATTCCGGGTCAGAAGCAACTTCTCTTTTGGTTTTAAATAGGAGTGTAGTATTTAAAATTTTATTTATTCAAATATATGATCTTCATTTTTTATAAGGTCAATGATCTCGATCACTGAAGAACATGCATGAACACATCTTCATATCTCTGTCCAGGAGCGCCCGTTAATAGACTACCAAGCCATCCTTTTACAAATTATTATTAATATTATTTATTAATTTGTTTGTCTTTATTCAATTTAAAATTAACAAGTTGAAATACAACTAGTTTCGTGGAATTTGAAGAAAGAGTAAATATTACTCCATTTGTTTCCGAATACAAGATTGGACCAACTTGATAAAGATATAAAAAGATAACATCAAATTTAGTAAAGAAAATCAAGCGATTTTCACATTCATTTATATATTCTGTAATTATATCTTATAATTTTTAGGTACACTACAAGAAAATCGGCTATTTCCGACTGACTTATCATCGATGAAATTATTCCGTCGCAATTAATTTATGGAACATTAGCTTACATTTGTAATTGTTTATCATTTATGGAACATTAGCTTATATTTGTAATTGTTAGCTTAATAATGTTGATGATAATCAGTTAGTAGATTACGTTTTGGTTGATGTGTTATCGTTTTTAGCGTTACGTTGAATATTTGAATGTGTGATCATACAGGTTTATATTACTGTTTGTATTGGGATAAAACATGTTGAATATTTGAATGTGTGATACATGTTTATATTGGGATAAAACAGGTTACAGGTACATAAATGGGTTCAAACACCTAGAAACTACACTTTTAAAATCTACATTTCAAAAAAATGTTATTTTCGACGGAATAGGATATTTCTTACGGAAATTTCATCGGATTTAATAATCAGCCAAATTTCAATAATTATTAGCATATTTTAATTTTCAGTCGGAAATAGCCTATTTCTGAGGGAATTTTCCGTTGGAAATAAAGTAATCTTATACTCGACGATACTATTTCGTCATATTTGTTTAGTCGTAAATAGATTATGTTCGATGAAATTCCGTCGGAGATCAATTCGTCGTATATTAGATAGGTACGACAAAATTTGTGACAGACGTTATCTTCAACACGTATATATACTACCGAATTTCCAACGGAACATCCCGTCGGAAATAAGCTACTTCCTATGGAATAGGCTTATTTCCGAGGGAATGTTCCGTCGAAAATAAGGTTTTTCCTTGTAGTGGTAGTTATTTAATTTGATTTGTTTTCTTTTCTTTTGCTCTTGTAACTTGTATAACCTATATATACGTTGTTCATATCAATGAGAATGTATGTCATAATTCTCCAATTCTTTTATGACTTTAAATATCTTTATGGTATCAAAGTCACAGAATCCCACAACAAGTTCTTCATTTCTTCGAATTAAAGTCATAAAATTCCGCAAGCCTAACAAGCTTTTCCAAAAATTTAAAGGCATACGAAGGAAGCCAGTATGAAATCAAAAATAAACCAAGCCCAACCGAATCAAATAAAAGTCATAAAATTCCGCAAGTCAAACAAACTTTCTCGAAAATTTAAACGTATACAAAGAAGTAACCCGTGACGATCCAGACAACAACCACCTTATGCAAGCGTGCTCAATTATCTCTCCCTATTCCATAGACAACAAAAATACCCAAATCATCATCCCTAATGCCCAAGAACCCACAAAATCTCTCACCATGATTACCATTCATAACTCTATCAAACTCACTCCCACCAATTATATCTCTTGAAAAATTCTAATGGAAGTCATTTTCATTGGCTACGATCTGCAGAAATTTATTGATGGATCCTATCCCACTCCCCCAACCAAGATTGCCACCAATGGTGTCACTTCAGTTAATCCCGAATATATATATCCGACATGCATGTCTTTGTCAAGACAAACTTATCTTTGAGGCGTTTGTTGGTACTCTCTCACCCTCCCTTGTTTCTCTCATCGCCCAATCTCAAACCTCTCATGAAGTATGACAAACTCTAGCTAATATCTATGCTCGACCATCTCGTGGTCATATCAAGCAAATCAAAAGTCATAATTACAAAAATGAATGTGAAAATCTGTAATAACCGTAAATTTTACGATTTAATTTTAATAATTATAAATATAGCATGTGATTAATTATTTTATAAATACTTACATGGCATGAGGTAGGGCTGAGCAAGTAACCAAATTGGAACTGAAACCGCACCAAAAACCGCATGAACCGCACCAATTAAAACCGCACCAACGGTTCCGGCGTATGTGGCGGTTTTAGGTGGGTTGAATAACCAAATTTACGGTTCCGATTTGGTTTCTAGCCAAAACCAAACCGCATAAAACCGAAACCGTACCATGTGTGTGTATGTATGTATTATCTCTAGTATATTCTAAAGTTACTTTTCACTTGAACACGTTCAGAGAAAACCTCAGTCTTGCATTGTCATTTTTTCACCAATTGAAAGAAGATGTTAGAGGTTATAGAGTCAAAAATTAAGTAATTGGGTTTTGGAATTTTGAATTTGTTTGATGCGTTATTGGAGGGCCTTATAGTTGAGGGGCTCGAGCACTTGATGCATTGGTTAATGTCAATGCTATAATTGTAATAGTCTAATAGATTATTTTTATTCCTCCCTGCAATATATTTTATTCTATCTTCAGTATATACTTTTAATTTTTTGGGAACTAGATAAACATTCTTGCTTGTTATCGAATAGTCTCCGTTGTTTTATATAGCGCATATTTTAGTTTTAAAGCATGCTTGATATAATTCTCATTGTCGACTTTGTCACTAAGTTAATTGCTCGATGTAAGTTTTATGTTAAATTTTATTAAAGGATTAAACTTTTTTGTTGTTTCAATTGGTTTTGGAACCGAAATCACACCAATTAAAACCGCACCGCACACTTTAAAATCCAACCGCACAAATCACAAGCGGTTTCGGGTGCGGTTTTGAATTTTTTAAACCGTACCTAAGCGGTTTCGGGTGCGGTTTGGACATCAAACCGCACCAAACCGCACCATGCTCACCCCTAGCATGAGGTGAGTAACTCAATTGAATTAAAATTAACTTTTAATAATTCATAAGATGTGGAGAATTATGGAAGGTTTATGAGATGTCTTGTGTGACACAATGATGGAATTAGTGAGGAATAATTAAGTATTTACATGTTTATAATCCAAATAATAAATTGGGAGTCTAGCCCAATAAATTAATTGATGGACTTTTGAGTTAGCCCAATAAACTTGGGTCATTTAAAATCCAATTCGGAACCCAACATAATAGTTAACTGATGGTACAAGGTGTTGGTTAAATAATATGGCGTGAGGCAATGGGCCGACCGACTAGCCCCTAGTCTATGTCTGAAATATATTCTCTTGTCCCAAATTAAGGGTCACCAAGTACAAGGAACAGTAGCCTAAACTCTCTTTATGCAAACTTTTAAGCTGCTAATCCTAAGCATGCAGGGCTAGCTAAGTGGCTGGTATAGAGTGGTTAAATAACTCCTTAAGTAACCATTGTACATTTCTATTGCACCATGAATCCCAACATTGGGTAAAGCAAGTGTCTAGTCCATGCTTTTCTCTTTAAATACAAGCCACCATGGCAGTCTGTTATAGTGATAAGAGTGTTGGAGAAATCTGAGTAAAGAATTCTTAGTTGCTAAACATTACCAAATCAGTGTGTGAGATATCAAGTTAAAGCTCGAGAAGGTATAATTTCTACTTTGTCCTTAACTTGAGTCTTGTTTGATTCTCGATTTTCCTAAATTAATAGGTCAAGTATAATGAATTAGCATGATATAGGGTGTTTGGAAAGTTTACTTTCGTGCATGAATACGTTAATAATTGCCTGGAATCAAGTTGTGGCTACTCTGCAAAACAGAACATGTTCACTGCTTCTGAACTCCATGGGGTGCAGCTGCACCGTACTTAGGAACCAGATGCTGGGTTCGGTCGTGTTAGACCATGTATTAAGAAATTCCTTTGGGTTGTATGCATATAGTAAAGTCTTAATGAAATTAACCCAACAAACTTAGACTTTGTCGAAATAGTGTAGACCGAAGTCTCGGAAAGTGCTGACTTCGGAGATGTCTTCAGACAAAGCGTGTTGTCTTCGGACAAGTTGTAATGTCTTCGGACGAAGCGTGTTGTCTTCGGACAAGTCGTAATGTCTTCGGACGAAGCGTGTTGTCTTCGGACAAGTCGTAATATCTTCGGACATGGCCAGATGTCTTCGGCTTCGAACATGGGCAGACGTCTTAGGCTTCGGACATGGCGAGATGTCCTGGGACTCGGAGATAGCATCATAACTTTATATAAGGATGGATTAATAAATATTCCTATACTGCTATAAACTATTATTACACGAATGAGTTTTAAGTAGAGAATTTTACTAACTTCGGGAAAATAAATCTAATGCCTGCAAACATGCGTAGAAAAGGGTCGGTGGGATTAATAGATGTTATGGTCTACTTAAAGCAATGAACCTCTTGGAACTACGAAGAAGAAAGATTATGAATAAACTAGCAGTGGTCAAAAGTATGAGCATGTTAGTGTACATCTATGAGTTTTGATGGGTGTAGCAGTATACATAGATAGAAAGAAAAATGTGTTATGTGTACATGTTGTTTATATATGTATGTCAAGTGTGTTTGGCTAATGAATACCTATACTTACATAAATAGGACAAACATAATTCATTGAGGTGATTTTCGCTATAGTAACAATCAACGCTAAAGGCAAGTTCCCTAACCTCACTCAAATTTACATTGAGTAAGTATCCGAACACTATTATTATTGTGTTGCAAGTTCCTTAATTTTCACACTGTATTCATTGAATTGTTGTCATATCAATCATATTTTTATCAAGCAAATATCTGTTTCTATTCGAAAATCATTTGTATACCTTGTTGCAAGCATTGGACTTATCGTTCTTAAATGTATTATAAAAATTGTCTAAGCCTTTGATTCGACTAGATTATTATTATGTGTTAAAAAGCTATACAAACCGATTGACTTGGTGCGGACTATCGTAAATCTACTGAGATGAACAACCCTCATTGAAGGGGAAATTATATATTGTCAGGTAACCGACGTGCGCACATGAGTATGATTAAATGTTATGCATAACATAGGGTACTTTAGGCTGATCACCTGTCGTACTCGTTTATATTGGATTACAGTGTAATACTGTTAATTCTAGTAAGAGTTCTTAGTCCTTAGTGACTGCTCAGTGCTCATTCATATTGAACCTTGAAATGAATAAATCCTGAAAGTTGTTGATATCCTTCAGTCTATAGCGATACCTATTGAATACTCTTGATATTTCTCGATATCCTTGAACTACCAATTATTATTATACCCTTGAAAGGTTTAAATGCTATAACTGCTTATTATTCTAGCTATATTACTTGCTGGGCAAACTTGTTGCTCATTCTTGCTTTCTAAAAACATTACAGTTAAGGCAGAGCAAGGCGGTACTTCAGGACAGGATAAGGGAAAGGGCAATGCGACAGAATAACCTAGTCCCTAAGACTAGAAGTATTATTATTATTGTTATGCTTGTTATGATGTATTCAAGAATGATTAAGTATGTTTAAGTTAATCACTGAATTGTCGTAGTAATGGTTACGGTACCTTGGGACGCGAATATTTATATTATATCAATGCAAATTATTCTATTAATTCTGTTGTTAATGATTTAGTAGGATATTCGTAGTTGCACGTGAGGCACCGAATTTGAGATATGGGTGTCCGAATTTTGGGGGCGTCACAAAATCAATTGATTTTCTAAACTAGATTTGGTGTTTTTTTATATCCTTATCACAATCGAGGGTTAGTCTGTTTGATACAAATTAATTTAAAATATTTATGAATTCAAAGTTGAAATTTATTCGGTTATAGACAATACAATTATATAAATCGTAAATTACCTAAACAAAGATATAACTAAATACATGATTTATTATTTTTTTAATTAAACAAATTATTTTAATTTTATATTTATTAATATTTCAAATTAACTTAAAAAAATCAATTTCAGTGTTTAATTTCGGAAAATTTGAGTATTAGGTTTGCAGCCGTATCAACAACATGCGAGTAACTCCAGGCTTACGAAGTCATGGCATAAGCACTGACCGAGCTATTCTGCCTTACTCCGTCAGTATCAAGTTATCCGACTTTTAATTTATATATATATATATATATAGTATGTGCATAAAACAAAAGTTTATATAGACAATTAGATATATAAAATTTAAAATTTTATGTTCAATAAGGTAAATTTATATTTAATATTAAAAAATTACATTTTATGGTATGGTGGTGACAAACTTTAATGCGTATATATATATATATATATATATATATATATATATATATATATATATATATATATATATATATATATATATATATATATATATATATACGGTAAGGATCAAGAGCATTCTCCTTAAATAGCATTCCGCCTTAAATAGCATTCTTTTAATAAAACTAAGTCGTTTTGGAGGGATGCGGTGGTATTTTTGTAAATACGCGGTGGTATTGTATTTACAAAAATACCACCGCGTCCCTCCAAAACGACGTAATTTTAATAAAAGAATGCTATTTAAGGCGGAATGCTATTTACGGAGAATGCTCTTGATCCTGACCGTATATATATATATATATATATATATATATATATATATATATATATATATATATATATATATATATATATATTTATCTAACCTTCTAACGATATATGATGAGAAATTAGGCTCACACAAATACAAATACATAAAGATAAATACAAACTCACTATTGTATTAGATATAAAATAATAACACCAGAAATTAACGTGGAAACCCAATTGGGAAAAATCACGGGGAGAGATCTAAGAAATTCACTATAAAAATAATATGGAGATTACAAATTCTCAACTGGACAAATAAACTAACTGTTTATTTTTCTCTCTACCTCTCTAACTCTCTAATGCTCAAACTAGAGCTTTATTTCTTTCTTGCTTTCAAGCTCTCAAATGAGTTTGGTGTGTCTTTCCCTTCTTGTTTGCTTCCCTTTTATAGCCGAATGGAAGGGATGAGAATTAAATGAGGTAGGCATAAAAATCAAATGGCTGGAAGAAGGAAAATTCAAGAGGCAAGGCACATTGAACAAAATGGAGGCCAAATTCAAGGGGTGAGACTTTGACCAACAATCTCCACCTTGGCTTTCATTTTTTAAATACTGTGAACTTCTGTGTGTTTGTGAATGTATCTCTCTCCCTGGATACTCCACCACGAACTCAGCATTTGTTGAAGTGAATTAAGTCCAAGCAGTGCTTGAACTTTTCTGCTGTAACTGACTTTGTAAGCATATCTACGACATTCTCCTTTGTGTGAACTTTGCGAACTGCAATGTCACCATTGTTCAGCCACTCACGAATTTGTGATACCGAACATCTATATGTTTGGTTCTGGCATGGAACACCTGGTTCTTTGCTAAATGAATAACACTTTGACTATCACACTGAATCTGGATACTGCCCTGCTTGAAATCTAGTTCTTCAACTAGTCCCTTAAGCCAGAAAGCCTCCTTGCTTGCCTCTGTCAATGCCATATACTCAGCCTCTGTTGTTGATAATGCTACCGTAGACTGTAACACTAACCTCCAACATATACATCCTCCACAAAAGGTGTATATAAACCTTGTCGTAGATCTCCTTTCATCTAGGTCTCCAGCATAATCCGAATTAACAAACCCTGTAACCTCACTTATTACGGTATCCCGATCAAACAAAAGACCGTAATTGGTTATACCTGCTAGATAACGAAAAATTCATTTCACAACATTCCAATGCTCTTTTCCTGGATTTGCCATATACCTGTTAACCACACTGATTGTATGTGAGATATCTATCCTTGTACATACCATGGCGTATATTAGACAACCCACCACATTTGCATACGGTACTTTGGACATATACTCCACCTCATCCTCTGTCTGTGGGCTTAATTGTGAAGATAACCTGAAATGTGCTGCCAACGGAGTGCTAACTGGTTTAGCATTTTTCATGTTAAACCTCTCCAAGACCTTCTGTACATATCCTTTCTGAGTTAGCCATAACTTTCCTGCCTGACGATCCCTGTGAATTTCCATACCTAGGATCTTTTTGGATGACCTAAGATCCTTCATGTCAAATTCACTGCTCAATAAATTCTTCTATTGAAGAATATCTGACTTCCTCTTTGCTGCTATCAGCATGTCATCAACATATAATGTCAACAATACTAGAGAGTCGTCATCAAGTGATCTGAAATACACACATGGATCATACTCTGAATGAGAGTAACCACGAGCCACCATGAAGTTGTCAAACTTCATGTACCACTGTCTCGGTGACTGCTTCAAACCATAGAGAGACTCTTCAAACTGTAAACTAAGCCTTCTTTCCCTGGTTCAATAAACCCCTCAGGATGCTTCATGTAGATCTTTTCTTCTAAATCACAATGCAGAAAAGTTGTTTCACATCAAGCTGTTCTAACTCCATATCCTGTGATGCTACAATAAATAAGATCAACCGAATCGACGTGTGTTTCACAACTGGTGAGAAGATCTCATTGTAGTCGATTCCTTCTCTCTGAGAAAATCCCTTTGCCACTAACCTGACCTTGAATGTTTCACCTTCTTTATCAGACTGAGCTTCTTTTTCCCTGAACACCCACTTGCATCCTATAGCCTTCGATCCTTTTAGAAGTTGAACTAACTCCCAAGTCTGGTTCTTCTGTAAAGACTTCATCTCTTCTGCCATCGCTATCGCCCATTTATCATTACCCTAAGACTGAATAGCATCCTGATAGCTAGTTAGATCTCCACTATCAGTAATCAAGACAAAGGCAACTATGTCTTCAAACCCATATCTCTGCACTGGTTTGCTGACTCGCCTTTCTTGATCTCTAACAAGATTATAGGACCTCTCTTGGGGATCTGAACAAAGATCATCTTCAATCTCTTCAGGAAGCTCCACCTCAAATGGGTGTTTCTGCAACTCACTTTGTGACGCCCCCAAAACAGGTATACAACACCCATTCTGAGTCGTCAAAATACATGGTATAGAAACAACTACAATTTTATTAATACAACATAAAAACTGTGAGTTTAAATACAAATATTGTCATCTAGACAATATCCACACTCAAATAAGTCCTCATTTTAATTATTGATACATTATTTTACAAAAATGGTGAGGACTACTAAAATAACTTCTAGAACCATCATTCCATACCCTGACTAGTACTCGCTACATTCTCGCCTCCTGAGAAAAAAAATGGAACAAAAAGGAAAAGGGTGAGCTCAACTAGCCCAGTAAAGAACATTATGACTAAGATAACACAGAACAAATTATTGTTAGTCTTCAACAGGGAAAAATCTAATAGAATACAATAGACAACAAGTTTTAAATCAATATTCGCAGCGAAAATAATAATTCATTAGAAGAGTTAAGTAGAGAATGAAATCTACTATCTTCTATATATTAATATAAAAGTTTATCGTCTATCTTTTATCCCTGTAACATCAATCAATATATATCTGGAATCAAATATTCATCTTTGCACTACAGGACAAAGATATTCATCAGTTGGTCATGTTCATCTAAACACTTGTTCATCTTTGCACTACAAGCCAATGATATTCATCATAAAATCATTCATCTTTGTACTACGGGTTAAAAATATTCAGTTATATCATCATTTAGGACTGAGGATGATGAAAAATATTTTAAAGAAAACGAATCCAGTGAAACAAAAGAATAAATATTAAGGATTCGTATTTCAGCTATTCCATGTCCAAAAATACCTCATAAATAATCATAGTGGAGTAAAATTCAAGAATGATCAAAACATGGATACAATCAAAGCTAGTATCCAGAATAGATATTTTGGACAAAAAGAAGAAAATTTCATTTTTCGGTAAAGAGTGTCGTTTTGTGAATAGTGCTTTATACGTGAATAGTAACTCCGACACTAAAAGATAGAAATTTCACAAAAAAGATCATCATGCTTCGTGAATAGTACTCATGAATAGTAACTCATGAATAGTAACCCTGACATGAAAAAGTTCTAAACTTGATAAAAAGTTTCCACCAATATTCCGGCATAATGATATTGAATAAATAATATTATTTTTGAATAAAATAACATCCCTTACCTCAGAAAAAATAATACTTCTGACTGGAATACTGGATATAGTGCTGAAAGAACTTGTACCGTATAGCAATACTCAAAGTACTAGAATACTCACAAAATACGCTCGATATTATAGAGAGAAAGAGAGAGAAATCTTTAGTTTCTGGTGTGCTTTTCAATTCTAACCCAAACACCCTATTTATAGGAAAATGCTTAGAACACAAAAGTAGAAAATTTAATAAAATATTAATATTATTAATTAAATTTCCTACGCCACCAGACTTCTGAACTTCAGCACTTTGCACATGTTAGTGTAGCCAAAAAAATAAAAAATACGTTTTTCTAATTATAAATATTTAAAACTTCTAAAAATCAATTATTCATAATAAATAGCCATTTTATCAGAAAATTCGAATCTCGCGAGTTTTTATAGGAAATTTAATTCTCTACAACTTTGCAGAAGAAAGTTTTTCCTAATTCTAAATAAAAATTGACCGAAATCCATAAACGGACGATTTTACAGGCTATAATCAAATTTCAGTCAAAAAATGGGCCCACAGATATGTTTAACATGTTTTAAACAACTTTTACAGCAAAAATACTCTTCCTCCTCATATACTCATATATCCTAAATTTATTATAAAAATATCATCATTATTATATTATAATAATAAAATAAAATATTATTTTATCAAAAAAGATAAAATATCGATTTTCAGCAATTGTCACTTTAAAAATTTTCTCCATCTATATACACATAAAATGAATATTTTCCCCATCATATAAATTAATAATTAATTATTCACAAATAATATTACAGAATCACAGTACTGACAACCATGCCGTTCCCAGGAAAGAGGAGGGCTTTCCAATAAGAATTTCTCTTTACAGTCGCGCAATTAGTTGACCAAACCTCTCCTTAGACAGAATTTTCTAGACATTACCAATAATATTTTCTAATAATATTATTAAGATAATATGAATTATTTCTTCGATAATAGAAAATACTGTATAGTGACAATTATTGAAACAACAGTAATATAAAATATCAACGCAGAAATTATTGAATCAATAAAATAAAAAACTGAACAGTAACTATTGTGACAATTTATTGAGTAGTGTCTTCTTACGTAAGAATCAATAATTGGTGCAATATCATTTGTTACTGTACAACCACGCGTATTACTTTGTTTTAATCACCGGGTATTCCAACAGTGTTAACGGTAACAACCACGCCGTTATTTATAAACAACTTATACTTGTCATTTTCTTCATCCAATCGCTTTTCTTTATGGGGCCCACAAAAGATTGCGCCGTCGTACGAATATTCCCCGACAGCAAGAATATTCCACGACCAAACGAATATTCCCCGACAACAATGAATATTTTATAACCACCTACTTATTTAAAATATTTGCGCATTTTACCCATAACTAACCACATTAATCAAATCAACCCTTACTATTTCAAAATGATAAATAGAGGAAATTAAATTTTATTTATTAATAATTTGGGGTCTTACAACCTCCCCTCCTTATGAAATTTCGTCCTCAAAATTGACGTATGTACCCGGTGTTTCGAAAAGAAGAGGATACCTCACTTTCATTTCCGTTTCCAACTCCCAGGTCATTTCCTCAATAGCATGATTTCTCCACAAAAATTTAACTTGTGGTATGACCTTCGTGCGTAGGACATGCTCTTTCCTATCCAAGATCTTGACAGGTACCTCTTCGTATGTTAAGTCTTCGGCTATCTCGTCCGGTTCTAACTCAATAACGTGGTTTGGGTCTTTCATATATTTACGTAGCACAGATATATGAAAAACATTATGAACACGAGACATACTTGGAGGTAACGCGAGTCTATAGGCCACATTTCCTACTCTTTCAAGAATCTGAAATGGACTAATAAATCGTGGATTGAGCTTTTCTCTCTTCCCAAATCTTGTAACTCCCTTTCATGGAGCCACACGCAACAATACATGATCCCCAATACTAAATTCCACGTCCTTTCGATGAAGATCCGCATAATTCTTTAGTCGATCCTGTGCCGTTTGTATACGTTGTCGAATCGTTTGGACCTTCTCTGTAGTCATTCGTACCAACTTTGGTCCCACCAACGTTGTTTCTCCCACCTAATCCCAGCATATTGGAGAGTGACACTTTCGTCCATACAATGCTTCAAATGGAGCCACACCTATACTTGCTTGATAACTGTTGTTTTAGGAGAATTTCACCAATGGTAAATACTTATCTCAACTCCCTTTGAAGTCTAGGACACATAGTCTTAATAGATCTTCAAGAGTTTGAATAGTCCTCTCTGATTATCCGTCCGTTTGAGGATGGTATGCCGAACTAAATCGTATATCCGTCCCCATAGTTTTTTGCAAGCTAACCCAAAATCTTGAAGTGAATCTTGGGCCACGATCCGAAACTATGGATACTGGCATGCCATGCAATCTCACAATCTCATCTACGTACATACGAGCAAGACGTTCAAGGGAATAAGTCTCCTGTATTGGCAAGAAATGAGCAGACTTGGTTAATCTATCAACAATAACCCAAATACCATTTATGCCTTGAGAAACCGTGGGAAGACCCGTAACGAAATCCATGGTAATGTGTTCCCACTTCCATTTCGGAATCACACGTGGTTGCAATGGACCTTTTGGCACTTGATGCTCCGCCTTTCCATGTTGATAAGTTAAACACCTCGAGAAAAACTTTGCAATTTCTCTCTTCATATTGTTCCACCAAAATGTACGTCGAAGATCACGATACATTTTGGTACTTCTAAGATGGATTACAAACGGTGTATTATGTGCCTCCATCATGATATTGTACTTCAAATCATAATTGTTAGGAACACAAAGTCTGGAGTGGACTCGAAGTATTCCTTCTTCATCGATTCTTGCTTCTAGAATATCACCTTTTTACACTTTCTTCTTTATACGCATCAGCTCCGGGTCTGTTGCTTGAGCAACTTTAACTTTATCTATTAAAGTTGGTTCTATGCGTATACTTGACATCATCTCACTCGTTACTGCATATGATCTTCTACTCAACGCGTCAGCTACCACGTTCGCTTTTCCAGGACGGTATTGAATAGTATGGTCGTAGTCTTTCAACAACTCGAGCCAACGTCGTTGCCGCATATTGAGTTCTTTTTGAGTGAAGAAATATTTGAGGCATTTATGGTCTGAATATATCTCCATTTTCTCCCCATATAGATAGTACCTCCAGATCTTTAGCGCGAAAACAACTGCTGCCAACTCTAGATCATGAGTAGAATAATTCCTCTCATATTCTTTAAGTTGTCGCGAGGCATAGGCTAAGACTTTTCCACCTTACATGAGAACACATCCTAACCCTTTGCCTAAAGCATCGCTGTAGATAACAAATCCATCCGAACCAGATGGTATTGTCAAAACAGGTGCCGAAATGAGTCTCCTCTTGAGATCTTGGAAACTCTTCTCGCATTCCTCGCTCCATACGAACTTTGTATCTTTACGAGTCAGCTGATTTAATGGAGTAGCGATTCTAGAAAATCCTTCCATAAATCTCCGATAATAACCAGCTAAGCCCAAAAAGCTACGTACTTCGGTTACCGTCTTTGGTTGCTCCTAACTTTGTATTGCTTCAATCTTCACCGGGTCAATAGACACTCCATATTTTGACACCATGTGCCCAAGGAATGCTACTTTCTCAAGCCAGAACTCGCATTTCTTTAGCTTGGCATATAGCTTGTTATCACGAAGCCTTTGCAGTACCAGCTTCATATGGCGCTCATGATCTTTACGACTTTTGGAATAGATGAGGATGTCATCAATAAAGACAACAACGAACCTAATCCAAATATTCTTTGAATACTCGGTTCATCATATCCATGAAAGCACCAGGAGCATTAGTCAATCCAAAAGATATGACTTGGAATTCATAATGCCCGTACCGAGTTCTGAAAGCAGTCTTTGGAATATCCTCAGTTCTATAACCTTCAGCTGATGATATCCAGAACGAAGATCGATCTTTGAAAAGAATTTTGCTCCTTGCAACTGGTTAAACAAGTCATCAATACGAGGTAGCGGATAACTATTCTTGATAGTGACATGGCTCAATTTCCAATAGTCAATACAAAGTCGCATACTCCCGTCTTTCTTCTTTACAAATAAACCAGGAGCACCCCAAGGAGATGTACTAGGACGAATGAAACCGATGTCCAACAACTCCTGTAGTTGGACCTTTAACTCCTGAAGTTCAATAGGAGCCATTCGATATGGGGTTTTAAAAATGGGCTTTGTACCAGGTTCAAGGTCAATAAAGAATTCAACTTCACGTTCTGGGGGTATACCGGGAAGTTCTTCAGGAAATAGGTCAGGAAAGTCAATAACAACAGGAATATTATTCAAATCTGACGTGTCTTTATTCAAATCCATAACATGGGATAAGAAAGCTTGACATCTGTTTTTCAAAAAACGAATAGCTTTATGACTTGATATGACAATGATTGATTTTAATGGTTTAGTTGCTTGAATTCGCACAACAGGTTGATTAGAAATATGAAAAACTAACAACCTTACGAAAACAATCAATTTTGGCATGATGAGTAGTTAACCAATCAATCCCTAAAATCACATCAAAAGCAAGTATCTTTAAAGAGATAAGGTCAACAGGTAATGTGATGGTGCCAACTTGGATCAAACAAGATTTATAAACAGTGGATGTGATGAAAGTTTCTCCTAACGGAATTTCCACAGATAGGTCAAAGTCTAATTTCTCCAGAGTCAAGTTTAAACGTTGATCACAAGCAGGAGAGATAAATGAATGGGTAGCACCGGTATCTAATAAGGTATAAACTTCGCATGAATTTATGATTAGCTTACCCGTGATCACCTCATTTGGGTTCCTCGCATGTTGACCAGTCACGACAAATGCTTTTCCAGAAATCGTTGACTTTGACTTTTCTCGCCTTTTGAGTCACCATCCCCGCTGGACTTGGTTTCGCTACAGTGCAATATCGAGCGATATGTCTTTCCTTTTCATAATTATAGCATACCTTGAACTGTTGTGGACAGTTTGGGCTGATATGTCCCTCTTTTCTACATTTATAGTATACGACTAGTGGTCGTTCTCCTCCCTTAAAACCAGTTGATGCTGGTGCTGATGTCTTCACAGTGTCATTGTTGAATCTCCTCTTTTTATAATCTCCCCCCGACTCGCTTATTCTATTTTCATGGCCACTGATTACCACCAGAGTGGTTACCGCTTTTGTCTGAATATTTTCCTCCCCACTGGTTTTCATTGTTCCGATGACTGCTACCACCGGTATGACCCTGGTTGCGGTCCCTTGGTTGAACGTACTCGCTATCTCGCTCTAATAATTGAGCCCTGTTGACAACATCTAAATATAAAGCAAATTTATGAGAGATAAGATATTACCGAATCTCGGGTTTTAAACCTCTCAGAAACATCCTCGTCATTCGTTCCTCATTCTCTACCAAATGAGGTGCAAACCTGGATAACTCTGCGAACTTCACCTCGTATTGGGACACCGTCAAGTTATTTTGTTCTAGTCTAATAAACTCTACCTCCTTCATATGGAAAATACTTTTAGGAAATTATTTTTCGTTGAAAGGTTTCTGAAACGTTTCCAAGACATGCGGAGTACGGCAGGTTGGGCACGTTTCATAGACTCCCACCAGTAATCTGCCTCGCCACGGAACATAAAGGTGGCGAATGGAACCTTCTGTTCCACCGTGCATCCCAAGACATCGAATATCTTGGTAATTTGCTTGACCCACGTTTCTGCCATGATCGGATCCGGCTCTCCCTTAAATTCTGGTGGTCCCAACTCTTTGAATTGCTTGGCCGTGACAAGCCGCGCGTTGCTATCATTTCCACCCATATTCTATACACGAGTCTCCCTCGTCTGGTTTTGCATGAACTGCAAAAAGCTCCTAATAATCCCGTCGTTCATCG